>JAAIIK010000287.1:97760-113710 GCA_014706435.1 Silurus glanis
AGGGTTAGTGTTGGGGATGAGATTAATGTTTGGTCAGGGTTAGTGTTTGGGATGGGGTAAATTGGTAATTAATTAATTAGTCCTCAGTCTTATTAGTTTTGCTTTCTGCGTCTACTTCTTTTTATGCTTCTTCATCTTTTCTTTCCTGGAAAATGAATAAAACATTTTGACAGATCAGATCCCAAAAATCTACCACACATCTGGAAACTGGTATCATCCAGTCGATGGTTTCATATTCAAATTGAGGTAAGAAAGAAGACAGATCTCCAGTCTTGCTTTGTTTCCTCACATCTTCCTTTTCTTTTCCTCCTTTCCTTCTCTTTATCATCTTTCTCTTCAATGTCCTGTCAAATAACAGCATGAAAAAAACAAACGCTCTGGAAAAAAGGACTCCAACCGACAAGAGGGGGAAGGGGCAGAATTACGTGACGGAATGCGAGAGAAGAAAATCGATAAGCCGAGAGAGAGATAAGACAATGGCGGGGATCTACTAAATCAGACGAAAAAAGTTCTGTTCGAGGACGAAGATATAAGTTGGAAAATAAGGAGTCTGGGCGTGCTCCATGATAGGCGGTGTAATAAAATACGACAGGCTAATGATATTAAAAGCATATAGTTGTTGAGACGCCAAGTCCAGGTCCCATAAATCCGCCGAGGGCTTCCACGGCCTGTCCCCATGCTACGTAATTAAACCTGATTTATGGGCTGCGTTACATCAGAGAGAGATACTTCATATTCCAGCCCTACTTTATTAGACAGCCTGACAGGCGCCAAAAAAATATCACCGGAGTTGCCTCGGCCATGAGAGAGCGCCGTTAGACACTCCGTCTTTTCCCTGTCAGCACTCCCCCGGCTGGGAAGGATTAAGGCCCATGTCTTCTCGTGTCTTTCCCTCGTTCTTTCTTCAGCCTCTACGTATTTCTTGCAGCCTTTACCCAATATCTCTTGTCGTCTCTCTTTCGGTGTCTTTCGCCAAATTATTTGTTCCTTTGTTAGGGTTGTTTTCGGGGCTTCTACTTTGCTACATACAACATACCATGTGTGTTTAATACATTATAATACCAATTAAACTATATTACCAAAAGTTTGTGGACACCTGACCATCCGATTTTTGATCCTCTCATTCCAAATTGAGTCCCCATTTGCTGTTAAAATGACATCCAATCTTCTGGGAAGATGTTCCACTAGATTTTGTGGAGATTTGTGGAGATTCATTCAACCACAAGGGTGTTAGTAAAGTCAGGAACTAATGTAGCTAAGGTGAGGAAGCCAGGGATGCAGTGTTCATTTGTATGTTCTCTTAGGCACATACTTTTTGGATGCCGAGAACCCGAACAGCTCATCGTTCCCAGTTTGAGTGTGTGTAATACTCTAAACCACTAACATCATTCCTGAACGGTCTGCGACCCCTGCATTAGCATTTACCAAAAGTCCAAGGATATTTCTTTTGCAGACCCCAGTTTTCTCTTTAATGGAGCGACATTCTACAAAAATATCCTGTCAACTTAGTTTCTGCTAGCTAGCTTCCTCGGGTTAGCAGGAAACGTCCTGTTTTAGTCGACCTGTTTTTAGTCCTGTTTGAGTTTACCTAGCATGTATCTGACTAGTGTAAACAATTTATGAATATTTTTAGTTCACAGAAATCCTCATCCTGAAAAGTTAGAAAACCTAGTCCACGTTCGCTGTTATAATAATAGGCTCCACTTTTCTTGGAAGATGTTCCAATAGAATTATGAGGAGATTTGTGCAGATTCATTCAGCCACAAGGGTGTTAGTAAAGTCAGGTGATGTAGGTGAGGTTCACATTTATCACAAATGTGTTCAGTAGGGTTGGAGCTGTATAGCAGGGGATTTTCCACATAATTCACACCCATGGAAAGCAGTTCTTCATGGAGCTGGTTTTAGGAGTCATCCGTCCACGGTAGTCCTCAAGGTACCAGCACAATAACACACTCAGCAAAATATCGTCTAATTATCCTATCGATAAAATCCCCAAAAATATTGAGATATACATTTTTCTCAATATCACACAACATATTGTTCAGCAGCAGCTTTGTCAACGTTTCCCAGTCTATAAATGAAGCAGACGCAACAGAGATGAGAATGAGAGGAACACTGTCTTCTTCTTCTTTTGGCTTTTCCCATTAGAGGTCTCCACAGCGGATCATCCGTCTCCATACCCCCCTGTCCTCTACATCTGCCTCTTTTAAGTCAACTACCTGCATGTCTTCCCTCACCACATCCATAAACCTTCTCCTTGATCTTCCTCTTTTATTGGCCTTCCTCTTTTCATTCTTCTACTGATATACCCCATGTCCCAACGAGAAAAACAGTGTAGAAGTACGAAACATAAAAATGACGAGAGTAGAATCCACCACCATCACGTCCTGCCTGACGCTAACCAGCAGGCTAATGCTAATTATCGTTATTAATTAACGTTTTTCAAGCATCAAATAATATCGATCCAATCAGAAGTGAAGCGAAATTTCTCCGTCCTGCTCAGATCAATCCTTTTTTTTTTTTATCCGAGGCACCGTCACAGAAGAGGCCTTGTTAGCGCAAATGCTTCCAGCTGTGAAGATGGTGATGGAGATGAAGATGGAGATAAATCGAAGCTTCTTGTAATTAGAGAGAAAGTAAAAAAAAAAGGTTGCTAACTATTTCGCTAACCTCTGATTCATGCTTAATCCTGTTTGGTTCTCCGCCTCGCCGTTCTCTCGCCCACTCGCTAATACATAACGAAAATTCAGCGCTTCCTCTCATCGCTCTGGATCAGGATTTTCCCCCCACCACCACCACCACCACCATTCCCTCCTTCTTTCTTTCCTCTGTAGCCTGGTGTTTAATGAATGTATCCTCATAAGAGGAAAATGAACCCATTTATCACGACTTTGTCCTCTGGGGACGCTACAGGTCGTTAGCCATCAACGATCATGAAATAATTAGTTTTACTATTAATGTAGCAAAGCTCAGTGTTCACGCTTGGCCATGCGTCCCTTAACACCCAGATTAATTACATTAATGCGCTCAGTGGCTCGCTAAAGGCCTTTAAAAACAATTAGAAACCTGCAAGTCAAACTCGGCATGCCTGAAACAGACCATTTCTAAAGCACACTCGCTAGCCGCTAGGCTTCGTAAAGTCTAATTACAATTCCATAAAAAAATAACAATGCTATGATATACATTTCTTGGTTTGAGTATGGTACAGCCAGTGACTCATTCACATCCTGTATGCCAATAGTCGCTAAATGTATCTACATCTGATTCTAGGATTTACGTTTATGGTTCGAGGAAGTCGAGGTAATCGCCAGGCAGCTAGTGGAAGGTGTAATGATGCTAATTCACATTCCCTGTGAATTTTCATTTTTAAAAGCAGATCTATGATATATGTATGATAATGTTCAGGATTAAACGCTAAACATTAGCTACTTTCATGTGGTAAGAGAGTAAAGAGCTAGACAGCCTTGCTAGTGTAGGGACATTAAAAGAGAAATTAGCGCTGCTGCTGTGACAGATTAAGTTCAGGTTGCTAACTAGTTTTGCTAATGTTATACAGTCCTTTTCCAGCTGATTTAATTAAATCCTCATCAAGGATATTATAATTAAATAATAATTGCAGAACATTTAGTAATAATCACATCCTCAGACATATGTAGACACACGATTATTGCACGTCCCACAAAAATGCTATATATATTAGCTAGCTAGCTTTTACAGCTTTCATCCGTCACTGCTGTGGCGCTAACTACTCTTATCAATGACACACGCTAGCATAGTTGCTTAATCACTTTCCCAGACATATGTAGACAAAAAATGATTGCATGTTAGGAAATTTAGCTAGCTATCCTAGCTATCATAATATGATTGAGAAGAGAGAAAGTGTGGATGTTAATTGGAGGAATTCCTGCTAGGTTCGCTAAACTAACAAACAAACGAGTGTATGACAATTTATTTTGTCAGGAAATCATAACGTAATGTATTGCTAGCATGTTTAGTTTCCACACAAGTGCTAGCATAGTTATTAAAAGTGAGTGGTGTTAAAAGAGAAATTAGTGCAGCCGCTGTGACAGATTAATTTCAGGTTGCTAGCTAGTTTGTTATTGTTATTGTTATTGTCATACACTTCTTTTGCAGCTGATTAAATTAGTTGCTCATCAAATATATAATAATTAAATAATAATTGCAGAAAGATCAGTTATAATCGCATTCCCAGTCATATGTATACATACGATTATTGAAAGTTAGGAAATTTAGCTAGCTAGCTTTCATCTCAAGTCAAGAATCAAGAAGCTTTTATTGTCATTTCAACCATATATATCTGACGCAGTACACAGTGAAATGAAACAACGTTCCTCCAGAACCCTGATGCTACATACAACAATAATCACAGGAACAGAAAACACAGGGCTGAGGACTAGTAGGTGTCCTGGCCACATAAAGTGCATGTGTGCAACCTATTGCAAACAGTGCAAAGACAACACAAGACAGTGCAAAGACAACACAAGACAGTGCAGAACAAAACACAAAACACAAAATAGCTCCGCCAGTAAACCTGTTGTGACAAGACAAAGTGAACAAAATTAAACAGTACAAAATGTAAACAAAAATGTTGAGTCATCATCTGAAACTGCTGTGGTGCTAACCTCTGTTATAAAGGACATATGCTAGCATAGTGGGTCCTTACTCACCTAGTCACCTAGCATCCTGCATTTGGGTCCTTACTCACCTAGTCACCCACAAGAGTCACTGACAGAATAATCTGGTTGTGCACCGTGTCCCCTGTAAGATTACTGACATAATAATTTGGCCAAAAGATGGACCCAGGTGATGTGTTGAAGCGTTGGGCTTGCTCCAATTCAGGGACCCAAACGAAACGGTCAACATTCTGAAGCTCAGCCCCCAGCAGAAAACTGAGTATTTATGGTTGGGTCATGAACAATCTTTGGCAAACCAGCTGGTTCTAAATAACCTCCTGAGATGGCTGTCCCTCTGGCCCCTGAGCTCCGCTGGGGGGGGGCTGCCCAACCTCAGCCTTCCTGCCTGACTGGAGACGTCGCCCTGTTCTTCCGACCTGCCAAGATCACCTCTATGCCTGTCTGCCCTGCCGAGCATGCCCCCGCTCTGCTCCAGAGTCCCGCCGAGGGCGCCACTCAGCTCCAGAGTCCCACCGAGGGTGCCGCTCAGCTCCAGAGTCCCGCCGAGGGTGCTGCTCCGCTCCAGAGTCCCGCCGAGGGTGCTGCTCCGATCCAGAGTCCCGCCGAGGGCACCGCTCCGCTCCAGAGTCCCGCCGAGGGCGCCGCTCCGCTCCAGAGTCCCGCCGAGGGTCCAGACCTCCGTAAAGGGCGTGGCTCCACCTCAGACCTCCGCAGAAGGCATCACTCATCACATCAGCCAGAAAGTGCTTGGGGCAGCCACCTGGAGGCTCGCACCGCGCTTCGTTCGGCCTTTCCTGACCTCCAAGGCGTTCTACCTGGTGGCAGTTTGCCTCGAGCCCTGCTGTGTCCGCCGCTGGCACTTTACTTTCCTCGTGCCCCAGGATTATTGTGCCTCTCCAGTATTTTTAAGGTTTAGGGTTTTCTAAACGAACAAACAATTGAGTGTATGATGCTGGTTTTTTTTTTATTTTTTTTTTTTATCAGGAAATCAAAACATAACATATTACCAGGATATTTTGTTTACACGCACACTACCATATCTATAGCATAGTGTAGCAGTTTGACTGATTTAGCATCAAGTGCAGATAAATATGTTCAGGAATTTGTGAGGAAATTACTTTCAACCTGAATGTGTACCAAAATGGCGTCTGCTTCTGAGAACAGCTGTGTGTGTGTGTGTGTGTGTGTGTGTGTAAAAGACTTATTTCCTGTCATAAGCAGGTCAGGGGATGTTGAATAAGGAGGTCCAGATGCTGTGGAGATTGAAGCTGCAGTAACAGGTGGCTCAGAGTGCATGGCCTTTTATGGCAGAAGAAGAATGTTCCTCTCCGGCTCTCTCCCACACACAAATAGCCGTCTTGTCATAATTACGTCCCGTTGAGCTGTGATAAACGACACACACTTTCCGGAGAACACTCTCTCTCTCTCTCTCTCTCTCTCTCTCTTTCTCTTTTTTAATCTCTGACATGCTGTTTCCTTTTCTGACCAAAAAAATTAAGAATAGGACTGAAAAATATAAAGAGCAGAAAAAGGAGGTCTCATTTGCACACCATCTCCTTCCAGCACTTGTTCCATCCATCATCCTGATCCACTGGTCCAATTTCCCAGCTTTCATGCTCAAGGAATGTTTATATCTGAGAGCCACTGGTCAGTTTGCTGTCGGGAATCACAGAGGCCATACCACCATTCTCAATCTCCATTCTCTTGTCTACCTTCTCAATAAAGCTGTTCTTCACTAAGAATCAGTCAGAGGCCACAAATTCCTCACCTTCTACATTTAGAATCAGTCACAAAGGCCACACCTCATTCACCTTCTACATTGAGAATCAGTCACAGAGGCCACACCTCCCTCACCTTCTACATTGAGAATCAGTCACAGAGGCCACACCTCTCTCACCTTCTTAATTACGAATTAGTCAGATGGCACATTTTTTTTTTACTTTCTCATGGAAGAATCTGCCAGAGGCCACACCTCCCTCACCGTCTTTACTGAGAATCAAAAATGCCACACCTCCCTCACGTTCTTCACTAAGAATCAAAGAGACCACAGCTTCCTCACCTTCTTCATTGAGAATTAGTCACAGAGGCCACAGCTTCCTCACATTCCTTGTTTAATACCAGTTCAAAAGGCCACACCTCCTTTACCTTCTTCACTTATAATCAAAGAAGCCACAGCTCCATCATCTTCTTCACTGGTATTCAGCCACCAACACCAAAGGCAACATCCTCTTCATATTCTTTACTTAGAGACCAGTCACAGAGGTCACACCTTCTTCATGTTTTTCACTATCATTTGCGTGTTACACCTTTGTCTTCCTTCCGTGAGAATCAGTGTCTGAGGCAATGCCTCCACTAAAACTCTGTTTCTGAGACAACAGCCTTTTCAACTTCATTATTTAGCTTGCTCTTTTAGCTCCTTCACTGAGACCCAGTCAGAAAGGCCATGCCACTTTATACCATACAGAAACTTCACCATGTCTCCTTTGCCTCCTTCACTGAGATCCTTCACAAAGTCCTCAACTCCTCCTTCTTCACTGGGATTCTGCCACAGATCCTCACCCACTTGACCTTCTCCACTGTTAGTCAGTCAACAAGATCTCGCATCCTCTCTCAAGTTTGATGGATCAGGTCAGGCTTGTAAAGCGTCTGAGTTCCTTAATGTGGCATAAAAGAGCGAGAAGCTCATGCAGCTCTGCCTGAAGCTTGGAAATGACCTGATCACACACAGATGCCCCTCGAGCATCGCAGCCACTAGCATTAGAACAGTTGCCCAAAAGTTCCAGGACTCTTGCTCTTAACTTCCATCTGTGCGAGTGGGTGGAGAAGAGTGATAGCAGGAGTGATTTGTGATAGAAGAGTATCTGCAAGAGTGAAAGGGAAAGTTTATACGACTGTGGTGAGACCTGAGATGTTGTATGGTTTGGAGACAGTGGCTTAAACAAAAAGACAGAGGATAAACAGGATTAGAAATTTGTTTATTAGATGGACCATGGTGCAGGGAGGACGTTTGGAGACAAGTTGAGAGTTCCTGTTGTTCCGATTGTCCTCTAGTCTGTACCAGTATGTGCCCATTCTTAGTCTTCATTCTTTCCACTCTTCAGTGACCAATAAAGTACCTAAACTTATTTACACTTTTTTGCTTCGTCAAGTGACCTGTATGCTAAGTGAGTACCCCTACTCTCCATTCTTTCTACATTCACTGACCTGTAACATAAGTACCCATGCTTAGTTCTGCCATGATGGTGTCAATGCCGCAAACAGGGGCATATGGGAAGAGTCAGCAGACTTTTGTTCAACGTAATTGCCACAAAATCGTCACAAACCAAAAGACTTCTCATTTGTGAAATCAAAGCTCTGTCAAAAATCTGTTTGGATGCTGTTCTCATTCTCTTCTTGTAAAATCAAGTAGCGAGTAAAAGAGATCTTAGACATCAAAGCTCCCCAATTAGTTCTCAGTGTTTAGAAAATTCTGCCAGCAGTCTTTAACGAGACTCCGCCCACTTTCATGGCTAAAATTAAAATTACAACGACCCTCCACATTTCCAAGATGGCAGATGAAGAGAGTCTCGGGCACGATGTTGAGGACACGTCGTGATCTTTTGCTTGCTAGTTTTCTAGTTGTTGCTACTGCTTGGCAGGTTAGCTCCATGAGCATAAAGGACGTAGGCTAATGCAGTGCACCTAGGGAGCTGGTTTCTAAAGCAAACCAACATTGATTCAGCGCTCCTGGAGAATTCTTTATTGTCGTCTCAGCAGCTCGGGATCGGTGCTGCGTAATGAGGTGTTGAGTTTGAAACTCCTTGCAGAATAGGGCACTTGTAAAACATTAGCCTTTTTATTAAACACAGCAGAGCATGTGCATGAGAGGAATGCAGATTGGAACAGAGTCCCTCATATAACAGCTAGCCACACACACACACACACATTTTTGTCTTTCGGTTCTTGTGAGGACCTCCCATTGTTATAATTATAATTATAATTTTATGCTACACTGAAATCTAACACTATCCAAATGTGAAACTTTCAACTCCAACATTTTCTTCAAGGAAACCAGCCACAATGTCCCCACAAAGTCAGATATATCTGTCATTGTCTTCACTAAGATCTAAAAACATATACACAGACACATATATACACATACACACCTCTATCAGCCTGTGGAATTACAGCCTCTGTGATTTTATACAGGAATACGGTTCCTCAAAGGTTCTTTGGATGTTCGAGTATTTTTCTAATCTGGTTCTATGTGGAACCTTTTTAAAGAGCTCCCTCGGAAAACTACCAATGGAACCTGGAGTTTTAGATGTAAATGTAACTGCTGCAGAAATGAATACAAAAGCAATTATCAAATTATGAGAAGGTTTAAGCAAGCAGACAGACATTGAGGTTCTCTTCACTGTATCCCTTTCTCAAAAGAAAATGCATGTTCCTATCAGTTTTTTGGAAAGTTCTTTTGTAGGTTCTTGATGCTTAAAACCAAAGTGGGTGTGCTTTTCTCCATGAGATTGAGGTTATTGATAGGATATTGATAGGTTATTGATAGGATATGTTACTTTAACTTCATAAAAAGAAGAATCCAGAAGAAGATTCTTAAGAGTGATGATGTAGCATATTGGTTTTATTCAGAACGTCAGAACCATTTTTGTTTGTGTTACTGAAAAAAGATTTCCCACCATCGGTGTTGTTTTTATTTGAAAGTGATATTTATGTCGGAATCTAACAAAGATGGCGAAATTATTCGGAAAGTTTTAGCGAACGTATTTGGATGCCATAACATGAAATTCTCCTTTTAGTTGAACTAGGAGACCCAAACCTGTTCTCCAAATATTTCAACTTTATTCTTGAAATCTTAGATCTTTAAATTTTTTATGTAATTCTCATAATTTCAACTACATACTTGTAATTTCGACTTTATTCTCCAAATATTTCCACTTTATTCTTGAAATCTTAGATCTTTACATTTTTTTTAACATGGCACTAAAACACCGTCGTAACAAGAACAGTGAAACATTTCTCACAATTCTGTGATTTTTCTTAAAATATTACCACATTAATCTCATATTGCTACGACTTTATTCTCAAAATATTTATTCTCATAATCTTTTATTTTTTTTTTACACTTGTATTGTTTTACTATATATATATATATAGATAGATAGATAGAGAGATAGATAGATAGATAGATAGAGAGATAGATAGATAGATAGATAAATAAAACACTGTTGTCAGAACAGGATATGTTTGTGAAAAAAATAAAAGTAGTAGTAGACAATAGTAGAGTTCTCAGTAGAGGATCTCGTTCATTCTGCAGCAGAAACGCTAATCATATTCTGGACGTGTAATCGCTGCAGATTTCAGCTGATGAACGCGAGCGATGGGTTTATTAGTGTGAAGAAAAATATTAACGTGTTCATCAGTGGAAAGTTCTCGTTTGGCGAATCCGCGTTCTCTCCTGCTTCCTATTAGCTCTCGCTACGCCGCTTCGCTCTGCCCATCTGTCTGAATCAGCATTCACACACAGTTAGAGCTCGTTAATCTCACGTTAATGGAGTCTCGACTGTATTAGACTGCTGTAGAGTCCTGATGTGCAGAACTGCAGGGGAACAGCTTCATCACACCGTGTTTCCAATAAAAGACCAGACTTTTCTTTTTTTTCTTCCTCTTTTCTTGTTCTGATCCAGACGTCGTTTTGGATCAATCTTCCCTGATAACACTGTCGAATTGAGATCTTTAGCTACATGTAGGTGGAAAAAGAAGTGTCCAATCATCTGCTTATTGACTAAACTGTAGCCAGCATCAATGTCTTTTACAGAAGAACCACACAAGCTGGAAACATAACATAAAACTTCAGGAGTCTAAATATAAGAAATAAATGCATGTTTTAAGAAACACAGACCAGAAACAGGTCAAATTGTCTGTTGGTGCAGTGAGATACTTCACCTGGTGAGATTTCCTTAAATAAGGCGTTAGTAAAGAAAAAAAATGTCTCAAAATACGCATTAAAACGCTTATTCCAAACAGTCGATTTGGTCTAATCAGCTTAAAACCTGCTTGTTAATTATTTTTCTTTTCTTTTCTTAATTTGTGTGAAAAGATCTGAAAAACAGAAAACAAGAGAATTCCTCTTTATTATAAATTCTGTCTTAAAATGAGACTAAACATTTAAACATTTAAAACGATTACGTTTAAAACCATGCATACATGCGTATTGTCAACAATTATTTATTCAAATGAAAGACTGTCTTGTAACACTCACGATGCAACAAAAAAGGGAAATCTTTACCTGCTACTTCTCAAAATACAAAAACAAAACCCCATTATTGAATGTATTTTGTCGTTACTTGAACACTGAAAGATATTCAACATGAGAAACTGAAATCAAACTACAGAACAACTTAATAAAAAGCCAGAAATACTTTAAAAAAGTTCCAAAAAATAATGAATGCACTGGATAATATTTAGAAAGTGAATTAATCCTGCAGACCAGATGTGGGATGTAACGAAGTACAAACACTTCATTATTGTACTTTAGTACGTTTTTCTGGTATTAGTTTTTTACTTCACTATTTATTTTCTGGACAACTTTTTACTTTCACTCAGTAAATTTTACACAAATATCTGTATTTTCTACTTCTTACATTTTCACACCAGACTCGTTACTTTAGTTTTAACCTATTTAGTGACATCATCAATATTTTATCTTCTCACTGCACCGTTTTCAGTCCATCAACATATTTCTTGTCTTTGCACAACTTTTTAAATCCACTGGTGCATCATCTCCTGTCTCTCTCACAACACAGACGTAGACTAGTTTCTGAAGCTCACAATGAGCAGGCAGAAGGCAGTAAGAAGTCTGGGGTTAACGTGGATGAGACAGAGGGAGTCAGTGACGAGAACATGACTGAGAACAGACACATTCCTGATCACCTGATCATCATCTTTTCTCTGCTTGTGTTCTATATGGTGGATCTTCAGTCTGGATACATTTATTAGAGAACAACATTTTAAATTATTTTGTATTAATATAATAATTAAAGCTGTCAAAATGCAAATTCGTTTTAAACGGCACTGGTTTTATTAACGCGCGATTAATGCAGCGTGCATTTCCGTTTGACCGTTTTATACAAAAATTTAAATAAAGAAATATAAAAGAGGCGAAATTAAAAACTTCAGACCCACACGTTTATTCAGGATGTCTTTTCTTTACTCGGATATAATAAATAAATAAATAAATAAATCATTTTGTCAATAATAAACATACATTTGCGCAAAGCATCAATATTTGTCCATGCCCATGCTGATTTGAGGATCAGAAAAGGGAGAGTTTTGATATAAGGTACATTCAGTGAGTAAACTCATGACAATCGTACGATTAATCGCGGTGAAATATTTCAATCGATTGACAGCCCTAATATTAATATGATGTGAGGTTCAGTTTCCAGCGTGACACTAAAACACGTAGTAATAATCACTACTTTTTACTGAAGTACATGTCAGAGCCCAAACTTCTTTACTGTAATTTAAGTGAAAAAGTGCAGTCAGAACTTCAACTTCGACTTTTTTTAGTCTTTTAAAACATGAGGATCTGCACTTCTACTGAGGGAAGGATGAGTGGACTTTTGCCGTCTCTGCTGCAGACTCATATAATTTGATATTAGGTTGTAAATAAATGTGTTGCCGTCGACATAAAACAAGCATTTGAAGTCCTAAGTGTGAGTATTTCTTTACTTGACAACCCTAAAACCAGTTATTACAGATAAAATAAAGTCTTTAATTATCCAAGGCCTCAATGACGTCTCTGGTGGTAATTCATCTCAAATTTGCTGGTAAAATAATGAACTTAAAGCTTTACTAAGTGAGAAATAAAGAATCTTAAAACAATCATAATAATCGTACACAATCTGCTCTTGCATCATATTTCATTCTTAGAATGAAATCAATACGATTTTCATGGCTAGAAATAAGAGTATAAGCTTTGACTAGATGAAGAGTTTTTTGTCTTTTTGCTAATTTTTTGGGGAAAGAAAATGCAGTTTTCTTTGGACCCATTGCTCCCTGTAAACCCCTGGAGGTACCATCACCTCCGTAGTGATGGTAAAAGGGTCGAGAAATTGGGGCGCTATTACCTGTATATCCAAATATGCTGAGACATCATTTCTGTGGTCAAAACCAAACGTGCCGTCATCTGCCTCAAGTACAACAAAACATGTCATGACTCTTAAACCAAATACTTTTTTCCATTCGTTTAGTGAACCAAACATCTGGCCATTTCTTTTAGCCTATTATACAATATGCGGCTAACAGTTTGTGGACACCTGACCATAAGATCTTGTGCTTTTTGAACATCCCATTTCACATTCAGTCAATTTTATTTCTATTGCGCTTTTCACAACAGACATTGTCTCAAAGCAGCTTTACAGAATTTTAAGGGTTAAGGTGAATGTGTCCCTGATGAGCAGCCATGGTGACTGTGGCAAGGTAAAACTCCCTCAGTCTCCATTTACTGTTATAACAAACTCCACTCTTCTGGGAAGATGTTCCACTAGATTTTGTGGAGATTTTGTCAGCCACAACGGTTGTTAATAAAGTCAGGTACTGATGTGGATGAGATAGTGAGAAGGTTCCTGGGGTGCAGTCAGCGTTCACATTCATCCTCAGAGAGATTAGAGCTCTATAGCAGGAGATCTTCCACCAAATCCAACTCATGGAAAACAGATCTTCATGGAGCTGGCTTTGTGCACAGGGGCATCATCACGCTGGAACGGGTTTGGATCTCCTAGTTCAAGTGAAACTGAAAGACGTCCTATACAATGGTGTGGCTCTAAATTAGGGAAGAACCATGTAGAGCTGGAAAAGGCAAGTGTCCGAATACTCTTGGAGTCACAGTGTATAGTATTGATGAGTTGTTCATTTAGCATGAGTCATCTCAAAGAGTGATTTGTTGCTTTTCTCCTGGAGTCTCATGAGCAAAGCATCTCAAAATCTCGAAAGGCTATGTACAGGAAACAGAATTGGCTCTTCTGGTTCGAGTCATTCGTTCTTTTATCACGTGACTCCACACAGACGCTATAAAGGTGATTGAATGATTAAATGTACGAAATGAACTAATGAATCAAAAAAGATTCATTCATTTTGACGGACCAGATTCAAAGAACCGAGTCACTAAAATGATCCGATCTTCCCATCACTAGTGCATACACACTTATACACATCTTTATGGGATAGAAGAATACAGTTGGATAATGTCTACAGAACACACACACACACACACACACACACACACACATCATGGCAAGATGCTGATCTGCCTTGTCCCGTGCACACTGTACATTCAGCACTGCTTCAGGCGTGTGAAGAGAGAACACACAGCTTTATTGCTGGGGTCTGTTCAATCTCCACACACACTCCACTCCTCACGGCTAGCACAGGCTAGAGGAGACCATTATACACACACACGCACACACACATGCACACACACTGAGCATTTAATTTGTTGACATCTGGTGTGTAAAAGTGTTCGTGTGTGTTGATTAGACTCCCTCACCCCCACATACATGGAGGTGGAAGCTTATTGGTTTGGAGCTCGGAAGGTTCCGGAAAGGAACCTTCCCTGACCCAACATGGCTCCCATTCCATACTTCAACACCAGGCAGTTCCGTCTGGACTGCGGCTCATTGGAAGCAAATTCACCGTACAACAAGACAATGAGCCGAAGCGACGAATACGTCCGAGTTCTGTAAGTGTTATAAAGAGATCAGACGTCTGGAGTGATATCTATCATGGAACAACCTGCCCAGACACCGTACCTAAATCCTACTGAACTGCTCTGGGATGAAGAAGAAAATCTCCATCTAGTGAAGAAGCAAAGTATTTCAGCTGGAAGTTTGGAGAGGAAAACAGTCCTGGTGCTGAGTGTGTAAAGCTGTTCTTCCTGCTAATGGATATAAATAAAGTGGAACATCTGGACATTTATAGATTTGTTTTGGTCAAAGGGAATCTTCACGGCATTACATTACCAATTTTGTCACATAGAAACAAAAGGAACATGCAGGTGTCTCTTAAAAACCATAAAACACTCGGCGTGCATGTATTCTGGCGGATTAGCTTGTGCGAGTTACGGTAGGCTAGTTGTAGCTGTGCACAATGTGACCTTGTGAAAATGTTTAAATATGACCACATTTTTTATCATGAATGTCAGTGTCGTTAGTGTAAGATGACTAGCTGGACGTACACAAGGAACATGTAAATATTTTTAATATGCCATAACATCATCTCAGAAATCCTGATAGCTCATGATAGCTAGCTGAGTAGATTTATCTGTGAAAATATTAACATTCTTGTATATGACTGCCAATTTATTTCAGAAATCCTGTCAAATTAGCTCATGATCGCTAAAAGTGGACATGAATACTTTATTATTAAACATATCAATGTTTTTAAACATGGCATAAAATCTCAGAAATCCTTTTAGGTTAGCTCACACCAGCCAACGAGCTAGCTCGAGTAAACCATGAAAAACCTACATCAACTAGCAGGCTAGATCTTAGCCCATTTTAGCTAGCAAGATCGAGATATTTATTTTTATTCTATAATAGTTTATGTTAGCTGGCTAGTTGGAGGTAGGCATGAAGTAGCCATGAATCCATGAATTAGCTCAGATCAGCTAGCTAGCTAAAGTAAACTCTGGATCATGTGGATTGTTTTGCTATAACTTGTAATTTCCTGTCAGGTTAGCTAGCTGAGCATTTATGAATTTGACTTGTGTCGGAAATCCTGTCAGGTTAGCTTGGGTTAGCTAGCCGGCTAAGCAAATTGTGTGAAAGTGTGTGTGTCTGTGTCTCGAGGAGAGTTTCGGAGGCAGACAGGATCCCCGCTGCTTCGATCAGCCGTAATTGCTCTGACATCAGTCAAGAAAACATTTCTGTCTGTGAGACATTTTCATTTAACAGCCCTTATTATCCTGTTATTAATGGTCTAGTACGTCAACACAATCGCTCGCAGTCATTCAGCGCTCGTGACAGCTTCTCACACACACACACACACACACACACACACACACAAGCACACACAAAGACAAACACACAGGGCCATTAAAGTGCTGAAGACTGTGTCTCTGTCAGCTTGATGTTCACCCCAGTGTTTTGGCGCGTCAAACACCATCATATCAAACACACACTGCGGTCTGTGTTAAGAATTTACCCAGAAGGCTTTTTACCTCAAGAACCAAGAAGTGCAAACACTGCCGTGTCCGCAGATTCGCTCTTTAAACATCACACACTTGCTCACCAAACATCA
>JAAIIK010000287.1:208145-222201 GCA_014706435.1 Silurus glanis
TAAAACTCAATACTGGTAGTATAGTAAAGTTAAAACTTTATACTGGTAGTATAGTAAAGATAAAACTATAATTTTAGTATTGCACTGTTAAAATGGTGAATATTGAGTAAATGAATGAATGAATGAATATTATGGTATAATGTTTTAACTCTTAACTGTTAAAATGCTTCACTCACAGTATAATACTGAAAAAATGCTCTGCTCAATATACAGTACTGTCAAAATGCTAATCTTAAACTATATTAGTGTTAAAACATTATTCATGTGTCTACACAGAATGATAATCTCACAATGCTGTGTTCACTGATAAAACATTCTACCCATAATACAGTTCACATGATATTATTTTATTTGGACTGATTTTACTTGATGGTGATCTGCTTTTCTCTCTTTGCTTCACTTTACTGAAGTGTTTGTTTTATTTTCTTTCATATAAAATATCTTCTTGTGCTGAATTATTTGGGTTTTTAGGATGTAATTATGAGATTCCTTGCATGTGTACGCGTGTGAAGGTGTGTCCAAGAGGTCAGGACAGCCTTCCTGCAGTCCCACACGTAGCCCACTGTACTCTCTGGTAATGACCGTGTGCCCTGGTGACGTCTCTGCCGACCGCCGTGTCTTCTATCGCTCTCCTCATCACGCCTTCCCTTTATCTCTTAGATCAGTGCATCCCGTGATGAGCTGAATGGGTCAAACGACCTCGACCATCAGCCAGAAATCCCTCCTGCTTCATTAAAGGCAATTACAGCATTTCCGCCATATAAATAATCACGTTGCAGCAGCGGGGTCTCCGCCTCGCTGGGTTTTACTCGGTACAGCTTTCAAAATATTTAATTATTACAGTGTGGTGAGGACGGTGTAATAGTCACCAAGGTTTCTCACTAAACTTAAATGGCCGTTGACAAAAAAACATTTCTCATGGATCTCTCTCTCTGTGGGTTGTTTTTTTGCTCTAATGTTCCGGTGTTAGAAAGTTTAAATAAAACTAAATAAAGTGTTATATAAAGACTTCTGTTTAGACTTAAACTGTGTAGTGAGTGAACAGGTTTTCACGTTGGAAGTAGGAGCTTCATCTCGAGCTGTGTGCTGTATGGTGTATGGTGTATGGTGTGTTCTTTTCAACATGATATAGCTCGAATACGGATTCTGATTAATTCCTAGATTTCATAGATTTCAAAGTTTATGTAATTATAGAACTAACTGATATTGCAGAAACAGTTGTGGATGTGAGCAGGATTGGCCCAGAGTCAGATTTACAGCAATATAGTGCAGGGCCCAAAAATTCAGATGCAGATGAGGAATTATTTTAGAAATGACAGTGTAAGCTGTACTGAAAATGTTTTGGAGAGATACATGTAGTCCCCAAATTATGTCCTAATGACCCCATTGTAACAAGTCGAGACATGGCCCCAGAAGTCTTATAGAACGCTATTACTGAAATTGGTTAACAGTTTAATTAGCAAAACAGAACAAGTTATAGTGTTAAACTGTGTAATCTATACCAGGGGTCTTCACATTTTTTTAGGTCAAGGACCCCTCCGGTGATAGACATGGGGAAGGGACCCCTGATCCAAAATGTGTCAAACGTAGCCACTGATATTAATAGAAACCAATCATATTACGCTGATTATATTATGTTAAGACAATTAGAACTATGTTGTCATTGTCTGTACATGCAACATCATTTGTATTTTATATTTATAGATTTGCAGTTTCATACAGCTTTCCTTTTACTATCAGGTGGACTATTATACATTTACACAAACATCAGTTTTAAGTAAGTTTATTAGAATTGAATGTAATAATTATATATATTTTTTTATTAAAAATTTTATCTTTGATGTTTTTACCCATGTTTATTTTTTAACAAAAAGTTTTGTGATTCAACATTAATTAGTGGAGCCCCTGCAGTACTGCCACGCCCCCCTAGGGGTCGCAGACCCCCGGTTGAAGACGATGAACTATAAAGTATATATGTATGTGGCAGCGGGAGCGTAGAAGAGCGGCGGTTCACGAATGGAGGGTGGTACAGAACAAAACATATTTTTACAATTTTGTCGTATCGCTATCGTAAGATCGAGAAATCGCAAGTCGCACCATCGTAACTCAGGGAACATCTGTATATTGATAGATATGTTATATTTGAACAAAAGCATTGGGACATCTGACTTTTCCAGTCATACTGTATGTGCTTCCTCCCCAAACTGTTCCAACAATGTTGGAGGCACACAATCGTATCGGACGTCTTTGGATGCAGTGGCATGAAATTTTCCCTTCACTTGAGTCCCCAAACCTGTTCCCACGTGATAATGCTCCATAAAGCCAACTCCATAAAGATCTGCTTTCCATGGGTTGCAGTGGAAGATCTACTGCTATTGAACTCCAACACTATTAAACACCTTTGGGATGGATTTTTCATGCTTGACCTTCTCACCTCATCTACATCAGTACCAGACTTTACTAACACCTTTATAACTGAAGAGCACAAATCTCCACACAAATCTTGTCGAACATCTACCCAGAAAAGGGGAGGTTTTTATAAAAGCAAATGGGAACTAAATGTGGAATGGGATGTTCAAAAGATATGAACACATGAATCTTATAGTTAGGTGTCCAACTTTGGGCCATATATTCCAGAAACAATTAATCCCAGAAGAAAAATGCATGATAGATGTGAAATGCTTGTCTAGTTTATGCAGAAGGAGCAATGAGGACAAAAATCTGTTAATATTTTAAGACACGAAGAACAAACAAATCATCTCAGATTGTTGCTGTCATAAAATATCTTCGTCACCGTTCCAAAGAAATCACTCTCGCAGTAAACCTTCACCACTCTACAGCCAGACACTTCCATATCTGCCTTTTAAATTCAATGAAAAAAAAATCCACAAGTTCTGTTCTGGTTAGTTCTGCTTCTCACTATAGCACCAGGCAGCCAATCAAATACCGAAAAACTCATGCTGACTCATAACCACGACTCTTCTAACCTTCATGGACGTTGTTACCGCACGATTGCTCTGTGAAACGTGTTCTTTGACGCTGATTTTTTTTTTTTTATGAAACCATAAAAACAAGTAAAAGTTTCTTTCGGCTTCTCCCATTAGGGGGCGCCACAGCGGCTCCGCCGCATGTTTGATTTGGCACGTTTTTACGCTGGATGTCCTTCCTAACGCAACCCTCCCCATTTATCTGGCCTTGGGACCGGCACTAAGAGTGGCTGGGTTTGGTTCCCTGACCGGGGATGGAACCCGGGCCGCAGCGGAGAGAGCGCCGCATCCTAACCACTAGACCACCAGGGAACATAAAAACAAGTACACACATGATAAAATTCTTTATGGATATTTCCGGTTAGAACCGGCAGCTCCTGTAGGGAGATCAGATCTGTGGGTGGACGTGGTGTTGGGACTGATGGGCTGATAAACTGTAAGACGCAGTGAGCTTCGTAAGACTCTCACGTCTCATAGCAGGACATAACACCGAGCCACGTGGCTTGATAATGTCTGATTTTAACCCCGTCCTCTTTTTATAGATACACCTGAACTGATACAAAGGAATTTACTCCTAATATAACAAATAAGCAAAAGTTTGTGGACACCTGCCCATTAGATTGGTACGTGCTTTCTAAACATCTTGTTCCTGATATAGTTTCCATTTGCTGTTATTAATGAGCTCCACTGCTCTGGGAAGATGTTCCACTAGATTTTTGTGGCGATTAATTCAGCTACAATGGTGTTAGTAAAATCAAGTACTGATGAAGGTGAGAAGGTGAGGAGGTTTCTGGGGTGCAGTCAGTGTTCATATTCATCCCAAAGGTGTTCAATAGGTTTGGAGCTCTATAGCAGGAGATCTTCCACTCCAACTCATAGAAGCTTCATGGAGCAATTTTGAAGTTTATAAGAGTCTCAACTTCAAGAATGCCTTGCTCAGGGGCCCAACAATGGTGGCTCGATAGAGCTGGGATTTGAACTCATAACCATCTAAACAGAAATCCAACACCTTAACCACTGAGCTTTCACATCTTCAGCACCTCCTTACGGAAAACTCTTCCCCGTATCAGCAGTTATACACCTATTGTGGAGCATCCATCCACCCAACACCCCCCTGTGAACGAGCTGATGCTGGTTGATGTTAGAAACCGTTCACTTGCTCCTTCTTCTTATTTCAGCAAAGCAGCAGGGGGTTTGGTCTGGAGTTACAGTAACACTGTCCAGATGCGATTTCATTTAGTAAATAGCTCATTAATTATAAAAGCTCCAAAGCTCTTCAGGGAAACTCAGAGAAGGAGTTTGAGGATTTGTTCAGGGTTCTTGAACCCCAGAATGCTTTATTTAGCTTTTCACATGATTGCATGAAAACATCCTGAGCGCCGTCTGAGGAGTTGAGTGTTATATAATCCTGCGTGTGTCTGAGAATAGACCGGAGGAAAGCGGGTGAACATTGTCCAGACGTCAACTCATAATGCAGTCCACGACCCGTCCATGACTCGTCCCAAGCGTAAGAAATCCTGTGAAATAATAGACATATGAACTTCTACATCGCCGAAGCAGAAGTGTTTCCCTGATCATGAACAAACAATGCAATAATAATATTAATGGTGCTGAAATGATCCCTTTAATTTGAAGTTATATAACATCACGTCCCAATGGGTTCTGTTTCTCTTCAAACTTACTTACAGCTTTACTTCTGACTGTCACAAAGTGCTGGAGATTCAAATCCCAACCACACCAAGCTGCCTCTCCTGGGCCCCTTAGCGAGGCCCTTAACCCCATAACTGCTCAATTGTATAACTGAGATAAATGTAATGCTCTGGATAAAGACGTCTTCCAAATGCCATAAATGTAAATGTTTTATTTATTTCATATATTTTGTATGATTATGTATTGACACTGGGCACCAAATTCAAATTCTATTCTATTCTATTCTGTGTATGAGTAACCCTGCACCACAGTCATATAAAGATCTGCTATAGAGCTCTAAACTCTATTGAACACCTTTGGGATGAATGTGAACACTGATGCACCTCAGGTTTCTTCACCTCATGGCTGAATGAGCACAAATCTCCACAAAATCTAGTGGAACACCTTCCCAGAAGAGTGGAGGTTATTATAACAGCAAACAGAGACTAAGTGTGGAATGAGAAGCACATACCGATCTTATGCTCAGGTGTCCACAAACGTTTGTCATACATGAAAGGCTAAGAATGCGGCTCTGGATGATTAGTGTATAATAATCAGGAATGCTAAGTTTAGATAAATTAACTGTTTTATGTAGTTTGAGGACAGATTTTGGTCAATCGTGTTGATTTCATGTGGTTTATTGAGTAAATTGATGTGAACTGTGGAATGAAAATCACCACTAGTTTAGTAGTAAACATCAGCCTTCTGGGAAACAACGTCTTTTTTTAATGGTTTCACAATGAGCAATAAAAGCTGCGTATTTTTTTTTTTTTATCTGAAACTCTGCTAGATGTCACCCAGATGTTAGACCACAGTCTGATTCATACTGTTCGTTCAACAATTCATGCGTTCTTGCTTCAGAAAAATGCTGTATAAACATTTTGTATAAATATTTTAGAAAGTTCGATGATTCATAATGAACCAGCTAAGTCCTTAAAGAATTTCCTTTGCAAATTTTCAAAATTTTGTTAGCTTATAAATTTCCTGAGTTTGTCTACAGAATGAGTTGCTCTTACTTGCTCCCTACTTTAACGGATTAGTTCACAATATTTCACTTGCTTGCGTTAAGCTTGCTTTCAGATCAATTCATCTACAGAATTTAGCTAGCTCGCTAATTCATTCATGTCCAGTATTTAGCTAGCTCACTTATTTAATGAATTAAGGATAATTTCAGATGTTTGTTTTTTTTTTGTACCAAAGGAATATTAGTTTAAATTCCAAGACAATTTTAGAAGATTTTTAAAAAGCTTGCTTATTTAACAAAATAGTTTACAGAATGTAGCTAGCTCGCTAATTAATTAATTTACAGAATAAGTAGCGAGCTAATTAAAATCCATTACAATTTAACAAGCTAATGCACTGAATTTACGTCATTTGTCGAAACTAAAAGTTGGCTTATTATTACATTTTCTGGCAAATCTAAAGAACAATATTTATAGAAATGTGTATTATTTCAAATATTTTGTTTGTGATTTGTATTAAATACTATTAAAAAATACACTTAAAATGTCCTAAAGAGAAAACCGACTCTTTTTTTCTTGATAATTCTAAAGTACAGAAACAAATTGATTCACATTATTTTTTGGCCAAGAGATAATCAGATCTCACTAATAAAATGACAGCATCTGTATATTTTCAGCCGTTGCAGCTACAACACTACTGATCCAATAACCATTTCCAAAGCTCACTGGACGTCCCAGAATCCAGAAGAAAACACTGACACGCTCAGGATATAACACGGTCATTAGCATCCTAGAGTCCACAAGGCTTTTTTGTTTATTAGTTTGACATGTAAATTCTGGCTCTGGACCAGACTGCTGTTTCTCTCAATGGAAGGCTAGAACTTCTAGAGAGCTGTCGCAATGTCATGTCTATAAATAGCTGTTTTTTGGAGTTTAGGTGGATCTGCAAAGAATCGGCTTTGGAGAGAGCTTTATAACGAATCAAAGCTGTCACTGTTGGTGAGAATCAGTGAAGCAGAAGTAGCTGTGTAAATCTGATGAGGTTTATTCGGGACAAGTTCAAACGTTTTTACATATATAATGTTTTTATTTACATAAAATGCTTTACATACCTACATACATGACACAATAGAAACAATAGAAATTAAATAAATAAATTTTTCAATAAATAGGCTATTTTTTTCTTTTCATAAAGCAGCAGTATGAAAGGAGTTGCATGATGTGGAGATGTTTGCAGAAATGTCAGCTTTTGTGCTCTCCATAGTCAGTCCTATGTGGGTGTGATGGAAATTGTCCATGTTCCTCACAGTGGGATTGAAGAGATGCAGAATTGTGCGAAATCATCATCAGACTGAACAATAAGCAAAACTCTGAAGGGAAAAACACATTTCCATATTCATAAAACGTCAAACAGACGACTAGCAGTGAGTGGAACTGGTATTGATGGTTAGCATGGCATGAATAAATAGACATTAATGGTTTGTGTATGTGGTTTTTCTTCCACGTACTGTCTCTGGGAGTTTTTTCAGCAATATTTTCACTTCTATACTTTATGATATAGATATGGACCTGGTTTTCTATAAGGATTTTCAGGAATAATATCAAGTCATTATTATAACAATATTTTTCTCACTAGGTGGTCACTTGCCATTGCAAAAAATACATTAATGTTAACACGGATCGGCTAGCTATTTTCAAACAATTATGCTTACCATTTTAATATACAGTTTTTCGAATGATCACCATGAGCTGTGAAGAAATTTGAAGGGGGCAGCATGCAGTTTTACTACTGCTTGTTACTGTGGTGAAACCCACAAGGCTGCATTCCTACATGCTAAATTCAGAATATGTTCAAATCCCATTTAAGATGTGCATATGGTCCTTGGGTAAAATTACACCCCTTAAATAAGTGGAAGCCATGGTTTTAGTAAGAAAAAATATGTTTTTGGTTATTTAAGAAATATCATTCCAGGCAAAAAGTGCTAAGGAAGCTCACCACCTCAGTTCCGAGCAGTCATAGAGTTTAGTAATTCTTTAAACTATAAAGGATAGAATGTGAACCAATGTCCATAGACAATTATTCCTTCCCATCCAAGCAAATCAGGGTCAGGGAGTTGAAATTATGTTAAAGCCCAGTGTAATCTTGAAAGCCCTAATAGCTTGAAATGGTCACTTGCATGTTTCTTAGCCCCAACACCTTCTTATCATAGACCGCTCAAGGCCTGGGAGCTTAGCTCTCACGGCATGCAAGGCAATAGAATGCAGATAACCCCATAGCCTCTACCCCTCCACCCTTGTGATGCAGTCTGCCATCCCTTGGACATTGAAAAGAACGTTCAACTTCCTCAGTGTGCTCTTCCTCTCCGTTCTTGAGCTCGATAGTTAAGACAGTGATCTGAAGTTTCTTCGCAAATTACACAGGGTTGAGGTAAGACATGAGGATGCAAACTATTAAACTTGGTCTCAAAATAGGCATTGAAACTGAAATTGCTGTGTGATACCTGGATAAGGTCCATACACGTTGCATGTCCAGAAGGTCCAGAGGGTGTCCATGCAAAACAAAAAACAAAGCTGATATTGACCGGTTCCTCACAGAGCGGTAGACCATCTCACGCTAGACCATTCTGGTTAGTTTCACACACTTCCGCTTCTCATAGACTTCCCAGCCAACCGTATTGCTTTGCCTTGGCCCATATCAAATGCTTTCAGCTACACAGGAAGCTGTATATTGACACAGGGCAGAGAAGGATGTTGATATTATGCAGCAGAGACTGGATGCTGGAGCTTTCCACAAGCCTCAAGTTCACAGGCCCACCAAAACCAGTGTTCTTTGGGTATTTTGAGTCCTCTGATTAGAGAAAGGACTTTGTCGACTTATAATGGTTTGCCAGTAAAAAGACCAGGCATGTGAGTTTGGTGTGAGATGTTAAGATCATCTGTAACACCCGGAAAATGTCAGAGCACAATGCAACTTCGACAGCTTACTGAGTGCAGCTGTAGTGATCCTGAGGAAGTTTGAATGGTTTGTTGGATTGGTTTTCTCTTTGTCTTGAAATTATCCTCAAGCACACACTCAATGTACAGAAGCACGAAATCTAGTTCTCTTTTTAGACTTCTTCCTTTTCTTTTTGACAAAGCTAAATATGAAAGCATCACAATATCCTAAAGGTCTTGAAAGTCCTTGATGTTAAGAAAGAACAGCCCTGTTACTGTGAGACTTGCTTTTGTCCTGATGACCTGGAACTACAGATTTTCTTTCCCCTCCAAGACAGAAACATCTTTATTTTTCAGTGTCTTTTACCAAACCTTACTCCTTCATCACCAAATTCTTTGAGGATTATCTGCAACCACACTCTGCCACTACCATGCCTTCATACTTGTACTGGTAGGTGACCACACCTGCATCATCCAGGTAGAGAAGTGAGATGGGGTCAAGCTTTGTGGGGACGCAGCAAGCCCTGGAAACGGTATTTGGACTTTTAAGGCTGACTAGAGTCTGTACGATAGCATGCTTGGTTGGAGTGACATGCTTAGTTAGAGGGTAAGTACAGACCCCTGTGCATTCATATGCCTCATAGCCTTGAGGTTCTAAGATCCAAGAGTCCCACCCAATGTCTTTAAAATCAACATATAGGGAACTCTTCTTGCACTGGTTGCTCTTTGCATTCCTACGAATCCTTGCTGATGTGTCATAAATGAGATTGGAGCGCATTTGCAGGAGAGCTTCTTCATTTGGTTCCTCTTCTTTGCTATCTCCTACCTCCCCCCAAAGATCCATGAGTTCCATCCCCAGGTTGTCATCCAGACCTGTGCCAGGCATCTCATGTTTAATCATCTCATTTAACTCCTTTTTTTCTCCTCTGTGATCCATGCTTTGGTCATTAGAGAAAACAATTATCAGAGGTTTGTGCCTTTCTTCTGGACTGGTATCAATTTCCATTTTCCCCCCTGTCGCAGGACCTTCAAACTCTGAACCATTCTGTGATATTAAACTTGCAATGTGAACCTCCAGTCTGTGGGTGTTGCCATAGTTGGACCTGCCCCAGTGTTGCATGGCAGCAGTCATGTCAAACGTTTCCCAGCCATTGTCCGTGCCGTAAACTTGCCGTGAAGCCAATTCCACTATCTGCACTGGTTCATCTTCTCCATCTTCAGACCAACTGTCATTCCTTGGAATCACCTCATATACAGTCACTGTCCGGTCAACCCCAGCATACAGGTGCCTGTCAATCTGAACGAGGGTGTAGAGGCGAAGCTCAGCAGCCATAACCCGCTCATGGTTTGGGATGGAGATGTTAAAGAGGAGGGGGTGTCGTCTCACACCACTGGGACCCACATTGCTTGGGGTGGATTCTGAGAAAATCAGTAATAAAAGCTTTAATGCATGAGCAAAACCAGCTTCAAGGAGTTGGGTTATGCATTGAATGAAACCAATAAAAATAAAGTATTACATGAAATTCCCTCAGGGATGACTAGTGATCGATCTATCTATCTATCTATCTATCTATCTATCTATCTATCTATCTATCTATCTATCTATCTATCTATCTATCTATCTATCTATTTCCTTTTGGGTGCGGTCAACTGCTACATTCAGACACTGAAGTACATAACAATATGTAGATATAGACAGTGGCTACAACATAAAAACTTTACATACATTGGCATTATATGAATCATTTCTGTAAAAGGAACCGGGTAATACAGTCAGGCAAAACAAATAAAACTTCTAACCTTCATTTTTGAAACTCCGTACAATGTTTGCAGAAGGCATGGATGTTCGGTCATTTGCAAAACGATTGTACAATTCCAGCATGTATTCTGGAGGCTGCACTCTTGGTACCCCAGGCTGCATAGGGGGTCCATGTCCTGACAGGTTGAAGGTCCGAAGGAACTGTCCCCGCAGGGTCTCCACCACGTTTTGCATATCAACCTCACTGTCCTGCTCCAGAAGAGACGGATCCACAACCCCTCCACGACCATCATCAAACCCAGGGGCAATCCGGTGCCTCTCTGGGGAATTAATTGGACTGGCATCCCCAGGGAAAAGCCCTAAAATGAGCAGGAGGAAAGCGAGGCGACATATAGAGGTGGTTGAACAACTTTCAATACCAGCCATGGTTAGGAGTGCAAGGGCTGGAACCACTCTCCAATATGCAGAAATATTTGTGCAAAAGGGAATTAAATTTTTAGATTTCCTTGGTAGATTCTAGAAAGAAAAACAGTGAATCCAAGATTTTAATAGCTGGTAGGTATTATCCCTCTGGTCCAGATGGTTCCAGAGGAGTTGAGTCCTGGATTTCCTGGGAGTTCAGAATTCCTGTCCACACAGTCCTGATCTGGATTATGTGTATGCACCTATTACTTATTTAAGGTATTTACTTGTCAACACACTCTTCGATGTGGCTCTGATGTCTGCAGAGTTTGGTTTGAAGGACTGCTTCATTGAGTTTTGCTGTGGCATCTCTTTTCTTCTTGTGTTTGCCTCTCTCACTCCCTATCTCTTGCTTTCTCTTGGTCTCTTATCTATAAGCTAGGAAGCTCTGCATTTTCACTGCCTATGGTCCCACTGTGTGTGTGTGTGTGTGTGTGTGTGTGTGTGTGTGTGTGTGTGTGTGTTTTGTTATCTACTTTCTTTCCTTAATGAGGACTTTGTAAACATCGTTCAGATACCAGCAGAAACTGGGTTTTTTGTTGTTTGGGTGGGTGAGCCAGGGAAGAAACTTGGGCCTACTGTTTATTTACTTTTCCCATTGGTGTGGTTCCAGTGATGAAGCACGATTTCATTGACCATTTCTTTCAGACAAACTTTTTTTTTCCTCACTTGGATAGGATAGAGCTGTGTTCACAACTCATCAAAACAAGGGTCATTTAAATGAAATGAGGTGTGAGAAACAGCTGCTTTGATATCATTGTAAAGTTAATAAGTGCACCAAAGTCAGATGAAAATTAGACTGAAGACGTGAAAGCACAATTGGACAACCAAAAAGGGATTTCCATGTTAGCATATGATAATTGAATACTTTTCTCAATTCTGACATGCATTAGCATAGACGTTCAGCAATACAAATGGACAAATTCCTCAATCCATTCATCACTGCTTCTTTCTTTGACAACATTGAGAGACCGTGACTCACATTCCCTGGGCATTAATTATTGTTGGGTTCTAGTGTTGGTTTAGTTTCTTCCCAATCCTACAGTTACTTCCAAACATTTGGATGATTCATTACATTTTACAAGGTTTTCCTATAAAGCAACTTGTGCAATATCATGTTTAATTTTCTGTCTAATGTTTTTAATGTCTTTAGTTCCCTATCAGTGCTTGTTCAAGCGGTGGCTCCCGAAGTATCAGTCCTTCAGCGATGAGTGTTGTTTTGCGCTTACACGTCAAACCAACAGCACTTTCGGAAGTGCTGGGAATCTCTTATCACACCCGTCCAGGGACCGACAAGTCCTTGTAGTCGAAAGGAACCTCTGGCAATGATGAGGGGATTGTGAAAAGCAGCCCCCATCCAACCAGGATGCTTTACGTAGTTTGAATTCTCTGAGGCAAAGAAGAATGGCACATCACTTTCTGCTGATTTGGGAGCAGCTTTGGGATCACCTAGTCTAAGCTTGAGTATGTCGGAACCTATGACCGAGACCTTCTCAGATCAGCAGCGAATGTACAGAACAAATCAGATATGCCGATTCTGCCTCATGTGAGAATGATTAGAAATGACGCACAAGGTCAGAAGTCACAACGATAGACTTTTAAGAGGGTGTGTAGGAGAAGTTTGACCTAGTGACCAATTGTTCCAACATTCTTCTTACCTACCCCCTCGACATTCTTGCTTTTCTTTGCCTGGTGACGCAGAAGACTACAGATTGTAGCTGTGATGTCGACTGAACCTCCCAGAAAGATCTCGTTCAAGCGTCAAGGCCACCAGAACAATCCAGACTGTATCACTGACAACCCTAACACAGACTGTCAACAGAGCAGTGGATGTTTTCTTATTGATCTCAAGAGGGACATCCTCTACACCTCTGGCTTTGGATCTGTGTCTTTTGTTTTTCGATCTTCATGACAGTCCTCCTGAATCCCACCAATGTCCTTACTTACGTCATTTTTTCCCCATGTTTTTCATTGTTTGTTTCAAGTGGTCTGATAACCTTTAATACTCACTCGCTCGCTCACATGCAATCTTCAGCCAGGCTTCATATCTCTTGCCATTAGATGCTTGTAAAACGATGAGCAGAAATGCTAATGGTGTACGGCGAATACTTTGAGTTTGTCTTCGAAATTAACCTCTCTGAAAGGCTTTTGGAAACGCTTGTGACAATTCTGCCTTTGACTAATATCTTTGCCTTTTATGTAGTTTGACGAGTGTCAACTAGGGTTTCTAAAGCTTTTGTAAATCTGGTGCGAATTTGGCACTTCACCCAAAATGGGTTGCTTCTAGCTTAGTGGTCTATGTAAGAACAAATTGCATTAATTCCATGCTAGTTGTGGCATATGCGAGGAAAAATGTTCAAGCGCCTCCTCTGTAAATTTTATTAGACATTTATTCTTTTCGCACAAACAATCCTCTATTTTAATCTCTCAAAAATAAACAAACACTTTAGAGAACTTGTTCTCGATGCATTTTGGTTTAAAATAAAATATAAAAAAAGCACAAAAAGTCTTGTTAAAAAATATTGTTTCTCACCACCAGCAGTCTCATTACAACGTTAATTATCATTGTTTAACTTGTTGTGCCGTTGCCTAGTGGAAAAAAACGGAAATTTCTACAAACCAAACAGTCCAGAAAATGGCTGAAAATTTGAAAACATCGTGAATGTTGATTCATGGAAATTTATCGGTACCAGCCGATCATTAATCCACTGAGCAATTCAAGCTCGAATGTTGCATCTCTGTGAGGTCTGATATTTATATAACACTAATGACAAAAATACTATTGTTTCATATATTATTGTCCATAATCTACGTTTAAATATAAAGCGTATAAAATGGAAATAAATAGCCCAGATCTTTAGTAAACTCCATTAGAAATTCCGTATCGAAGGTATCCGACATGGAGGAATCCCAGGCCTGGTCGTCTGTTTGAGTGTATGTTCACATTGGCTTGGGTTTTCCGATGAACTTCTGGATCTCTTGGTCCAGCAGCTTATTGCGTCTCAGAGCTTCGTCCCTGCTGCGCTCGGCGTTGCGTAGCAAAATCTCCAGAGCTGCTTTACAGCGACGCTCGGCCTCCAGGGCTGACTGGAGCTCAGCGACGGTCACATTAAGCTCGTTGTTCCTCTGCTGGAGACTGAAAAACACACGCAGGCATTAAAATAATGTTAAAGAATGATGCTCACATCCTATTCTGAAGATCTGAGAAAAACAAAAACACACACACACACACACACACACACACACACACACACACACACACA
>JAAIIK010000287.1:222211-235017 GCA_014706435.1 Silurus glanis
ACACACACACACACACACACACACACACACACACACACACACACACACACACAGGTGATGGAGCTAATCAGTAACAACAGTTGCTTTATGATGCACCTGTGCATTTACATATACTGCACTATGAACACCTACACAGTTCCTAAAAAGAGTTCCTGGATTGGTTTGGTCTTCACAATGGTTGTGGCCTTTACGAGTCAGTTAACCAACATGAGTTTATAGACTCAAATATTGAGTAAAAACCTTGTTTGTAAACTATAAAAACTTCACTTGTTTCATTTCACAAAAAAAAAAAAAAAAACTTGTTGGCTAATGCAGGTTTTTAAATGGCACTAAAGGTCATTACTTATGCTACAAAGATTGTGGAAGCTTCAAACTCAGCAGCAGGAAGTAAAACTTTTCCTAAAGCTACAGCAAAGGGCCTTAAATTACTCTAGTCTTCTCTGGTGGGATTGTGATGTTATGTTCTCTGGTTCCTGTTTGGTTCAGCAGAACTCTCATTCATTGCTTGAGGTTTGGAATTAGAAAACCTCCAAACATTACACCTAAATAATTGAGGTCAAACCTGGTAATAAGTTGCTGTTGATCGCTCGTGCTGTCTGGTTGTTTCTGAGAAACGATCTGTGGCTGTTGTTTCACGATCTCCTCCCTGCTCGGAGACGGTGAACTTTGCTTTAAGTTCTCCTTCGGCTTGGCCTGTGGTTCCACTTTCTTTAGCGGGGGTTCCGCGAATTTAACTGCACCATTGCTGCTCCTCCTCTCCTGTGTGGCGTCTTTCTCTTCATCTTTACCATTGCTGTTCTGTTTTTCCGGAAACAGTGTCACCTTTTGAAGATCTAGAATCTTGAAGATGTCCTCAGAGAACGTCTTTTCATCCTTCTCCTCCAGACTCTCGTGCAGATAGCTCCAACGGTCCAACGATGTGTCTCGGGATATTCTGAAACTCGGGGGACCACCCAGGCTAGGGAGAGTCTGCGTACGTTTCCTCGGGCTCATGCTCAGGTCATCTGACAGAGGTGGGGATGTGAAGGACGAGGAGGATGAAGTGACCTTTAATGCTGAACTCTCAGTCTCAAACGTGTCTACTTCCTCTTCTTCTGGCGACTCAGACAACGAAGACATCTCACACTGCTTAAAAAGAGTTAGACAAGAATGGGACAGGGTTAATGGAGGAAGAGGAAGTGAAGGCAATAAGAAACAACTGAAAGTAGATTAAAATGACAACATGGAGTGAACAAGCCTGGTTTCTGTCTCTACTCTCTACTGAGGGGTTTAATCCTCTTACCTTCATACCAATGTCTGTGAGTACTGGATTGTGATTGGCTGTAAATTCAGGTGTGAGTACTGGATTGTGATTGGCTGTAAATTCAGGTGTGAGTACTGGATTGTGATTGGCTGTAAATTCAGGTGTGAGTACTGGATGTGATTGGCTGGAAGTTCAGGTGTGAATAATCGATTGTGTTTGGCTGGAAGTTTTGCGCACAATATAAGCTTTGATGAAATGGAGAAGAAAACGAGAAACAGAACAAAAAAACAGCACCAGGAGTAAAGTTCAACAGATTTCAGGCAGTTTTATGCACTTAGTTTTTATGTGTTGGACAATAATGAAGTAAATGTAATTTGTTACTGTAATTAAGTGGCTTTTTCACGTATCTGTACTTTACTGAAGTGTTTCCATTTAGTGAGATTTTTACTGTAACTTCACTACATTTCAAAGTCAAATATCTCCCTTTTCACTCAACTACATTTAGCAAAATCAGTCGTTCCTTTTTCATTTATCTGGATAAAAACGCATGCAGCGAGTCACCAATCAGGATCGAGCGCTCGCTCTGTTTTACACGTGTTCTGATTGGTGCTTGGTGTTTCTACTGATCACCAAAATTCAGTTCAGCATCAGTTCAACATCAAGCAGAACATTTACAGAGGAAAAATACGAATAAACCTTTAACCAAATCTGTCTGCTCTCAAATTCTGTTATTTTAATTGGTTCTAATGGAAATTGTTTAGCTTTAAGGTTTTGGGTTCATGATAATTTAAATAGATATCAATCAGTGTTTGACTTATTTAGGGATGAAATAGTTCCTCAAGTAACGATTTATTTGAATACAAAAAAAACCCCTAATTATTTGCCTTGTTGCTTCGTTTAGACCATTTAACTACACATGGAGCACTGTGGCATTGTGTTTCCCAACAGACCATTACTACTGACGCACAACCCGCTAAACTCTGGAGCACAGAATGAAAAGAATGGAGGAAGAGGAAGAAAACAGCGAGCAGCGAAGACAATTCATATGGAATCCCATTGCTGGCACATAAAAAACTAAGTTTGACTAATTCCGACTTTTTTTTATTTTTATTTATTTTTATCCAATCGGGCAGCGTCTGCCCTCTGTAGCGCCAGAAAGTTTTACACATTGAAAATTAAATGCGCTACAATCAGTAGAATCGCAGGGTATTAAACTGAGACTCTGATCCCTGGAGAGAACTCTGTCTAACAATCCACTATGGAGGAGACGGAACACAACAGATGAAGCAGAGGAACCTCGTTCATACGCCTACAGCTTCACACTTCAGGCCCACAACATGGTTACCGGTGGATGCACCAGAAATGTTGGATGTTTTTACGAGAAATAAAGTCAGAACGTTGAGAAAAAATTCAGAATTACAAGAAATAAACTCGGAATTGCAAAAAAAAACCGTTGGAATTAGGTAAAACTCTTTTTGTGGCGAGAAACAGGCTTCCAAAGAATTCCAAAAAGTTTCCAAAGTTTGCAATCATTTCAAGCTGAAACATAAAGAAAACAGCGTACAGTGTGTCCACTTTTTATTTTTTCTTCTATAAAATTTCAGTAATAAAAATTATTTTTCTAAAGAGGAACCAAATGACTTGTTCATTTTAAGAGACCTGTCTGATTTTCTCTTGTATATTTAGTGTTGCTCTTTAATAAAGAAAAAAGTATTTATCTGATTATTTAATTAATCGTTGGAATAATCGTTAGAATCTTCGATTACTGAAATAATCAATAGCAGCAGCTCCAGACTCATTAATATCATTCTATTAATAGATCAGTGTGCTGAGAGTCACAGTCGAGTCTTTACACATAAACTGAGGTGATTAAATAAAGAATCTTGTGATAAAAATGATAACAGGAACATTAGAGTTATAATAAATCACTACTTTGGAAACTTAAGTTCATTTGAATGCAAAAACTTTTGTACTTTTACTCAAGTGAAAGTTTAAAGGGAAAATTTTACTTTTACTGGAGTCACATTTTACTGAGTGAATCTTTACTTTCGCTTTCGTCCTCCACTGGTAGTTTGACTTCATGCTGTGAAACATCTACAAAACAAATGTTTTCGTCTTCTCGTTTATGTTTTAAGTACTTAAAAGGAGTCATGACTCTTGATTATGATTTTCTCAAGTCACTGACACTAAGGACTCCTTCCATTAAAGTTAAATAAACATATTCTCACAAAACAGTTTCACCACATGATCACGTCTGTGAGTGGAACATCCCTGTGAATGAGAATGGATCAACACTATCCGACCAATCAGAATCAAGAATTGAACAACACTGATATCGGAAATGTACTGAAGTAGAATTCATGACTGATTAACTGATTTAAGTGTGAATTCGTCTGTGCTGTTGATTTTACAGTGAAGAATCTGTAATAGTGCCTCACCTCTGCAGACTCCCAGCCCACGAAGTTGCGTGGATTTGCTGTTTTTTTGCTCTTCAGCTTCTTGGCCGGAGCAGGAGATGGAGCGGCGTCTTTAGCAGCAGGAAAGAGCAGCTCATGGTGCCTGATCATTACCGTCATCACCTTCTGGATCATTGGGGTCCCTGTGAGAGGGTATGGTTGTGTTCAGCTTATTCATGCATAAAGAATACAATGGTATTTTGGTTTTTGTGTAAATATCATCTTCACTCTTCTGTTTCAGTGATGATCAAGTGTCTTGTTCCTCACCCTTCATCATGCTGAAAGCGTCCTCTACCTGCGGTTTGAACAGGTTCACCCCCATCACCGTTGCCAGGTTCTCCACGCTCATCTTATTCACCTTGGAGTGCTGTTGCACCTCAAACAAGAACCTGCAGGAACCAAGACGTCCATCATCTCACTTCATTAGCTTTCCGTTACAAACCATTACAGGGTTAAAGACAGCAAATAAAACAGCAACAGTTCTGTTCATGATGCGACCATGTCACACCTGAGTGCCAGACTTTAACACCACGTTTCTGCAGGGGTTTGCGTGTAAACTCACCTGCATGTGTAAGACAGGAGGTTGTAGTTGGCTTTAGGAAGCAGGCTGATCTGTTTCTCCAGTTTCTCCTTCCTCTGTGGAGGAAACACCTCGCTATTAATTCCATTCCATTCATTCTGATTCGTCTAGAACTTTAACAGTGGACATCACTAACTAAAAGCTGCTCAACAGAAATTTATACAGTAGTTTAGAAATGTGCATTTGATTCATAATGTGCAAAGCCAAAAGAGATGATATGAGAAAGAAGCCTCAAGAGGAACCAACCTAAAAAAGGGAACCCATCTTCTATTCTATAGATCCAAAATAAAATTATATATATATATATATGTCCTAAATGTCTTTGGATGCACTAATACTACATTTCCTCTTCACTTAAACTTGGAGACCCAAACCTGTCCCCAGCATGACAATTCCCATGTACACAAACCAGCTCCTTGAAGATCTGATTTCCATGTAAATGCTGACTGCACCCCAGGAGCCTCCTCACCTCACTTACATTAGTACCTGACTTTACTAATACCCATGTGGATGAATGAATCTCCACAAATCTTCACAAATTCCAGTGGAACATCTCCCCAGAAGACTGGAGCGCATTATAACAGTAAATGGGAACTAAATGTGGAATGGAAAGTTCAAAAACCACATAAAAAACTCGGGTGTCCAAAAGCTTTTGTCCATATGGTGTATAAATGCGTTTGTAGTTTGAAATGTCTATGTGAGAAGAACCATCCACAGTAATCTTATACATCTTTAGGTTCTTCATTTTGGAGAACATCCTCAGTAGCAGCGAGTAGTTTCTTAAAATGTGATGAGAACTTCACGTAGATGTAGAACATCAGGATGGAGAAGGCAGGAGTCAGGACCACTATTAAACTCTTTATTAAATGAAATAAAATATCTGGCCCACCATGGTGACGGGTTTAACGTCAGTTAGTCCTCGATTTCTTCTCCTGCAGGTGATTAAATAGATTTGTGATCAAATCTGTGTCTGATCCTCACCGCTGCGGTCGTGGGGTCCAGCGCCACGCTGCTGTCCAGAAAGTCCTGATACTGAGTCCAGGGCACTACGGGTTCAGGCAGCTCACGCAGATACAGCTTGAGCAATGACGCCACCGTGTGGACATCTGTGTCCCTGCGGGAAGGAAGCAGAAATGAGAGGGTTTATTGTTTTTGTTAGTTTGTTTGTTTGTCACATTGTAGCTGGGATCCATTTAACATTCTGTAAATAAATAGAATCTTCTGGCACTACTTTATCTGTGGGTGTGATTCAGAGCAGCAGAATCGTGAACGTAACGAGTCGTTTATAAACTGCGTAAGAAATGTGAAGCGTGATTTCAAACCGTTCGGTTTTTAGAAGCTCTGATTTAAAAATACTGCATTCTGCCAGAAAGGAACATTCCCAGGACCTGGTGATATTCTGAAGCGTGAGGCTTTTAGTTTTTTGACCGTACGACTTGCAGGACAAAGAAAGAGCATGTTTGTTAACAATAACATGAACTTATCTGTGGCCCCAGACTGCTCATCAGGGATAAATACACAATTCACTTTCATTCTTAAGTTCTGTAAAGATGCTTTGAGACAATGTCCATTGTGAAAAACGCTTTAGAAATAATCTTGAACTTGAACTTATGATGCTGCACAATGCATTTTCAGCTTTCGTTCCTTCATCCTTAGTACCCGCCTGGTCAGGATCATACCAGTTTAAGTTCCCTAACAGAGTCTCGAACTGAGAGCAGTTATGAACTTGTATGAGGTTGAGGAACTGTCAGAGGCAGAAATCACACATGCACACCCATAAAAATAAAAAACACCACCACCTAAATACATATGTTGGAGGGCCAAAGGTATTAGGATTTTTACAACCATATACGGTTCCTCCCAAACTGTTAGCACTTCACTGAGTAAAAAAAAACTCCAGCTTAGGCCACACCCACTCCAGGTTTAAAACTGAATACAGATACAAAGAGTATTTTTGCTTTTCAATATTAATGCACATGGGTGTGTGTGTGTGTGTGTGTGTGTGTGTGCTATATAAAGGCAGAGGCTTCTCCTCAGGTAGGACAGGATATGGTTTAACCACAGATCTGATGTGTAGAACATTTCTCTGAAAAATAAATCTTGCATTTGCATCTCTGACTCTGAGTAACAGATAGTAAACAGTCTACAGTCGATTTTAATATTTTGACGTCAACATAACCTCAGATCCAAACGCGATTCATTTGAACAATGCCTTGATAAAAAAAAAAAAAATCAGATGAAACCACACTGAATTTGCAGTAAGAGGATTTGAAAAACACTAGCGAGTTGCTAATTTCCTGGTTTTCAAACATCAAAGCCTTTCGGTGACGAAGAGCGAAAACGACACTCTCATCTCCAAACCAGGAAATGAACTTTTTAAAACCTTCAAAAGTTTGAAGCATCACAGGAAGCCATTAAAAAATCGTCATGAAAAAATGTCAGCGTTGAGACTTCAACATTAAGAGCTTTGTATTGACGTAACCCTTAAACACAGTGCCTTCCTGTTACTTCTCCTTTCAGTGGATTCCTAAAGAATCCCTGGAGAACCTGTTTCATGAACCACAAGCTACCACAAAGAAGCTGAGAGTCAGTGACTGATAGTGTGTTAAGTTTTTAAAGGATCCTTGGATGATTAAAGGTCCTTGATATTAAAAAATAAGGTTTTTAATAGGAACACAATTTGGTGTTGGAATCTACATAGAACCTTAAAAGTTCAACCAAATAAAAAAAAAAAAAATCTGAAGGACTCACGGAGGAAACGAGGGTCTTTCTCCTGCATCGAAAGCTTCTCTGAAGTGTTTGACTTGGTTCTCCTGCCCAGGTAGGCGAAATATGCCTTCCTCATCCAGGCCATGCTCCCTGATGAAGTCTGCACACTTCTCCACCAGCATGGGCACAGAACGAGCCCCAAACTTCTTCTCATAAACCAAGATGTCCGGCAGACTCTTCCCAAACACTGAAAGCATAAAAGAACACAAGAAGATGTAGACGACAGCATTAAACCTGACATTTATTTGATTTGAATCAGTGCTGTTGAATCCTGCATTCTGATTGGTCAGAAGGTGACAGTAGATCAGGATTATGTGCTTGTTAATACAATATATACGTTTCAATACAGTAGCAACAGTTCCAGTGTACACCAGACGTGCCACGTTTACACATTGCGCATTTGTTGATACGTGAGTCTCCAGTGTCAAAGGCAAAGCTGTAACTTTAAACTTTGACATCTTCTGGATCTTCAGCTTCTTTGAGGATTCTCCTCCAAGAACATACACCTGACCCTGGTGAAGGAACGAGTGTTTTTAGCTGCTCTTTCTTTGTTGAGCTGCACCAGTGATCCTGTCCTCTTCTGCTCTCCAGACCTGCCTAATCCATCCTGATGTCCTACCTCTGGAAAGAGTTCTCTGTAATTAGAAACCAATCACTGCAGGTGCGGATGTTCTCCACATAAAGGGCTCCTTAAGGTTACTGTGGAGGGTTCATGATCCATGAAGATGGGTTTAGACTGCAGTTAATATAAAGTTTCCTACAAGGACTACAATCACCATGAACATTTTTTATTCCATCAGTGAACAGGTGAGAACCTTTACAGCGATGGAACACGGAACATGGAATGGATATTGGGTGTTGAGGTTGAGGATGAGAATGGGCTCCCTTCTGAGTCTGGTTCCTTTTGAGGTTCCTTCCTCAAGAATTCTTCATTCCAACGCCCTACGTCTGGATGGAGTTCTGTTCAGTAGTAAACACTGTGCCTCTGGGGATGGATTCACATCAGCAGCCTAAACATTCATGAAGTTACTGAGCAACTCAAGAACTTTAAGGATGGTTTTGGACTGGAATTCATATCAACAGTCTGCTCCAATGGTTCAGGACCACAGTTTGCATGAACAGTTCTTCATTTAAGTGCCATCACTGAACACCTCAACAATGATGGAACTGTAATGAATGGACATTCGGTGATGAGGATGAGGATGGGTTCCTTTGTGAGACTGGTTCCTCTCAAGATTTCCTCCTCATGCCATCTTAGGGATTTTTGAGTTTCACCACAGATCACTTTTATAAAGAAAAGATTCGCTCTTTCCCTCTCTTTGGATTCTATTTGTATTGCGTTAAATACGAAAGTTATGTTTGAAGGTCTGCTGTTTCACTGCGCAATGAGTAAAATTCGTACGGTGCTCATGATCCAATGTTTCATGAACGTCTCTGCTTCAAAATAACTCTGAATAACATGATTCATAGGAAATGGCATTGCCACAGTGTGATGATTCAACATTGTTTTTTTCGTCCATATTTCATAAATTGGAATAAAAATAGATTACGATGATGTTTGTCCTGATCTCACCCCTACTTCATCAGATTTTCAGAGGGGTTTTTTTGCCTATAGGGAAGTGGGAGCTCAGTAAATAAGATGTTGTGCTTATGATCAGAAGGTCACGGGTTTTAATCCGAGCACCACCTCAGCTGGCTATTAGAGCAGAACAAACCCAACAGTGAAACCCGACACGGGTCACTTCATCCTTGTCCAAGTCGTGATGTACGGTTTCGGTTACCAAAACTTCTGCAATGATGTTTCAATGCATTACTTTCATTATGAATTTCGGAGGAAGGAGGCTCTCTCATGTCCATGTGATCATCTAGTGGACTAGAATACAGGACTGAGACGCAGGAGAGTTCTCTATACACGCTATTTCTTATTATTTACCACTAAACAAACTTCACACGCTTCACAGCTTTGCACCTGTAAGAGGGGTTTTTGCATTACAGTCATTAAGGGTGTGGTCTGAAAACTCAGAAGTTTTTGCAGGAACACAAGCAGACTTTCAGGGATTTGAATGTAGACGTGGATGTGATGTAGACCGTATGTGTTCACAGGAGGTTCAGTGTGAGCAGATGGTAAATGAGTCATGGAATATGTTTCTATAGCAGGACTGTTTTTATGGTTACAGCATCGACGTCACCTCTTGAGCGTTTCCCGTGAATTCACGCTCCCTCGTATATTTTATTAAATGTATTATATTGTATGTTTTATATGAAATGTTAAACGTACGTTACCTTTACGTTCTTGGGTGTTAGATATGCTCTCGGTTTATTACAGTCAGGCTGTAGAAGGGACTGAGTGCTGGATTGTGTTTGTGTGGAAGTTCAGGTGTGACATCAAAGCGTTGAACACACGAGTAATTTGCGTTTGTTTGTTGAATATAAATGATTGTGCTGCTTGTAAACACTTGTAACCATAGTAACCTCCAGTTCCAGTTGTATACAGAGTCAGACAGCGTTTGTGCACATTTCCTAATGACCTCACTGAGATCCATGGTGGAGTTTTTTTGTGGGTTGTGGTTTGATGAAATAGAGAAGAAAACGTTCATTATATGGCGCAGATAAAGACCAAACCTGCAGCTGGTGGATGCTGGGATTTGAACCCCAGACCTTCTCTTTATTACCTTCAGGTACGCACCTGAGACAGTTAACTGAAGAGCTGTATGACACTGAGCACCTGGTGAGGTGGTGGTGTTGGATTGTGTGTGTGTGTGTGTGTGTGTGTGTGTGTGTGTGTGTGTATATATATACCTCCATTGCTCTGCGCTCCGATGGCCCGGCGGATCATCCGTACCCAGTCCTCCATCTCGCTCTGACTGCTTGCCATGAGAACACAACCATCACGCTCCCGATCCCCATTATTCCCTACACACACACACACACACACACACACACACACACACACACACACACAATCTATGATGTTTGTTTTATCGAGCAGTCAGGAAGAGCATGTATATTCTGTAAGATATGTGTATTTTGCACTGCTTATCCACTACACATTTCTTTCTGCACCACCAATATTTATACTGTATCATAAATACATTCACACTTGTACATAATTATATCATGTCATTGAGTATATTATCTTCTGACATGTTTATCTATGCATAATCTTTGCACCGTATGTTGTATATTTTATATTACAATATATACTGTATATTATTACTGCACCTTCTGTACATTAATCACAATCATCCCTGTATATATGAACCTCATACACTATTTATCTACTGTTATTTACTGTAAATAGGCCACTTATGCACTAACTGCATTTCATTAGCTCTGTACAATGACCCTGCACAATGACAATAAGGTTGAATCTAATCTAATCTAATCTAATCTAAGACAGGAAAACGACTCCATTATTGCAATCCTTTTGTGATCATTCATTGGAAGTAATAAATCATTGTTCTCTCTAAATTACTGATCAGGTGTTTCATGGTAAAGAGAGAGAAGGAGTGAGAAAGAGGGAATGAGAGATAGAAAGAGCGAGAGAGTGAGAGAGACAGGCAGTAAAAGGGAGAGCATGAGAGAAGAGAGGAATGAGAGAAAGGGACAGAATAAAGAGAAAAAAGAGAAAGAGCAAAATAGTAAGGGAGTGAGAGAGAGAGCAAATGAGAGAAAGAGAGAGTAAATGAAAGAATGAGAATTAAAGGTGAGAGAATTAGACAGAATGAGAGAGATGGAGAGAGAGAGAGAGAGAGAGAGAGAGAGAGAGAGCGAGAGCGAGAGAAAGAGCTACAGTACAAGGGACAGAATGAGAGTAAGAGCAAGAGAGAGAATTATATGAAGAAGAGAAGGAGTGAGAGAGTAAATGGTTAAAAGATCAGAAAGAAAATAAGAGCATGAGAGAGGGGGGAGTGAGAGAGAGAAAGAGAGAGAATGAGGTGGAGAAAGGAAGAGTGGGTGCGAAAGAAGAAGTGAGAGAAAATAAGATAGAGGGGTGGTGTGTGTGAGAGAGAACATGAGAGGAAAGGCTGGACAGATCAGGGCAGGGCTGGACGGGACAGGACAGGACAGGACAGGACTGGACAGGACAGGACAGGACATGGCAGGGCTGGACAGGACTGAACAGGGCAGGGCTGGACAGGACATGGCACGGCTGGACAGGGCAGGGCTGGAGGCGACAGGGCAGGACAGATTAGGCCTGGACAGGGCAGGACAGGACTGAACAGGGCAGGGCTGGACATGACAGGACAGGACAGGACAGGACAGAGCAGGACAGGGCTGTTCAGCAATGAGTGTGAAGATATTGTGTACAGTAAAACACAGTAAGAGGAGGACATGTGTTCGACTCCCATTTCCTGTCTCCTGTCTTCCTTGCTTTTAAAAAGCATGTCCTGATCCATGTGAAGTTCTCAGAATGAAGCCTAAACATTGGTTGAAGCTGCTGTTAGATTCTGCTCTGATTGTTGATCATTTATTTGACATGTGTGCTGTTCGAGTCCCACAAACCCCAAAAACCCAACGTCAAAATAAATATGAGAAACTGAGGCGTATTTTATATATTTAGCATTCTGAACAAAAAATAGACTTGAAACAGAGTTATATAATCATTCGTTTTTCATTTTTAAAAGCAAAGATGCAGTGTTTATTCGAGGATTATATTCTGCAGTGTGTGTAAGACATTGTGAATAAAAACACTTCAATTTAAATACAGTACATTTTTCGGTTCATGTATAAAATATACTCCATTACTTCCTGTTTTGTTTTTTTCCAGTTCGTGATGAAAAAATCCCACTACTGAACAAAGGGATCAATATGGAGTGTAGTGTTTTGGGGGAAACACGTAAATACGCTTGAGGCTGACTGACAGGTTGATGCTTTAATGCACTCAGAGTAATTGAGGTTAGTGGTTAATAAAGAATCCAGTTCAGTAAAAGGTGGTGGGAAAAAGAGAAAAAAAACTCTTACGTGGGATGATCTCGAAGATGAATTTGTCGTCTGTGTTTAACGGCAGCTCGTTCACTTGACAGGCCCACAGCGGTATCGTGCCCTGGGATGCGACAGTTTCAAAAGTCAGAAACATTTAGATAATATCAATTGCATAACTGAAATAAATCTTCTACAGATGAAGATTTTTTTTTGCGACTAAATTCATTCCGAATAAATGCATGTAAAATGTTATAGACCTCCTCAGAACATGTTTTTTAAATATTAGCCTCGTTAAGTAATTTGTGCATAATATGGATTACATTCAAATCAGATTAGCATGCATATCATTATCTAAATACTAATTATTCACAGGAAATCACGTTAGCCATGACTTTAAATCAATAGAGTGATTTTCAGTTTCACTCATGTCTCTGTTTTGACCACGGACAGTGTGTAGAATCGATGCTGTTCGTATGTGAGGTGAAGAAAGAGAAAGATCACAGTGTAATGTGTAGGCACTGGTGGCTCAGTGGTCTGAAGGTGAGGTCTTAGTGGTCACTGCAGATCGTACAGGACTGAGACTATCTACAGGTACTGCAACTATTATTACATCTACAGGTTCTGCTGTATTTTATTATTTTTACTCATACATACTGTTAGAACTGCATTATATACCATAGTACTTCACTGTGCTACACCATACTACTACACTGTGCTACACCATACTACTACGCTGTGCTACACCATACTACTACGCTGTGGTACACCATACTACTACGCTGTGGTACACCATACTACTACGCTGTGCTACACCATACTACTACGCTGTGCT
>JAAIIK010000287.1:287851-305274 GCA_014706435.1 Silurus glanis
AGATAGATAGATAGATAGATAGATAGATAGATAGATAGATAGATAGATAGATAGATAGATACTTCAATCAGAGCTGATGATCTAGAGAATCAATCAACCAACACTTTCTGGCCCAATCACAGACAATAACTCAATTACTTTGATAACCTTTATATACCTTCTGTCATCTCTCTATTGAAATTCTTATTAAAAATCTTCTCATTTCTTTTTTGACTATTTTAAATAAAATAAAATATTTTCGTATTGTAATATCAGCACGAGTCCACCACTAGAGGGCAACATGTGACAAAAAAACAAACTTCTTTATTTCCAATAATAAACACCAGAGGGTTGTTGCACTACCTTTGGGGTAAAGGGGAATATTGATCTTCCCAGAACAACAAAAAGTCTGTCCTGTCTGAAACCAATAAAACACCACACAGACTAGCTTAAATGCTGATAAAGATATATGTGAGCTAAAGTAGTGGGACACCTGATTTTTCTATTTTCTTCCCCAAACTGTTACCACAAACTTGAAACTTGCATGTGGTTGTACAGGACGTCTTTATAGTTTCCCTTCACTTGAACTAGGAGACCCAAAACCTGTTCCAGCATGACAATGCCCCTGTGCACAAAGCCAGCTTATATATTAAGATATGCTCTGCATGGGTTGGAGTAAAAGATCTCCTGATATACAGTTCAGGCCTCAATTCTGTTGAACACCTTTGGGATGACTGTGAACACTGACTGCACCACAGGCCTCCTCACCTCACCTACATCAGTACCTGACTTTACTAACAACCTTGTGGCTGAATAAAATCTTACAAATTTCAGCTATCACACTCCATAATTTAAGGGAAAATTTTCATAGAACAGTAGAGGTTAATCTAACAGCAAATGGGGACTGAATGTGGAATGGGATGTTTAAAAAGGACATGCAATCTAATGGTCAGGTGTCCACAAACTTTTGACCATACAGTGTAACTAGTCTTGCTGCAAAACTAGCCAGTTTATAACTAGTTAGCTTTATGTAGACTATAATCAAATTGTGACCTCGATATAATTTAATGATCATAAAATAGGGATAGAAAAAGCTTCGATAGTCTTTGAAGCATTAGTTGCTTTTATATGATTACAGATTTGGTTTGCTAATGGGAGCTGAACCTGACAGAAACAACTGTTCAGAATCACCACTGCTGGCTCTAGACAATCGGTTAACCCAAGAGAACCTGACAGCATTTCAGAGATGAATTGAAGTCATATTTATATGAATGAAATAAAACAGGACGGTTTGTTTGCTAACATTACATGCTACTTGAATCTGATCTTAAATCTCTATAATCTTCATTTCTCATCCTAGCCCGCTAGCCAACACCACACGATTTCTGAGAGGAATTAATCAGCCAGCTATAAAATACATTAACATTCTGTTTTTAAAATCCACAACTGCTAATAACAACTAACATTTACTAGCGATATATAAAATCTACAATTATTTCTGATGAATCTAACACTAATGTGAGCAGAATAAATATGATTTCTGACAGGGTTAGTGTTTATGCTTGTCAGTTATCCAAAAGAAGAGAATCTGAGAGGTATTTTTTAAGAACAGAAGCTCACAATCTACACTGAGACTACGCTAATCTAATGTTTAAGAAATAATAACACCTTTGCAATTTTCACAGTTAATGCTACTTTGTTAGCTAACTTAGACTAGCAAAATCAGACCTTCTGAGTAAATGTATACACTATAATCAACTGTATGTTCATAATCATCTCTGGTAACATGTTAGCATGCTAGCTACCAAGAAGCTACCAAGATAAAATGTTCGTGTATTTTAGATTCCGTTTTTAGAAATCCTTATGAAGTTATAGTGCCATGCTTGTTAGTCAAAGATAAGCAAAGAATTAGGCTAACGAAGCTAGGGGGTTCTCTAGTAACACAAATACACATACAATAAGAGTGTGCTGTCTGTGATTGGGCTTGTCTGTGGTGTGTCCTTTGCCATCGACACACTGATCCACATAAGCCTGTAATAATATTTCTGTCATCAACACACACACACACACACACACATTCCTAGAAGAGGGCGGACATTCATGACTCAGAAAACCACTATTAAGCACGGGAAGGGCACTAAACCAGGTCAAAGTTATTATTATCACACACACAAACACACACACACACATACACACACACACACACCTGGTTGCCTCTCCCAGGCCGCTATTACACAGGTAAGGACAAGAAGAGAAACCAGTGGGTGGAGTTCTAATGAATCTACTATAACGTTGTTAAGTAGTCAATTTAGAATAATGCCGACTCATCGATAATAAAAAATGTCATTGTAGCTGTTAGCTGTAGTCTTCAAATATGAAACTATTTTGTCACGAGACCTACGGTTCTAATGTTATTATTAAAGGTTGGAAAAATATTAGGGGTTAATAATAGCTAGCTAAGTATCTAGCTAGTGCTAGCTAAATAACATTAACTATCTTCGATGATAGCTTAGATACTGGTAGCAATAGAAATGCTAATTCAGATGTAGCTAATGTTGGTTAAGTTAGTCAGCATGCTGAGGTAGCAAACAGCAACGTTAAATAAAACTATTATAAAAAGAAAAAGAAATTGACTACATAATAGTTCATGAGGTCTCCATGGAAACAATGATCCTGTTTCAGAAAATGTTTGCTAATTAATATAATAAATGTAATAAACACACTGGTATTGTCGTTAGTGTGTTCTCTCTGCTCATGAGCGTTTTGCACCGTACAAGCCATGTTACAACTCCCATTTCTTTTTCTTTCCCCATCTGCTCATCCATGGCCCCATGCTGGAGCCTCCATCTTGTTTCCTGTCAGGCAGAGAGCGGTGGAGGCAGGGAGCCTAGAGTTCACCATCTGATGGACAGCTTGGAGTTTGGCCATAAGTCTGTCACACTTTATACCTGCGCCTGTTTACAGCTCTTGATTCGTTCCCTTCTGCTATGAATCCAGCAGTGTTACACAAGTGTGTGTGTGTGTGTGTGTGTGTGTGTGTGTGTGTGTGTGTGTGGTAAATTATTTGTAGTCCAACTGAGTTCTTGATGCTCAATTTGTACAGAAAAACTATGAACTGCCACTAGGGGGCACATTTACTGGCCTCTATAAGCCTTAAATAAAAAAAATGTCCTTGTCCAGGAGATCTTAAGAGACCCAGGCTGCCTTTATTTTTTTATTGATGTTATTCTGTCATTAAAATGTCCTTTCTCTGAGACAAACTGCTGCATCACAGGGCGGCATATAACTTGCCAAGGAGGAAAGTGATGTCGGCCCTCTTTCACATACTCAAGTTCACAGACACATAAGCTGGCTGTAATTAATCGTGAAGCTAAATGCTTCTAAAAGTTTGTGGACACCAGACCATAAGATTTTTATGTGCTTTCTGAACATCTCATCACACATTTTGTCTCCACTTGCTGTTATAATAGCCTCCACTCTTCTGGGAAGATGTTCAGATAGATTATGGAGTGTGGTTGTGGAGATTTGTGCTCATTCACCTACAAGGCTTTTAGTAAAGTCAGGTACTGATGGAGGTGAGGTGAGGAGACCTGGAGTGCAGTCAGCGTTCACATTCATCCCAAAGGTGCTCAATAAGGTTTAGACCTGTGAGCAGTGAGTTCCTTTAAATCCTTTACATCAGGTTTTAGATGATTTCCAACACCTTCCCAGAATTCAAATATCAGTTTACCCATCAGACTTACTTTAGGGATGTTCTAAATATTTGAGCGAATTTAAGTTTCACCTCCTTGGGTTTGCGCATCGTCAGCATCTGAATGATTATTTGTGAAATATTCTTCCATAGATTTCTCCTTCTTTGTTGGCCAGTTCCCGTGCACACATAAACCTTCTGAATCTTCAGAAGGTCTCTTTTCCATCTCCCGCAACATCATTCAGGATGCCGAATGTGATTCTGAAACTAAAGCGCACAAGCTTTATGTGACCAGAGGGAATTGTTCTTCTGAACTTGCACAGCACAGTGTCACTTTATACCACACCATACTGCACATGGACACTTTAAACACAATCACACTAAATCACTTTAATTTGTACTGTAAATATCTGCCATACGCATTTATCCCCGTCTAAATTCATGTATATACATATATTTTCTATAGTTTATACTTTTTTTCTTTATTCACTTTATTTTTTAGCCTTATATTCTATTCCTTTTTCATGCTTAAATGCTGGACAGTCATATAAAGCATTTCACCGCATGTCGTACTCTGTGTGTATGTGATAAATAAAATTTGAACTTGAACTTGATTACTCTTTACACTTCCAAGAATCAAAAATTTCTGGTTTAGTAAGATGTCAGCAAGTGTGTTTGTACAGTAGGTATGTGCATGTGTGTGTGTGTGTGTGTGTGTGTGTGTGTGTGTGTGTGTGTGTACAGTAAATATGTATGTGGTTTTGTGTGTCAAACTGATTGTCTTCCACTCAGTTCATAATCCACACGAGTATCTGTAGGTGTGTTTTTCCAGCCTGACCTGAATTGCGTCCATTGAGTGATACAGGTCTTACCTGATTAGTGTATTCTAACCTGTGTGTGTGTGTGTGTGTGTGTGTGTGTGTGTGTGTGTGTGTGTGTGCGTGCGGGAGTTTGATGAAGGCCAGAAAGGTGAAGGTCTCTGCAACAGGATAAGCTTCCTGGATTTCACTAATCTGAAAGCCAGGGAAGAGAGAAAGGTCAAACAGACACTGACCTCCACACACACACACACACACACACACACACACCTGACACCTGCAACTCATGCTGAAATTCTGGATACACTTCAAACCTGAAACAGGTCTATCTGGTCTTGTGTGGCCTCATTTGACCCGTCTATGACAAATAAGATGCTTTCTGACTATACCTTTCGTATCATGCCACATTCTGCCACAAAAAATCCGGCTTGAAATAATGAACATTCTTCTACTTGAAATAAAGCTAACAATTAAACAAGCTAGCACTTAGCCGTTACAGAAACCAAGAAAAGGCGGAGTGTCTATAAGAAAGGGCTAAAATGTAAATATTTACTTCAGCTGTGTAGCTAAAATACAGAGAAAAGACTCACTGTGACTTAAATTACACTCTAATTATACTTAGCATTGAGTGCTAAGCAAACTCATAGTTTCTGAAGTTCTATATTATAAAAGATAACTGGGTCACAAATCATGAGTTTAGAGCTTCTACACACTCTCTGGTGATTTAAAATGAACTCTAAAGTCCTCTTTGTATTATTAGACTGAAAATAAATCTACCGATTTACCAAACTAGGCTGATGTGTTGCTAAACTACACAAAAAAATAAACACGACTAAAATAACACTCTAATTATAGGAGTTTGTTTAGCATTAGCCACAAAGCAAACTAATAGGTTTTAAAGGTTCATATAATGAAACACCAACACTGTTACAAGTATTTAAACACAGAAAAAAAGCATATTGATAATACCTGACTGAATAAATGGTGATGACTTTTCAAGTTATTCAACTTTCATTAATTTATTTGTGACGGTTTAAATAAGATCAAAACGTCAACATTTACTTCAGATGTGTGGCTAAATTACTAAGAAAAGACTTGGTGTTACTAAATTGACACTGTGTTTATAAGTAGCACAGACTGCTAAGCAAACATTTCAAATTATGGGACAACCACTTGCTGTTTTTCACTGAAAATCAGCCTTTTTAGATGAGAAAAGTTTAGCTTTTCAGCATATACACAGATGTGATGATGAAATCATAAAAAAGAAAAAAAAGAAAAGACACAGTACTAACTAAATTACTCTAATTATTACTTAGCTTTGGCCACTAAGTATTATATATATATATATATATATTTACCAAACTAGCACAGGGTCTTTATACAAACCTAGAAAAGTCTGAATGACGGTGAAAAAAGGGGTTAAAACTAAGCAAACTTTATTATTATGGGACAACATGTGAACTAAAACAATCCGATTTATAACCACTAGCAGTAATTTCGCTGTAAATTAGACTAATGACATAGCTTTTCAGCATTTATATTAGATATTTTAATAAAATACTGAAATTACAAATATCACACTGTAATTCTACTTCACATTGACTGCTTAGCAAATTCATAAGTTCTAAAGATCGGCATTATAAAACATTATCATTACGGCATTAGATGTTTTTTTTTCTTTAAACCACTCTTTTTATTTAAAAGAAAATTTGACTAATTGAGAGAATTATTAAATGGTCCTTAAATCATTTATAGAAATATGCTGAGATGTTCGTTAGGAGTGACGATGATGGACAGGATTAGAAATGAGTTTATTAGAGGGACAGCGCATGTAGGACGTTTTGGGGACAAAGTGAGGGAGGTGAGATTGAGATGGTTTGGACATGTGCAGAGGAGGGACATGGGGTATATCAGTAGGAGAATGCTGAGGATGGAGACACCAGGAAGGAGGAAAAGATTCCAAGGAGGAGGTTCATGGATGTGGTGAGGGAAAACATTCATACCATTCATACCATGTGGTGGAATGAACTTCCCCTAGATGTCCGTACAGCAGAGCCCCTGGCTATCTTTAAGCGAACACTTAAATTAGCACTTTCCAAGTTTGATTTGTTAAAAATCAAAAGTTATAGTCTGACTTATATTAAATTTGTAATCTATGTGTAGATTTGTACCAGTGTAGATTTATTCATTGATAGTGACTCAAAGCACTTTTGTACTTTTGTAGGGCATCTGCTAAATGCCTCAAATGTAAATGTAAATGTAAGACATGCAGGTAGTTGCGTTGAAAGAGGCAGATGTAGAGGACAAAGTAGTATGGATACGTATGGTCCGCAGTGGCGACCACTAATGGGAGCAGCTGAAAGAAGAAGATAAATAATTGATATTAAATCATAATAACCATATTTAACTCAGATATGCAGGCTAAATAAATAAAAAACCTCAATATGACTCAAATAAAAAAAAAAACTCAAAACTTAATATGACTGAAATTCGACTGTATTTACACTTACGCTGACTGAAATGCACAGAAACACCAACTTTGGAACAAACCCATGAGCTCATCATTAGCAGAAACCTCGTTAGCCATAAAAGGTGAAGAGAAAAGAGAGAAATAAATAATAAGAATATGATACCAGAAAACATATTTTCTTCCTTTAAACTGTTTACAGTTCACTAACAAAGAATCAATGTTAGATTGCCAGTTCCCTCCATCTTGGATCTTGTATGTAGTGGAATAAAAAGTAGTTAGCAACACTACTAGATGACGTTATTACAGACCGTATGCTAACAGGTTATTAACTAGTTAGCAGATGCTCAACAATGGTGCAAACAAAGTCCTTACAAAGTCCCCAGTTTAAGTGCAGATCCCAGTTTAAGTGCAGATTAAAAACGTATCTTTTTAGCAAAGCCTACACATAACACACATCACATCATAACCTTGTGCTCCAGAACATCTGATCACATGCACATTATCAACTTGTGCTGTTAATATCATGAACAGCAGCTACGCTAATTCCTCTCCACTGCTTCTCTTTCTCTCCCCATCCCGAGGCTTTCTGAGGTTTGGCCAGCTCCAGTCACGTCCCACCTCGTGAAGATTATGGACCTATGGATGATCATGGAGAAGTAGATGCCGAACTCGCAAACATCCCGAACCATCTACAGACGTACGAGTGCCAATTGGATCCCACTACATGTGTGGCATTGGACCTCCTGGAGTGTTTAAAGGCTCTGGCATGGAGAAGCTGATGCTGGATCTGTGATGATCACAAATGTTGAGCTCAGTAGCTCCTACTTTTATACCAAAGACTGTAGAAGGAACATTTACTTATAATCTTATACTCCAGTACTCATGTTAGTTCTCACTCTCCAGTGTTCTGTATTGTTGAAAGATTTATGATCAAACTCTTGATGTCACCCAAATGAGGATGGGTTCTCCTTTTGAGTCTGGTTCCTCTCAAGGTTTCTTCCTCATAACATCTAAGGGAGATTTCCTTGCCACTGTCGCCACGGCTGCTCATCAGGGATAAACGCACACCATTCACCTTCACTGTAGATTTCTGTAAAGCTGCTTTGAGACAATGTCTGTTGTGAAAAGCGCTATAGAAATAAACTTGACTTGACTTGACTTGACCTTACTCTTGATACTCATGGTTTTCTTTTTGAAATCACACACGTGACAATTTCAAAACATTTACATTCATTTACATTTGAATGTTTTATTCAAATAAATCCCTTTCTTCTAATCCAAACCACAACCTTGATACGACCTTGACCTTTCCACTGAAGAAGCAACTGAGCAGAGGGGAACACTTCTAGGTTTTTAGAAATGTGACCTCCATTTTCTAAAGCCTGCTAATTAGCCAGCTAGTTTGTCTAGCAAGCTGTCAGCAAGGAACATTCAAAGACTAGAACTACTGTTGTTATGTTCTTTTTTCCCTTGATTTTGAGAGCTCCAAGATGTAGCTAGATGTAGCATTTTATGAGCGCAGTCTGCAAAAAAGAAATAGGTAAAACCCTCGGCCTATATATTCTGCACATTTAAATACATTTACATGTTTAGGTTTTTTTTTTTTTTTTTTTACGTTTTTTTATTCAAATTGGTTTCTTTGGGCCGTGAAACAACGACACAGCCCAGATAAAGAAGAACACCTAAACCATATTAGAAGTAAAGAGATCATCACTGTAAGGTTCCTCTGTGACAATTTACATATAGTTTAAAAGTCTGAACAATGAAACTATTATGTGTCAAATTCTACCAAGAAAGCTAGCTAATAGATTAGCATTACATGCTCCAGGTAGCTAAATGCTGCCTTGCCATTAATGTTGCTGGGATAATTACCTACAGAAGGGATTCCCAAACTGCACTGCAAGAGAAAGTATGTTAAAATATAAATGTTTAAACAAGCAAACAAACAAATAATTAAATAATTACATTTCCCCATCCATCAAACAATGCTTACACACTCGTGCCGTATTTTAAATGCTAACTGATGTACTGGGTTTGAGCGCAATGATCAGGGTTTTATTTAGATTGTAGATATGGATTATGACCACAGTCGTGATAAAGTTAGAGCTCGTCAGTGTGTATGACGCAAATGAGAATGAATTTGCTGAACATTGTTGTAATGTAGTGAAGTTTTTTAACGTAGTCAATCCAAATGTGCACAAGACATGCAGCGAACGCTGCTAATTCTAAATGAGGTTGTCTCCGCCATTTTCCACAGCTCTGCTTCCTCTTTTCAGTCTTCATGTTCCCTTTATCCGGTTCCCAGACTCATTTGAAACATTTGACCAGAAACATACATTAAGTCCTGCAGGCTAGTGAGAAGAGGATGTCTGAGGTTTTTGGGGAAGTTCTCTGAAATCTGACATTTTCATGAACTTTTGTGTGGTCGTTCAGGAGGTTCCCTCAAACCAGTTCTGTTTCTACAACTCTGTACAGACAGAGGTGAACTGTACAGATGTGAAAAGTGCTAAGCACATCTCAACTCGGCAGGATAGGTTTCGGATAATGATTCTTCATATGGGAGAGAGAAGGAAAGTAAGGAAAGATAAGAGATCTGGATAGGTTTGTAAAGCTCAAACAGAAAGAGTGGTCTTCTCAATCGTTCCATCCTTCCGCTCTCTTTCTGTTTTCTGTCAGGTAATTAATTGCTAGCAGAGAACATTCCCTTTCTTCAGTCAGACCCATTAAGGGTTACAGCTATAGGTTTAAGCTCCTTCTCTTTCTCTCTCTTTCTCTCTCCTCTCATCTGCTTGCTCTCCATCTGTCCCGCTCCAGATTGCAGTGACGAGGCCCTGGTGGAGAGACGCCATCTTTTCTCCAGCGTGAGATCAAAAAGGAGAGAAGCTCATTGTCCAAACAGCTCTGGGATCTAAACGCCTCGGGTAGTATCGCACCGAACCATCCAAATGTTTAGTAACCATGACAACTGCTGTCAGGATACTGTATAGGACAAAATATAGGTAACATGTATATGTAGAACACTGTAATACACAGCATAACGAGAGCACTTTATTCCTCCTACACCACAGCAATTAACCCAATTAGAGTTCATTAATAAAAAAAAATGACATGTAACGCGTTCTAGTTAGATGTAGCATTTACACCAGTTACTGCATTTGCAGTTACATTTGTTGCTGTGGAACGTCTGCGAGACTGTTTAGCTCCTGTTCTCACATATCAGCTATAAACGCTTGTTCCCTCACCAGCACCTCCTTATTCTCTCTTCAGGATCATAGAAAAATTACTGTCATGACAAATAAAAATATAAATGAAATAATTAAAGAAATTACAGCTTCTACCTCTGGAACTGGAGGCTCCTTCCATAAACATTAATCATCTACTACAGAAAACTCAACAATTGAACTGTTACTATAGAAACGCATTATGTAAATATCAGGTAAAACGAGTGTGTTTATGAAAAAACACTTTCTTTGCTCGTAGTGTAGCTTAACAGAATCAAATTAGCGTAACGCTATATAAATTATACCAGCACAAAAATATATATATAAAAACTTAAACATGTTTGTAAAAGCGGAACTGAAATTATGTGACGTTTCAATTCGATTGGATTGTATTGCGCTTTTAACAATGAACATTGTCTCAAAGCAGCTTTACACAGATAATGTGGTGATGAAGAATGAATACGATTGTTCTTTATAAGTGTAAGTTTGTTTCAAGTCGTAACTATCCCACAACTCCTGCAGACCACCGAAGAGAGTTTCCTTTGATAATTCGACGATTTTACACGTCTGCTTGTGACATCACAAACTTAAAAACAGTCTCCCTTCTACCTGTAAATAACTGATATTTATATTGGAAATTGGCAGACGCCCCCTTTATCTACAGCAGCTTACAGGTATCTCATTTATACAACTCAGCGATCGAGGGGTTAAGGGCCTTGCTCAAGGGCCCAAAAATGGCAGAATAGTGATGCTGGGATTTTTTCTTTTCCAGAGATATTTATAACTGTAACTATCTAGATGTGCGTTGCTAGGCAACCGATCACCTACAATTATGGAATTTTGCTACAAAAACAAACAAGCTTACATTTTTGTATTTTTTTTATTTCAGATGTTACTAGCAAAGAGTAACAAAGTTTGTTAATGTGTACATATTGTTGCTGATGTTTTTTTCTTTTAGTCTCCGTTTATTTTTTCTTTTGGGAATAGGCGACATCCAAACAGCCGGCGTTTTCCGATTTCTCATGTTCTCGTTTCAAACGAAGTAACGGCATAAAAACGTATCTGTTTGTTAATTCCGACTGAATGGCAAAAAAACAAACAAACGAACAAACAAACAAAACAGACATGGAGACATGTAGCTGTCCTGGAGGCAGTAGCTTTGTTGTTTTTTTGTTTGTTTAACGTGTGCCTGGTTAGCGGGAGAACACACCTGAGACACGGTCACAATCTGTGGTGGGAATGACGTTTCGCCATGGGGTTTGCTTTTCCAAAACAGATAGTACATACGCTGCTGTTGTTTCTTTGTTTGTTTGTTTTTTGGTAACGTCTGTAACGTCGTTAAGGCTTCAGCCGTTTTGGTATCAAGAGCTCACACATTGAAGGAGTGCAAACGTCCGTCACTCCACGTCATGGCCCCTGGATGTTCGCTAGCTGCAGGGTTGAAGGTGGCACAGGGTTTCAAACCCTCCCTTCAAAAAAAAAAACAAAAAAAAACAAAAAAGGGGCGGAGTTTTTTTGGGGGGGACGGGGTTCGTCAGCGCCGGGGGCGCAGGGCGTTTGTGCAAATCCTGTGAGCTTCAGCTGATGATTGTACAATTCGCCAATCTGCACAGATGGGTGTAAAATCCTGCGTTAGTCAAACGTGCCCTTTTTTTTTCCTACACAGAATGTTCCAGAGGTTTCTTTCCTTTTTTTTTTCTCTGCGCTGGTGTTAAAGGAGGGCAAAGAGACAAAAAAAACCAAAACAAAACAAAAAACCACTTTCTCTCACACACCACAAATAAAGTAGTACAATAAAGAATTTCTGGGTAGATTTACATGTATGTATGTGTGTTTGTATGCATGTATGTATGTGTGTGTGTGTGTGTGTGTGTGTGTGTGTGTGTGTGTGTGTGAGCTGAACCACCATTAGTTGGCCAGCTTCTTAGACACACATTGGGAACGAAATTAGATTTTTGTACAGTTTACTGATAAACAAAAAAAAACCAAAGACGATAGCAACTCAGATACAAACAGTTTCCCATGAACCCCGACGCCAAAACCAAATCCTCGTCCGAAACCCTTTCTCTCCGTCTGTAGACAGTGACCCGAACACACACCCTGACATATACACACACACACACACACACACACACACACACCTTTCCCATTCTAATAATCGCATCTCATCTCGGCGCTGCTTCTCATTAATGCTACATTTTTTTTTTTTTAAGTGTGTGTGTGTTGTAGGGGGTGTGGGGGGTGGGGCTGGCTTTGTCATAAAATGGGGGCATGTTTTTTTTTTTTTTTTTAAAGGTGATTAAAATTTCCACATATTAAAACAATCCTATATATATATATTTATATAATTATTTATTAAACTTTAAAAAAAAAAAATATTTCAAAGTTTTTTTTGTTTGTTTTCGGTGCATTTCTTGCAAAGATTTTTTTTTGCGCTAATAAAAAATAGATAAACTCTACCTCTACGTTCGGAGGACTTTTTTTTTTACACGTTAGTTTCTCGCCGTGCGTGCGTCACAACCCATTCCCGTGTCACGTGACATGCTTTCATTTCCTCCCCCCGCCCCGACTACCATCTCTACGACTTCACCAAACATTCTACATTCCCTAGTACTCATTTTCACTTTTTCATTTCTTTTCCTCAATATATAGATCTCTCTCTCTCTCTAGCTATATATAGATAGATCTCAACGTATACAGTAATCCCGTTTCACCGCAGTTCGAATCTCACGCCCCGGTTTATCGCGGAATTGCATTTGCCCCATAACTAATTTGTTTGGCTTATTTTCCCGGACTCTCGCGGAGAGTACCATAGACCAAAAAACGTATAGGGAATTGTTTTTATGGAGTTTTATGTTGAAATAATGAAATGTATTAATAAAAATATAATTATTAATTATGAAATGAAGTAAAATGTTAATACAGTACAGTACTGTATATTTCTAAAATATATGGAACGTAACCACTGCGATAAATGGGGGATTACTGGTTTAAAAAACGAATAAAATTTTTATCTTTAAACGAAAAAGAAGAATCGAAAATTACACACATTTCCACAGCCATAACAGCACAAAAGATCATCACAAATATTAGGCTAAAACACTAAATTGCTCTAAATCCACATCCGTATACACTGGAGATTCGTCTCGTCTGTGCAAATGAAACCACACGTTCAGAACGAGAAAGGAAATAAACAAAAAAAATAAAAATTAAACCCTAACTCAAGCCATTAAGGAAAAGACCACTTTAAATAGAATCTTTTTTGTTGTTTTATATATATATATTTATCTGACATAGTATTTGGATTAAATAAATACTTTGTTATACATATAGACGTATATATATATATATATAGAGATATACTTCTGTAAACTATATACATCAAATGCGAAAAATAAACAGTTTCAAAACTGGAAAGGGGAGGAGGAGGATAAAGACAAAGTGTGTTAATACACACACACACACCTACTTACTGAAACACACACACACACACACACACACACACACACACACACACACACAAAACAACCATGCTCAGAAAGAAGGTAAGCCCTTTTTGTTTGCCTTCCCATGATTCCAAGCACCTTATTATTATTTATTAAAATTTTAACTGACTTCCTGTTCAGTATTGGAATGTGCTTAACTTCCTAATTTCTGCTATATTTTTGGAAAAAGTAAGAACGAAAAAAAAGGACACACTTGGCCCACTGCCCTCAGCCCAGAGAGAAAGAGATGGAACGACCCGGAGATGTTCAAATTTCCCGTTTCGCCCGTCCCCGGCCCACCCGTCAGTCCGTCAGTCAGTCAGTCCCATGACAATCTCATGCTGCGATGCATTACGTTCCTCACGTCGACAGTTCATGTTTAAAAGAGAAAAAAAAGTCAGGTGCCATGTCATCAGCAGCACCAAAAATCCAGATGATGGTGATGTTGATAGCTCTTAGATGAGGAAGTCTATATATTTTTTTAAACGGTGTGTCTCTGGTTGACAGTCGGATTTTGCTCTAAAATGGTGGACACGTGGCCAGTGTAGGGAAGATTATTATCTCAATTTAAGACTAGCTTAAAGACTACACCCGATACTGGAACTAGAGTAGCTGCGATCCCTCTTGGAGAGCAGAGGAGTGAAAAGTCGATCGATGATGCCGGTATGTTGTTGTTGTATGTGCTTTGTGGGAAAAAAAAATTCCTGTTGTGTGATCTTTGGTAGAAGCCGACCTTTTGGCGCTGATCTCGCAGAAGAAAAAAAAAAACGTCGCTCTCGGATCTGCGGCAAAGGGGTTCGGCTTACACCCAGAGGCTGCTTTTAAGTGCAAAATTCCATGCTGTGATAGGTCAGCTGACCGGTCAGGTGACCTAGCCCTGTGTCTGGAACATCCTGATCTGATTGGTGGATGACGGATGATGGGAAGTGGAGCAGGGTTAGCGTAGGCAGTGGGCGTGGTTATGAGAAACATCTGTATTACAAGAATGCACTTTGTCGGAGAGGGGAGGACGGATGCGAGGTAGGGAGGATCTGATTGGATGGTGAAGGTATAAGGAGGAGTGGACACGTGAGACTGCATTGAATTCATCTTTCTCGAGAAGGTTTGGTCTGGTTCGTACATACAAGGCGTGGCAGAGCAAGAGCATGGGTGAGCGCTCCTGTTCTGAAACGTTAAGTGGGTTGTGTAGCGGTTCACGTTGTCACGCTGAGTGAGTGTTGAAGGTGTTGGAGATGAAGGTTCAGGTAGGAGCAGGCATGCTCTTATAGACTTAAAGTTTTCTCCTGAGTGGTGGCAAGGTGGCGCAGGCTGGCATGGCTGGAGTAGCCCTCATCACTGCAGCTGCTTCTCAGGCTGCCTCGCTCGTCCGAGTCGCTCACGCTGCTGGTGCTCCACTCCAGATCACCCAGCAGGTAGTCCGTTCCCTCAACGTCCACGTCCACATCCAGCTCTTCTGTAACGCAAACACACACCATTCAGAGATGGATTGTGTACATTTACATTTGTGGCATTTAGCAGACGCCCTTGTCCAGAGCAACGTACAAAAGTGCTTTGAGTCTCTAGCAATGAATAAATGTATATACATATATAAAATAATAAACACATATAGAACACTGTGTGTAGCCTGAGAAGTGTGTGTGTGTGTATATTTTTATGTTTGAATACAGCACAGAGAGTGTGTACTGTGACGTGTGTGTGTGCATTAATGTATGCACATAGGACAATGTAGTGTCGTGAAATTATGAGTGTGTGCATGGTGTGTAATTTGTGACGTGTGCAGTATGATGAGAGTGTGTGTACTAATGTGTGCGTGTGTGTGCAGTGTGTAATTTGTTACTGTGTGTATGGCGTCAGTTTGTGTGTGTAGAGGGTGTGTGTGTGTATGTTGAGTGATGGTGTAATGTGATTTGTGCATGTATAGTGTGAAATTATGTAGTAGTGTGTATGTGTAGTGTGTGTGTGTGTGTGTGTGTGTGTGTGTGTGTGTGTGTGTAGGCACCTTGGTCAGGGTCAGAGTCAGATTTGTCCGATGAGAAGGTGGACCCCATACTGTCCATGCGTGTGCGCTCCACCCCCAGCTGTTCCAGCCGTCTGTGCAGGTGTCTCTGCTCCCGCTGCAGTTGGTCTAGCGTGTGCTGTGCCTTCCTCTCGCTATCCTCCAACCTCTACACACACACACACACACACACACACACACAATTTTTTCCTTCAAGCACAGCTCTGCAGGCTTATATTAACACACCCATCCTAATATCTGTCATCGTCTCCATGGTAACAGCCCATGCACGATTGACGCTCCAAGTTTTCCAAAATCAGTTAAATATTAAAAACCAATCACAAGTGGGGGTGGGGGGTGGGGGGGGGGGGTCTGGGTCGATCATGTTCTAACAGCTGACTGGGTAAGATGTGGAGTGAGAAATATCTGGTTGCTCGACTCCATCGTTACTCCGGAGTTCAGGTTCTGCTGAAGCTCCAGAGACACAGGAGACGTGGGACTAAGGGGCGGAGGTGCTCCGAGGCATAAACATAATGAACATGTACAATGCAGCGAAATGCAAACAAAACAAAAAAACTCATCAGTTAGTACAGATTACTGTGAAATCTGTCAAAAAGAGTTTGCGTGATATGACCAAAAGTATTGGGACACGTGACTTTCCCCACCTAGATGTGGTTCTTCCTTAAACAATTGTGTAGGACGTCTTTGGATGTGGTAGAATGAAATTTCCCCTTCACGTGAACTAGAAGAGCCAAACTTGTTCCAGCATGACAATGCCTCTGTGCACAAAGCCAGCTTTATGAAGATCTGCTTTACATGGGTTACATTGGAAGATCTCCTGCTGTAGAGCTATTGAACATTAAATGTGAATGCTGACTGCATCCCAGAGCCTCCTTACCTCACCTACATCAGTACCTGACTTTACTGAAACCTTTACATCTGAATGAGCACAAATCTCCATAAAAATCTAGTAGAACATCTTCCCAGAGGAGTGGAGCTTATTATAACAGCGAATGGGGACCACATTTGGAAAGAGCTGTTCAAAAAGCACATATGATCAGGTGTCCACAAACTTTTGTCCACATGTATGACTTCTGTACATTCCCTGGACTCTTCTCACGTCTCTTCACTCTGATGACTCCAGAGAGGAATTTTTTTTAGAATGAGCGAGTTAGAGTAGAAGCTTTTGCCGAGGGTCACGATGAGGAGCATGTCCTTCAAATGAACGCTCGACTAGGGACGTTCAATATAGTTGTTTCTTGGTTGTTTAGATAACATTTGTGGTTACTGTGACACACACACACACACACACACACACACACACACAGTCTCTCTTTCTCTCTCTCTCTCACACACCTTAATGTGATCCTTGGCCTTCATTAGTAGGCTGAGGGTGGTGTGCCGGTTGGAGTCTGGTCCCAGAGGCACCAGGGACTTCAGGCGTTCCAAACATAACCGTAAATGTGCCCGCCTGGGAGAGAAGAGAAAGAGAGAGGGAGAGACGGCAAGAAAGAGAGAGAGAGAGACAGAGAGATAATCATATTTCAAGTACACACTCATGAGGAACACCTGCTCCGGGTTGTGTAAAACATGACCACTGTGATGGGGGGGTGGGGGGTGGAGATCTGCTAGTCATGCTAATTCTCGTTCCTTCATTCTCAGAAATACATGTTCTTTCTCCAGAAGGAAGGTTTGAGACCTGATGCATCATATATATGTGTGTGTGTGTGTGTGTGTGTGTGTGTGTGTGTGTGTGTGTGTGT
>JAAIIK010000287.1:308961-319603 GCA_014706435.1 Silurus glanis
CACACACACACACACACACACACACACACACACACACACACACACACACGTCTCAGAGGTCAGCTTTGTGGCAAGACGCTCTTCTTTCAGACCTTGGCGTGGTGAGAAGGTCCAAAGGGCAGTGGAGTTGGATTACACAACCTCTGCGCTCTCGCTCGCACCGCCATGACATAACAAGAAGCAGGGCTCTGCTATTTGTTAAACAAATGTGAATCCCCTACCTCTCTCTCACACACACACACACACACACACACACACACCTGTGTGTGCTTATCTCCGAGTGTAAACAGTAAAGTCAGGACTGTAAATGATAACCTCGTCTCCTCACTTCCACTAGGAAACCCCGTGTTAATTCTAATCAGTTCTGGCGTCTGATCGCGTCTGATCATGAGGTCTGTTTCTCTTCCAAAACGTTCTAAACACTCCATACTTTTTGACGACCCTGGTTTCTACGGAACCCCAACACATCGCGTCAGCCGCCTTATTCACCCACACAACTGGATATCGGGTTAGGTGAATGAAAAGTGGGCGGGGCTTCCTGATTTATGCCGTGCTGTTGAATAAACAGTTTCGATCCCACGTTCATAATCTCAAAAATCTGGATCTAAAAACAAAAATGTGAATTGCAGAAAATATACCTTAACAAATAAAGGGAGGGGAAAAAATTTTACAGGTCTGTATTTTGGGCTAAAAAATGTAAATAGTGTAAAAATAAATAAAAAATATGCAAATAAAATAAACAAATAAAAGTGAGGGGGGAAAAAAAGACACGCCATGTAATAATACATAAAAAACCAAAGCAATTAACTGATCAATAAACAAACATTTAATAGTTCCATTACTATATCTAACATCTATTTTTTTGTATTTTAATTATTTAACGTACAAAATGAATAAAAAAATTATGATGATTACTAATATTATTAATATATATAAATATAAATATATATATATATTTTTTACCATTTTAAATGGTTAATATTTTTCAATTAAATAAATATTAACCATTTAAAATTTTAAAGATTTTTGAGGGTGGGAGCAATTCAAGAAAAAAAAATTAGAAACTGCAACCAGCACAAAAAAATTTTATATAATGTTTTTATTTGTTATAAGAAGTTAATAAAAAAAATTATAATAAAGGACTGAATGGAGGAAAAACTAATTTGCACAAATAAATGAATAAATCACAATTTTTTAAAAAATATTTTATATATCTTTATGATATTTATATATTGTTTTAAAAATAAACTGAATGAATGACTATTTGTAATTGAATGAATCCCATTTCGTGGCATGGCGTCGGCACGACAGGTACTAAAGGGAGCAGATTTAATCTCCCTCGTGTGTGACCTTTGACCCTGTGGGCTGTAAATCTCTCACTGTACGTATCTGACCTTCTGAACTCGGAGGAATTGTTTTAACAATTCAGATCAGGTGGCACTGTGGTGTATCGTGATGAACAATAGAGAGAACAGAGTGTGTGAGTGTGTGAGAGTGTGTGTGGTCAATATCAACAGTGCGTGTAACGGGGGAAGGTCAGAGAAGAAGAGCGTCTGATTGTAGAGGACAACTGAGGGATTCTCTACTCGGTTCTCTCTGGAAATGTTACATCATTCAACTGCAGTAGCCAAACACACACACACACACACACACACACACACACACACACACACACAAACCCACAAACCCACACACACACACTTCCCGTCGTTCATGTGTTACACGGCCGCCCGCTCTTCACTTGTGCACTTGCGATTTATATTTAACTATTTTTTCGTGAACTCTGAACTCTGTGTTCTGATTGGTCAGAACAGAACAGAAGCTTGGACAGGTTAAAACTGATGCACTAGCGTTTCTATAGCAACGGTTTGTTCGCAGTGTACGGAGGCTCCACTGATAAGACTTCTTGGAAGGACTCTCCACGTTTACGGCAGAGTTCGTGTTTTCCTCTGTACCATGACATGCAGTTTTTTTCCTCATTAGTTTAAATTTAAAATACTGAGGCAGCGACTGTCAGCTGCTTTTACATACGTGACACAGGAACCCGAAGTCCTCCATAAATTCTTTATTGCTAACCAAAACCAGACCGTTCCGGCCTGATGCTTCAGCACAGAAATACCCCATTCAGCCATAAACATGGCGGATCCTTCGCCCCTACCGTTAGGCATTTACCCAGCTAGCATGTAAAGACTAATCTTGGAAGCACCACAATATAAAAACTGCTTGTTCAGATCACAGCTATATGATATATTGGATATATTTTAGAGTCAATGTGCAGCTTGTATACAGTACAGATTTACTGTCCTCTGAAAATAACAACATACAGACATTATTGTCTAAATAACTGCCAACAAAAGTGAGTACACCCTCAGTGATAACAGCTGTACGTGGTGTAAACGTGTAAATCCACACGTCCTATTCATCATGTTCATGTTTTTGTCTGCTTTACAGAACCATAGAAATGTGTATCTTGTATTAGAGCAGATAAAATGTGGTGAGTCCAATTCTCTCACACTGACCACTGGATGTTCTACACGCACCTCATGGTGAAGAGTCTCTGAGGATTTGAGAATTAGAATCGTTGCTCTTCACTAAGATGCAGAGGTTATAAGAAGATCACCCTGAAACTGAGTTACAGTACAGTGTTCAGGGTCATACAGAGGTTTTCCAACACGGGTTCCACACGGAACAGACTTAACAAGGGTCCATCAGAGAATTCGAGTCCTCGTGCTGTGAGTCAGGTGCAGAAGCTGCTTTACAAAACAGACGCATGAGTGCTGCAGCGTTGCTTTAGAGGTTGCAGAAGCAGAAGGTCCACTCGTCAGTACTCCATACGCCACACACCGCAACAAGTCTGCAGGCCGTCGTCCCAGAAGGAGCCTCTTCTGAATCTGCTTACAAGAAAGACCTCAAACGGTTTGCTGAAGAACAACCTATCCAAGAGCATGAGTTACTGGAACCATGTTCTGTGGTCTGATGAGACTAAGATAAACTTGTTTGGCTCAGATGGTGTCCAGCATGCGTGGAGACGCCCTCGTGAGGAGAACCAAGAACATTGTGTCTTGCCTACAGTCAAGCATGGTGGTGGCAGCATCATGGTCTTGGGCTGCATGAGTGCTGCTGTTACTGTGGAGCTGCGGTTCTTTGACAGAAACTTAGATTTCAACATGTACTGTGATGTTCTGAAGCAAACCATGATGCCCTCAGTTCAGAAACTGGGCCGAACTACAGTTTTCCAACATAATAACGACCCCAAACACATCACCACACTTGGAGTGGCCAAGTTTGTTTCCAGACCTGAACCCTATTATGCTCCTGCGGGGCTCCTCAAGCGGAAGATGGAGAAGCACCATGAAACTGACATCCAGCAGCTCGGTGATGTCATTATGGAGGAGTGGAAGAGGATCCCAGCAACAACCTGTGCAGCTCTGGTGAATTCCATACCCAGGAGTATTAATGCAGTACTGGAGAACGATGACGTTTCCACTAAATATTCACACTTTGAACACAGTTTTGACATGTTGACTTACTTTTGATTATTGTTATTTAGACAATAATGTCTGTATGTTGAGTTATTTTCCGAGGACAGTAAATCTGTACTGTACACAAACTGCACACTGAGTTGGATAAAAGTATTTGGGACAGCTGACTTTTACAGATATATGTGGGAGTTGTAGCTTGGTGGGTAAATCTAAAGAACTTTGGATCTGAAGGTCATGGATTCAAATCCCAGCCACACCAACCTGCCACTCCTGGGCCCCTGAGCAAGGCCCTTAACCCCATAGCTGGTCAGTTGTATGAATAAGATAAATGTAAGTCGTTTGATCGTCACATGATTGTATAGTCTTTGGATACAGTAGCAGGACGTTTTCCCTTCACTTGAACTTGACATTGGGCCGGTGCACAAAGATCTGCTTTACATGGGTTGGGAGTTTGTGAAAATCTTCTGCTATAGAGCTACAACCCTATTAAACATGAATGAAATAGACCGCTCCTCACCTCACCTTCATCAGCACCTGACTTCACTAACACTACTGTGGCTGAATGAATCTCCATAAGCAGACTTCAAAATCTAGTAGAACATCTTCCTATGAGAGTGGAGGTTTTCATAACAGCGAATGGGGACTAAAAGTGGAATAACACATACCAATCTGACGCTCATGTATTTATAGCCTAGTTGCAAATACAGCTCATATTGAATAGAAACAAACATGCATTAATTCCATAAACTCTGCCCTGTGTTTTGCTGACCAGATGTCTGCGGGTTTAAAACTGCTGAAAGGATGAATGTAAATAGAACCTGACCGGTGGATCGGCTTACTATGAACGCGAGACGTTAAAGTCGCCCCTATAGTGTCCCACAACATAATGTACATATGTTACATTTTGCCCTATTTACTGCTACGTACCGGAGAGTTTGGGGGTCAACGTGGTTTTTACCGACTTTGCCCTCCATTTTGACTCAATTCAGGACCGAACACGTGTGTTTAAACGTGAACGCTGAAGCGTGTTCGGTGTAGCTGTGGGACCCTGTGGTGTTGAATAACTGCAGAGGGAGGAGTAGCTGAGGCCCGTCTGAGACCCGAGACTCGACGGCGTTAAGGGTTTCAAAAGAGATTCAGACGTCCTGCATGCGCTCGTGCTGCTGAGCTCGGCGAAAATGTATTATTCAACGCCGTTTGCAAGCTGAGCTGGATTTGTGTGCATGCATGTGTGTGTGTGTGTGTGCGTGTGTGTGTGTATCTGTGACCCAGCTTAAGTCAAAGAACCAAAAAACATTAAAAGGTCACCTGAATGAGTAAGAACTGGTGTGAAATACAGGAGCGAGCATGTTTCTCCGGATGTTTTGCAGCAACACATACGGATTAAAAAATAAACACAAAAAATGGGACGCATCGTTCTTTAATAAATATTTTAAAATGTGCATCCGTGAATATTTTTTTAAAGGTGTATTAAAAAATAATAATAAATAATAACCACTGAAAAGTTTCAGCACAAATGTATTACGTGGCTCACGAAGAAAAAAACATGACCGAAATCGGGAAGTGCTTATCGCAGCCAGATAATTAGACTGTAAGCAAAAACACTATGTTCTGCTTTTGAGAAACTTAATAAACACGATGAAAGCAGAACCAGCCCCTGCACTGTTTTTCCATTAACTGAATGAAACCGCATGGAAAATTAGAAGCGCAGGAGTAAACGGAGAAATTCTATTTAACCAGTCACATAGCTACATTGTTATAATAGGTAAGGAAATTATTTAAACGAACCACTAAATGTACAGCTCACAAAGATAGCAATGTGATCACCGAAGCTTTTAAACCACAGGATAGGAAGGTGTTCTTCACCATTCTCATATTAGAACTACAAGTGTTCATGTTATAACTCTCGAAACGCTTGTTTATGCGCATGGAAATCATGTCATGACCTTCTATAATAATACATTCTCTACTTAGCATGCTAATGCTGAATTCAAATAAAGGTCAAGCCCCAAGAAAACACTCAATCAACTCAAAGTTCATATCCAGGAGCTCGAGATGGTCTTTTGTTTGGGGTTGAGGTTGACGTTAGGGTTGGGGTTGACATTAGGGTTGGGGTTGTCGTTAGGGTTGACGTTAGGGTTGGGGTTGACGTTAGGGTTGGGGTTAGGGTTGACGTTAGGGTTGGGGTTAGGGTTGACGTTAGGGTTGGGGTTAGGGTTGACGTTAGGGTTAGGGTTGACGATGGGGTTGGGGTTGAGGTTGACGTTAGGGTTGGGGTTGAGGTTGACGTTAGGGTTGGGGTTGAGGTTGACGTTAGGGTAGGGGTTAGGATTGACGTTAGGGTTGGGTTTAGGGTTGACGTTAGGGTTGGGGTTAGGGTTGACGTTAGGGTTGGGGTTGACATTAGGGTTGGGGTTAGGGTTAGTATAGAGCTCGACTTAGGATCATCAAGACATCTCTATTGTAAGTCAGGGACTATCTATACTAGTTTTAGACGAATCGGCATGCAGACGAATCACTCGTCACATGACTCTAGGAGCTAGCCTAAATTCTGTAGGCGGGGCTATGTGAAAAAGGGTGGGGCCAAGTGCCTTTACAGTGTTCCTATAAAACTTAGGGAAGAGGATGAAGATATGGGCATACCTGTTCTTCTCCATCTCGTTATGCGTTGACCTGCAGAAAGAGAGAGAGAGAGAAAAAGAGAAAATGGTTAAAAGATTACAGTGCATTATAACATTTCCCCCAAAAAGGCACTACAGAAGTGCTCTAATGTGCTCATGGGGGATTTGAAGTGTGCAGTGTGGAGGTGGATGATGTTAATGATGATGATGATGAGGCGGAGGAGGAGGAGGAGGAGGATGTGTGTGAGGGAGAGAGAGAGAAAGAGTGTATGATGAGTGTGTGGGTGAACAAAAAAAAAGGCTGCTGGTGCCAAAACCAGCTACGTAGCATGAAAACACAATGAGTCACATAACAGTGGAAATATGGCTGAATGTCAGTGTGAAGTGGATGAATGAATGGTTTGAAAATGAGGATGAACCTGTACATGTCTTTGGCTTCGGGTTTTTTTTTTTTTTTTTTTTTACCTTGTGCAGCATGTCAATTTCTGATTTCTGTCCAAGCGGTTTGTTGCAAACTAGCAATTGTGCATTTGTGTGTGTTATCTCGGATAGCGTGACCGTGTATCGTGTGTACACAGCATGTCAGGATTTTGGTAATTACATGTTTCTGACTTTCGTCCGACCTGTAATTGGTAGTTGAGAAAGCGAGCGGATGTTTTTTTTTGCGAGCGTGTGACTCACGCCATCCGAAAACTTGCTAGGGGTTTCTGTGGCTACATTTATGCTTTTTTTTTAATAAAAAAATTTAAATAAGTAAGACATTGATATCTCCTTTAGCTAATGGGCAACTGGTAGCTAGAGTGCCTGATATCTGGATGGTGATTAGTCGGATGACGTTTGGTTGATTTTCTACAGCAGTAGCTCAGCAGGTTTATAATATAGACCTCGTTATTGCTTAAATACTTTTTTGTTTCTGGGCTGTGAACTATTTTTCTGTTAGAAGAAGTTATGCTTTACTTATAGAAAGGAGTCTCCAGTTTCAGCATGTTTCAACTGGCTTTCCAGGGTTTTTTTTTTTTCAGGATTTTTCCCTCTTTAACATGACAAGCTACATTTTGTTGGTCTATTAGTAGTGGTAGTAAAATAAGTAATAGTAGTTGGAGTGGTAGTGATAGATAGTTAGCATTGCAATAGCAGTATTAGCAGTAGTATAGGTTCCCTGGTGGTCTAGTGGTTAGGATGCGGCGCTCTCACCGCTGTGGCCCGGGTTCGATCCCCGGTCAGGGAACCGACCCCAGCCATTAGGGTTGCACAAGCCTTAGTGCCGGTCCCAAGCCCGGATAAATGGGGAGGGTTGCGTTAGGAAGGGCATGCAGCGTAAAAACATGTGCCAAATCAAACATGCGGATGATCCGCTGTGGCGACCCCTAACGGGAGAAGCCGAAAGAAAGTTATTTTTATAGGCAGTAGTAGTAGTAATGCCACTTGTAATAGTAGTACAAGTGATGTCACTTGAGAAAGTAATAGTGTTAGTAGTAGTCTACTTATAGTAGTAGTAATTGTAGTAAAGGTAACAGAAGTAGCACCAGTAAAGGCCGCAGTATCAGTAGAAGCACTAGTAGCAGTAACGCCAATTGTTGCAGTAATAATAATAGTAGTATAGGTAGTATAAGTATAAGCAGTAGTCGCAATAGAGGCAGTAGTAGTAGTAACACCACATGTCGTAGCAGTAGGGTAGTAGTAATGGCCAGTTTTAGTAGCAGTTGTAGTAGTAGAGATAGTAGACGTAGCAATAGTTTAGGTAGTAGCAGTAACTGTAAGGGCAGTGGTAGCAACAGTAGTAGCAATGCGAGTTGTAGGGGTTGTAGTAATGCTACTAGTTTAATAGTAGTAGGGAACCAGTCGTCCCCCGTGTATCTCGGTAGTTACGTGCCAAAACTGACTGGGGAAAAATGCTTTTTTTTTTATTGTTTAAGTCATAAATCATCCTCCAACACTCTTTAAACATACATAGAAAACATTTGCAAGAATATAGCGAGATGAATTTTGCGTAAATTCGTAGAAATATCACATTTATAGTGAGTACTGTACAGTACTGTAGCGTAGCCTATGCATAGTTTCTCTTCTAGTTTATTGGTTGAAGTGTCCTATGACGTCAAAAAGGGGCCGAGTTAAAGATACATGTGACCGCATTCTTCATTTTCATTGGCTAAATCTGGTGCCGTATGTCTTCAACTCCGCCCCTTTTTTTGACGTCAGAGCCAATCACAACCCAGATTAAATGAATAGGCCATTCAGATTGGACAGACTTGATCCTCGAGCCGTTTAATTTTTTGCATCCCAGCACCGCAATTTCGTACACGATACATGTTCTTTGTCTCGTGTAAATGTATGATTATGTACAAGGGAGGATGGTACGACCTCCTAAATGGCTCTGGAGCACAATGATGAGAGAGAGATTCCGACAGGCTGAGAATGCGAAAGTGTTTCTTTATTTATAGCTACGAGTCTCCTCTACAGAGGCAGCGGTGTGCTCGGCGGTGCAAAGGAAAGTTATCCTCGAGACTTAATCCTCTTGTGCTGTTCAATGCTCAGAAATCAAGAGCTGTTCACTCGGTTTAATCTTTTACAGCATCCTGGTCCACAATGTCATCTTGAGGATCGTTACGTTGCTCGATTAGCTCATGTGAAGCTTTAGATTTAGCAAAGTAAAACGTAATTATTGATCTATGACCATTTTGCTGTTGCTAGGAGATGTTCATTAATCATGCAGAGAAGGAATCTCCAGTGCCAGCACTATGTAACAGAGGAGTTTACGCTTTGTGGGATTTCTTCGGAATCTTATTACACATTTCTTATTACAATGTTCCATTTTTAACACTTTGCTTGATGTGTGTTACTTTTGTACAAATCGCGTCATTCTTTCGCACTTGCTAAGCTAGCATAAGATAGCTTAATACATACAAATATATAAATTCTTACATATCATATACTATTAATTACTAAGGAAATGAGTCGAAGAGCTCAGAAATCGCTGCAGGATGATGCAATTTTGTTTCAAATTCTGAACAAAATGGTTGATATACAAAAAAAATGATTGGGACACCTGAATTTTTCAGCCATACGTGCTGGTTTGCCAAACTTCTAGCACAAATTTGGAGGCACACAATTGTAGAGGATGTCTTTGGATGCAGTATCATGAAATTGTCCCTTCAAATGAACTTGCAGACCCAAACCTGTTCCAGCATGACCAAGCCCCTGTGCACAAAGCCATCTCCATGAAGATTTGCTTTACATGGGTTGAAACTGTCTGAAAGATCTCCTGCTATCTGACCCTCAACACTATTGAACACCTTTAAGATAAGTAAGTGAATGCTGACTGCACCCCAGGGCACCTCACCTCACCCACCTGACTTTACTAACAATCTTGTGGCTGCATGAAGTTTCACACAAATTTCTAAAAAAAATCGAGTGAAACCTGCCAGAAGAGTGGAGCTTATTATAACAGCACAAACTAAATGTGGAATGGGATGTGCACAATGCACACTTACACTTATGTGTTATGGTATGTCTTAAGATTTTGTTACAGAGGTCTGAATATTGTAATATTTGTAACAAATTGGAGAATCGAGTACTGCTATACTGTGTATAACTTCGCTTTAAGCTTTTATTATATTTTAGTTTCAATATTATTTAATTAAAACTAATTCATCTGAATTCCGATTATCTTGTAATGATACGACACCAACAACAGCTGCAGAGATAAGTTCAATACCATCAACTGGTGGCTATTTTGTTTCTGTCCAGGGTAATATTTGAATTCGTTTGAGTTTTTCCATGCAGTTCTATGCAAATCAGAAAGAAATGTAGGAGCCAGTGTGTGCACGTGTGTGTGTGCACGTGTGTTTGGAAGAGAAAGAAAAAGAAGGTTGTAGTTTAGTGGTTAAAAGCAATGGACTTTGGATCTGAAGGTCATGAGTTCAAATCCCAAGGCCCTTAACCCGATAGCTGCTCAGTTGTATAAATGAGATAAATGTAAATTGCTTTGGATAGATATAAAAAAAAAAAAAAAAAAACTATTTATCCCTTTGTAATGACCAAAAAAGGAGAACAGGTCCCTGCAAAGCTGGGTCAGGGTCCTCATAATCACCTCACAACGATACAGCGTGTTTTTACTAACTTTATTCAAAAATTATCATTTGTTTTGTTTAATCACACAAGGAGTCTGACTTGGCAACAGGAGCTTCCAGTAATGTTAGAGATGAGGGTATAGGTATAGAGAATAGTGTTAATTAGCTAATCATCTGCTCAAAGGTCCTCACAAGGACAGGACTACATCTGAGTCCTCATTTGTCTTCACAGATTTTACTCATTAATTTTCTTTGAAAAACCAAACAAGTAAAAAGTCTGTCCTTTTGTTTAAGGTTAAAAATAAAGGTCCTTAAAATGATTGAAAACGTATGTGTATGTGTGTGTATGGAGTACAGTTGTGGTTGATGGACACCAGGTCACAAGTCTATAACTCTCAGGGATTGCTCCTGGGTACTGCTGCTAAATTTGTGTGTGTGTGTGTGTGTGTGTGTGTGTGTGTGTGTGTGT
>JAAIIK010000287.1:319613-322113 GCA_014706435.1 Silurus glanis
TGTGTGTGTGTGTGTGTGTGTGTGTGTGTGTGTGTGTGTGTACAGCGAATACACTATCAGTGTTGTTACATAATTTCCATATTTCAAACTTTCTTTTGTTACCAAAAATAATGTTTTATTAATGTTTAACGTTTTTAACCGAGTTAAACATTTCCTTGTTTCAGAGAATTCACACCAGTGTCCTTTAATTTATTTTTTTAATGTAAAACGTTTAATACCATAAACGTAAAACATTACAGTGGGCTAATACACACAAACACACTCTACATACTGTACAACATTTTTTTGACCTTGAATGTTGTATGTAGCTAGATGTGTGAAACTTTCCCACCCACACGCACTACAACGTCATGTTCTAGAGCTTAATTTTTTCTAAACTTTTGTTGCAAGTTACATTTAGTGTCGTGGGTTGGTTTAAGACACACCACTCTTTGTGTACAGTGGTTCATTTGCTTTTTAAATATTCTTGTAGGGTTGTTTCGGGTTTACAGAGCGTATCGAAAAAGTTTGGAACATTTTTTATTTTGCTCCAAAATTGTACTCTGATTTATTGTTAACAAACATAAGAAATGAGCATGTAACAGACAATTGTATGTGCCAATCAGCTGTTGGCTGATCTGTGAAGGGGTTGTTTTTGTTATTGTTGTTAGAAGACTTTTGTGTAACATTTACAGAAGTGTATCTAATCAGTAGCAGGCGTTTATGCGTTCTGATTTTCTTCGGAAATGTGACGACGTACTTTTTTTGGCAGAAACAGAAGGCAGCAGGGGAAGTTTTTCATCTTTAGTACTTTATTGGACGTAACTAAGAGCGGTACACCATGGCCGGTTAATATCAGAAACATTGTTATAGTTGTTCCATGAAAATAGTCCACGGTGCGTATTACTTTTATACATCGTGTTTTATGTTTGATATAATAGCATAAGCTAGCAAAATACACTATATGGACAAAAGTTTGTGGACACCTGATCATAAGATTATGTGCTTTTTGAAAATCTAATTCCACTTTATATAACCATTTGCTGTTATAACAAGCTCCAATCTTCTTCTTCAGCTTTTATTAAGATTTGTGGAGATTAATTTAGCTACAAGTGTGTTAGTAAAGTCAGGTACTGATGGATGTGAGAACATGAGGAGGCCTGGGGTGCAGTCAGCATTCACATTCATCCCAAAGGTGTTCAATAGGGTTTAGAGCTCAATAGCAGGAGATCTTCCACTCCAACACATGGAAAGCAGATCTTTATAGAGCTGGTTTTGTACACAGGAGCATGTTTGAACAGGTTTGGGTCTCCTAGTTCAAGTGAAGGGGAAATTTCATGCTACTTTATTTAAAAGACACTCTGTACATCTGTACATTTGTGTGCCTCCAACTTTGTGCAACAGTTTGGGGAAGAACCACATAAGTGGCTGAAAAAGTCAGGTGTCCAAATAATGTAGATAATGCTGCTAATAAGAATTTAATATTTAGATTTCTAAATGTATTTGTATGTCAGGGATGATTAAAGTGGTCGCACTGTGTGTGGTTGCGTCTGCGACAAGTTTTATTTATTCATTCATTTTTAGAATCTGACACAAATGATCAGAAATCATTAAAAAAAAATAAATGGACTAAATGCAATAACAGTGTGAAATTCTCTTCTCTACACACCGAATTTTCTGTACGTTTCCCAGAAGAAAGACAGAGAGATGAATGATACTCGTCTAACACCCCCCCCCCCTCCCCCCTCACGGTTTTCTCATCTATTGACCCTTCTTCTAAAAATACCCCGTCCTCTCAAAACACCCGGGGCGCTACTCCGGCAACGGGCGACCTCACGTTTATACCCGCACGTGTTCTCGCATCTACATAATCCGGTAGGCGAAATCTCGGAGGTGCACTGCGTTTCCTGTGCCGTGAAACCTGCACATTTTTCTCCTGAGACATTCTTGACTCGAGTCAGTTCTGTTTCTAAGTGACACTTTTGCACACAAAAAAAAAAAAAAAATAAATAGAATTAAATTAAAAATAGGAAAAAAATACATTTCATTGGAATATAATGGGAGTTTTAAAATAAAGAGAAAAAATAAGGGAAAAAGAAAGGAGGAAATTCAGGTAGTCAGGTTATTAAATAAATAAATAAATAAATAAATAAATAAATAAATAAATGTCAAATATTGTGTGCACATTTTTATCTGTTCTAAACGTACCTTAAATTAATACTTTTAATACTCTAATCAACATGTGCATGAATATATATTAATGCTTTATGCAAATGCATATATAAATATATATATATATACTAGCTGAAAGTACCCGTGCTTCGCTACGGAAGGCAGAACGCTAAGCAATATGGCAATAAGCAGTAAGCACTGAGCAGGACTGGATGATCAGGGATCAGAACGTAACGTCAACAAATAACGTACTACCCCTTTGTAGTACCGATACAGGGCAAACTACTTTGAAAATAATTTGTATCGTGCATCTAACATCTAATAAGAAACAACGTAGTAAGTTTCATTA
>JAAIIK010000287.1:327113-338827 GCA_014706435.1 Silurus glanis
GGCACATATATATGTACATATATGCTCACTGTGCATGTAGTGTTAGTTCCTTAATTCATACCTAGGGCATAAGTATTGGCGCCCCTACATAGAGCATATATGTTCACTATGCATGCAGGCTTGGTTCATTCATTTATCCCTAGTGCATTAGTATTGGCGCCCATACATAGAGCATATGTGTTCACTGTACATGTAGGGTAAGATCCTTAATTCATATGCAGTGTATTAGTATTGGCACCCATATATAAAGCATAAATGTTTACTGCAGGGCTACAACTAATTGATAAAATCGATAATGAAATTGGTTGTCAACATCCTCATCATGTGATAATGGTGAAGTGTAATGAAGTGTTATTGTGTAAACTGTTTGTAACTTCGGGAAAGTCGCACTGGATCTGTTCTGTAGTTGACTCGCGAGCATCAGGTCCCACAATCAGCTCGCTCACAACATCAACGTTTTCAACGTTCGCATATTTAATTGATGCAAATATAATTTCATTATTATACAACATTTATTTAATTATATATTCTAGATGCACATTTTCACAACTAAACAAAATGTCCGTGTATTCCTTTAAACGTCAAAACAACGTTAATATATTATATATTATTATTATATTATATATATTGGAGTTTAATGTAGTTATAATAAGAAAAACATCTCATTAAAAACATTTTAATAAAAAATTATAATTTGATTAATTGATTATCAAAATAATCGTCAGTTGGAGCACCAGTTTACTGTACATTTAACAGTTTAGTTTCTTCATACATAGATAGTGCATAAGTATTGGCACCTGCAAACTGCATACATGTTTTGCGCATTCACACTTATATTTTTAAGGATTTTTAGTGCATAAGTATTGGCGCCTACGTTTAGCTCACAAACGCTGTCAGCAAAAGTACTTTTCATTTGTAATTATTGTACATGTATTAGTGCCTTAATCCTGGCACCTACCTAGAGATTAAATATTGGGTTTATATGTGTTAGGGCATGGCTAGTGTTTGGAGGGCTAATGAATAAGTATTGGCACCCGCATACCGCATACATATTTAGTTCATATGCGGCATATACGCGCATAACGCATGCATTTTTAGCGCATAGGTAATGTTTAGTGCATAAGTATTGGAACATGCCTGTGGGAATTTCTGATTTAAACAAATATGATGGATGTACAAGTGTGTATATGGGTGTACGAGCATGTGAGCTGAAACTAGGTCGCACATTTACCTGCTGCTGCAATTTTTCTTGCTTTTATTTTTCCGCTTGGAGCCGTCCCTGTCTTTGTGGCTGGTAAACGGCAACATCGAGGCGTACCCGTGTTCCGCTTCTGGGGGGAAAAGACATTAATAAATTAATTAATTAATAAATAAATTATCCAACAGAATTTATGATTAGATCATATATATATATATATAAAAGCTGACAGCTCTCTGAGCATATCCTCTCGTGCAAAAAGGTTATAATTTTGTCAGTTTTAAAAAAAATGGCGATATACTACTTTTGGGTCAATGATGTCATATGAACTGGAGTAAACCCAACAGCCCAAACCAAAACACATGGAGGAGGAGGGGAAAGAGAAGGAATCAGAGGAGGAGAAGGAAGAAGAGGAGGAGGTTGATGATTATGATGCACCAGGACAAACATCTATCAGGACTCCAAAAAAGCATATATATATATATATATCTATCTAATCTAATCTAATCTAATCTAGGAAAGCACGAATGCAAACACCCCCCACCCCCACACACACATCCTGAATATGCATGAGGATGCATGCATGCAAAGAAAAAAATAAATCACGTGAGACGTGCAACAACAACAACACATGCATTTCTATGCAAACAAAACCTAATCCTGCATTGCAATTCAAAAGGGTTACATTTGTTTTTGTACATGTGTGTACAGTATGTGTGTGTGAGACCACAGCAACACACACACACACACACACATATATAGTGCATGCATTCCTGCATGCAAACCATAAAAAAAACACCAATGCATGCAAAGTATTTATGTAAAATATATGTATTTGGTATATATTTATATATTTTTTTTACCTCTTTCTCTACGATCAAGATACTCAGCAGCTTCGATCAACATCTGCACCATCCCGATGGCGGCCATGTTCAACAATATCACCGATGTAATGTTATAAATAAAAATTTAATATATTTTTTAATGGAAAAGGGGAAACGGTGGTGCTGCTGCTCGCGCGCGCGTCCGTGTCAATTAGAGGATGAAAAAAAATGCACTAATTGAATGACAGCATGAGGAAAAACTGTGTTTTTTTTTTTTTTGAGAGTTGCAAAAAATGTTCTAGTTTTTTTTTTCTGCAGTCAATAAAGTGTTTGGATCCCAAATGACGTGTCAGAAGAGATGAAGCGAACCTGCGCTGGTTTAATGGGAACCGGGGAGCTTTTTTTTTTTTTTTTTTTTTTTCTTAAAGAAAGAAAAACAAAAGGAAAAACGCCAAAAAAAAATATTAAAGAGTAAAATCTTGGTGCAAATTATAAAGTGCAAATGAAAAGCTGATCAATGTGATAAAAAAAAAAAATCTTCTTCAAGTGTCAAAAAAAAAAACTACAACAAAAACAAGCCTCTGACAGCAGCCCAGATTTATAACAAATATATATATTTAAGATGCCAAGCACAATTTTAGCCTTGAAAAATACTTGACTTGATGCTTTGATGAAAATCAATCAAAAAATAATCAGAAAAATGAAATAATAATAATAATAATAAAAAAAATAACCACGAAGTGCCAGACTTTGTGTATAAAAAATTAAACTAATGAGAAGTTATATTATCAACCATTCGCGCTTAGCAACTGGTAAATTACTACTTTTATAATAATAATTATTATAACAATTAAGAAAAAAAAGCCTATTAAAAGCTAGCTAAATTATGAGCGTCTCTCTATGCAGGCAGCTGAAACGGCTGTGAAGCGACTGTCACATTATCCTGAACTGGAGACACGGCTCGATCCCAATCATCTCCTCGCTCCCTTCCCTCGCGCGCTCCCTTCGCCGCTGAGAACACCACCAGCGCCTAGCACACTATTCAAGCGAATCCGTGCAATTTGTAACGCGACAGGAGAACCACGGCGACAGCGCGCTGCTATTCGAGGACGCGTTTCAGGAAACGCGCTCCCTATTGGTGGATGAGGACGGGAGGCGCGCGTGACACCGAGGCGCGCTGCGATTGGTTGAAACGCTCGAAAGGGGGCGGGATGAAGGTGGACAGCTTTAGATAATGAACAAAAAAAGCGGAAAAGGGAATAAAACGCAAAGGAAATGACGTGTTTATTGTCACAAATAGCGTCAAAGGATGGATTCGGTGTCGGTTGTTCGAGCGGAGTTGTGTTCTGTGCGTTTATTCGTTTCGGAATGTTACCCATTCATGCCTGGTTTGTTGTTCAACCGCGATTGGTCAGCTCGCGCCGACATGCTTGCTTGTGATTGGACGGATAAAGCAACACCCCCGGAAGTCCCACCGAGGCCCCGCCCACCTCCTCTGCACATGCTGTTTTGCACAAACAGGACTCGATCCGCTTCTGTGCGCTCAAAACCATAATCAACATTGTTTTTCTTTTTTTTTATTTTAATAATTGTATATTTATAATAAAAAACTGTGTGCTGACATTTTATATTTAATAATTATAAACATTTATTATTGATACAATTGATCGATATTATCGTCACAGTGTGTGTAATTAATCCCTACCACTGGAATGACCTTTAATTAAAGGGCAGTGTATAAATATGATTGAGTAAAGATTAATCAATTAAATATTTACAAAATTGTATTTTATATAATAATAATAATAATAATAATAATAATAATAAAATAATAAAGATGCAAACATCAAACTCAAATTTTATTGGAATTCAGGATGTGTATTCTATTATATATAATATACATTAAACATAATGAGGCATGTAGTTCTAACATTACAAATGAACAAAAATTCAAATATACACGTAACGAATGCATAAACACACGCGCAGCATGAAAAAAGTTCCTCCATCAAGCGATGAAATCCAGAGGTCTGTTAAATCCACCTTTCCTGTTCATGTATTGCCTGGGAAAGAAAAAAAAAATATATACATGATTACATCATTGATCTTCTCTCTGCACCAACATATTACATCACCATCAGCCAATGGGAGGCTTCCGTCTCCGAGCCGGGAAGGGACTCCGGATGCGATTGGCTGGCCGAGTGGAGCTGCGTCGAGCTGCTGCTGAAGGAGCGAGTAAACAACACGGCGGCTGTTCAGGAGCAGCGTGCGAAGGGGAAAAAAGTGAACGTGTGCAGGACGTGGCGTGTCACGGATCTCTGTGTATTTCACAGCATAAATTAATAGATGCGTCTTTAATTACAGTGAAAGAAAACGTGTTCCTGTATCTGTATATTTCATGTAAACTGATTTTTTAAAATTTATTCTTAGTTTTTTTTCCCCTGAGCGACTGTTTCCTGTTTCATCAGTAATGCTGATCTGATCTTATTAAAGCCTGCTGACAAACACTGCAAAATGATGGAAGGATAATTTATCACTACTAAAGATTTATCATCATCATCATCATCATCATCATCAGCATCGTTTCACCTGCCAAGACAAAACAGCTGAAAACGTTTCACATGTCCATTTTCCCTTCCATGTTTTGTTTCCTTCGCTCTTTTTAGAGAGATACACAAAGCTAACCCTCGGAGAGTGAGGGCGGTGTTAGCCCCGCCCCCTCATTAAGCGTTAAGGTTGCTTTAAACTCGCTGCGTCCGCAACTGACTTAAAAAAAAAAAACTAAACTAACGCCACATCTCGCACTTCCATACGACTCCGTTACAGTAACACGTTTCCGAGTCAGAGCTCCGGATGGGGTGCGTACGTGTAATGCGCATTTCAGGTTCGGAAAACATCTCAAAATGTATGACGAGGAAACGCAGATCGTGACGAGCATGCGCACGCACGAGAGAGAGAGAGAGAGAGAGAGAGAGAGAGAGAGAAAGACAGGGGAAAAAAATAAAAGAGAGAGAAAGCAAGACAGACAGAAAGACAAAGCGAGACAGACACTGAAAAGAAGAGCAAAAGATTGAGAGATCAGATACATCGAGAGACAGAGGGATAGAAAGAAAGGAAGACAGACAGACAAATACAGAGAGAGAGGGAGAGTTAGATGCAGAAAGAGTGAGAGACCAAGAAAGAGAGGAAGTGAGAGAGAGAGAGACAGAGAGAAAAAGAGAAAGAGAGAGAGAGACTTTTGGAACAGAAGGGAAGAGCAGAAACAGAGGTGTATTTGTTATGAACAGAGAGAAACCCAAAGTTGTTGAATGTGAAAGCAATAAATAAATCACACACCTGTATTTCCTCTTCTGGGTGACGTTGATGGCGTGAGCGTTCACAGAGCCATCCACCTTCCTGCCCTGCAACACACACACACACACACACACACACACACAGCATTGCACCTTCATTTGATTTTTACACACAAACACGAGTTCATCCCTCACACAGCAAAACATTCTGCATTCTGTTTCTCAGGACGTCATCATGATCGCTTTCACGCCATGACTGCCAGCAGTGTTCAGGTCGAGAAAATGGAAGAGACACAAAGCCTGAGCTGCAGGTGTGGTCTCATGGCGCCACCGTGTGGTCATCACATGCAACATCATAATTATTATAAGATATTACCCCAGCCAAGGTTTCATTTGTAAACCAATTGTGTGATGTAAAGCTCGCAAAGTTCAGGGAGGAAAGACGAGGATAGAAAAACGGTGTGTGTGTGTGTGTGTGTGTGTGTGTGTGTGTGTGTGTGTGTGTGTGTGTGAGTGAGTGAGTGAGTGAGAGACTCTTACCTTTGTGGTGTCAAAAGTGGAGAAGCCCATCAGCTTCATCATCTCAATCTCCTCCTCTGTTTTACCCTGCATGTCCTCCGCTGCAACACACACACACACACACACACACACACACACACACACACACACATCACTATCCTGTTCATTATCGCATTCCCATTAAGGTGTGCAATCAACTCACCTCCACCTCACCTGATATCTGATGGACCTTCGCAGGTTTCTCCTTCGACTCCTTCCGATCCTCCTCTCGTCTGTCCTTCTGCCGGAGCGGCGACAGCGAGGACGAGCGGTGTCGCCGTGGAGACCTGCAGGTACATAACCACATACAAACAAGGTCCCCAGTTACCGAACACTTTACCTAAATCCATATTCAAACTGAACGTGTGTGTGTGTGTGTGTGTGTGTGTGTGTGTAATGTTGCTCGATTGATTGATTGATTGGAAATAGAAAGGAAAACAAGGAGACGTGGTGGTGGAATGAGGAATGCAGGAGAGCAGAAGGAGACAGAGGTTGGAGAAACAGAAGTGGGATCGTCAGGGTGATGAGAAAAGTAGGCAGGAGAACAAGGAGATGCAGCAGCAGGTAAAGAGGGATGTGGCGAAAGCCAAGGAAAAGGCATATGAGGAGCTGTAGGAGAAGTTGGACAGTAAAGAAGGAGAAAAGTTTTGGTTCCGATTGGTCAGGCAGAGGAACCGAGCTGAGAAGGATGTACTGCAAGTTAGAGTAATAAAGGATGGAGATGGAAATGTGTTGACTAGTGAGGAGAGTGTGTTGAGAAGATGGAGGGAGTATTTTGAGCAGCTGATGAATGAGGAAAATGAAAGAGAGAGAAGGTTGGATGGTGTGGAGATGGTGAAGCAGGAAGTGGATAGGATTAGTAATGAGGAAGTGAGAGCAGCGATTAAGAGGATGAAGAGTGGAAAGTCGGTTGGACCAGATGACATACCGGTAGAAGCATGGAGATGTTTAGGAGAGATGCAGTGGAGTTTTTAACCAGATTGTTCAACAAGATTTTGAAAGGTGAGAAGATGCCTAGGGAATGGAGAAGGAGTGTGCTGGTACTGATCTTTAAGAATAAGGGAGATGTGCAGACCTGCAGTAACTACAGGGGAATTAAGTTGATCAGTCACACCATGAAGTTATGGGAAAGAGTAGTGGAAGCCAGGCTGAGAGAGTGTGTTAAAGGAGTGAAGAAAAGAGTGCAGGCAGGGTGGAGTGGGTGGAGAAGAGTGATAGCAGGAGTGATTTGTGATAGAAGAGTATCTGTGAGAGTGAAAGGGAAAGTTTATAGGACTGTGGTGAGACCTGAGATGTTGTATGGTTTAGAGACAGTGGCATTGAGTAAAAGACAGGAGGTGGAGCTGGAGGTAGCAGAGCTGAAGATGTTGAGATGTTCGTTGGGAGTGACGAGGATGGACAGGATTAGAAATGAGTTTATTAGAGGGACAGCGCATGTAGGACGTTTTGGAGACAAAGTGAGGGAGGTGAGATTGAGATGTGCAGAGGAGGGACATGGGGTATATCAGTAGGAGAATGCTGAGGATGGAGACACCAGGAAGGAGGAAAAGAGGAAGACCAAGGAGGAGGTTTATGGATGTGGTGAGGGAAGACATGCAGGTAGTTGAGTTGAAAGAGGCAGATGTAGAGGACAGGGGGGTATGGAGACGGATGATCTGCTGTGGCGCCCCCTAATGGGAGCAGCAGGAAGAAGAAGATTGATTAATTCATTGCACCCTACACCTCCCGAAGACCGGTTCTTACCTGGAACGCCGCCTGTGAGGAGAGCGCGAGCGCGACCTTCGCCGTTCGCGGTCCCGGGATCGCGAGCGTTCCCTCTCGCGCTCCCTCTCTCTGCGCCTGCGCTCGCGGTCACGTGAGGACGAGCGCGAGCGGCGCCTCTCTGCAAAAACAGCAGCAATTAATGATAATAATAATAATAATAATAATAATAATAATTATTATTATTATTATATAAAAAAAATGGCCGATCTAACACCGGCCGCGTCCCAAATCTCTCCACATCAAATAAAGTGGAGATAGGGTGTAGTACAAGAATTAGCATTAAAAAAACAGATTTAACAAAAAAAAAACTAGATCGGGAAAGTGCAACAATATAGCTATCGTTTTGTATTATGTATGTATTACGTCATAAGTATACACCGCTAGTGTGTTTATTATTTGTTTTGCTAACCTGTGAAATTAAAAAGCAAATTATAGAAAGAAAGAAAAAAGAAACTCCACCTCGTCGTGGAGGAGATCTGCTCCTGCTTCGCCCCATCTTTTCGGTTTAATTTATTTAATACTTCAACCTGCGATTTCTGGAGAGAAGACAAAAAAAAAAGCTGGTAGAAATTTCTGGAGGTGTTCGTTCACGTTACGCCATTTTGGTATCCAAGCGCGCGACAATTAAAAGGTACCGGAGGGAAACAACAAATGGGAGAATCTTAGTTCCTACGCCGTGGTGGGTTCCGGTGTGAACGTGTTCGCTCACATTAAATCAAATTAAACTTCAGAAAAGGTGATGAAGAAGTCAATAAAATCCTTAAAAAAGGAAAATCTTTTTTTTGTCAATCGTAATGTAAAAATATCATTGATAATGGACTGAAATGTAATATATAAAGCACAGTGATTATAAGTATATTATAATATGATTATAATTATATGCACACTATTTGTAACAGGTAGATAGATAATGTTGAATGAGGGTCTTTTTTCTCTTAACAGCATTCAGGCGTCTATATGAGCACATAAAAGCACATACCAATCTTAGGCTTGGGTGTCCACATACTTTTGGTCGTATAGTGTAGTTATTAACAGTTACAACTATTTTAAATAATGTTAAATATTTCCTCCATTTTGGTGGTAATAAAGTTTATTTACATTACATTACATTACTGTGACGAACAAGCTAAAAAAAAAAGGGCACCAATGTTTTAATCTTAATGAAAGCAGCAAGACTAAAGACTAGATACGTGTTTAAACACCTTTGTATGATATTCCTTATGCAAGGATCACATATAGGAAATAAATTTAGTAATCTAGTGATTTCGTAATTTGGTCATTTAGTAATAAATGGAAAATATTTTTTAAATAATTGTGTGTTCAAGAAATACAATGTAAAAATGTAAATTAGATGATGGGATTGTACCAGAATACTGAGATTAGAGAAGATACAGGAGCTACATATTATGTTGCAGATTATGCTTAAAAAATGTATGGTTTATTTAGACCGTAAATTAGGGATGGTTTTTTTTTTCTTTTTCTTTTTTTTACTCATATAATGCATGGGAACGTAAAAAAAAAAACAAATCCTGTATGGGTTATTTTCAGTATCTCAGTGGGAAAACAAAATTGTCTGATTTATGTATATATTTTTGTGAATGCCACACCGCTACAGCTGCTATTCTTGGCTTGATAACACTGTAATAAAGCACAAATATGTGTATATATGTGTGTTCCTTATTTTTGAACATCCCATTCCATATTCAGTTACCATTTCCTTTTACAATAACTTCCAATCTTGTGGGAAGATGTTCCACTAAATTATGTGGAGATTTGTGTGAAATTTATTCAGCTACAAGGGTGTTAGTAAAGTCAGATACTGATGTAGGTGAGAAGGTGAGGAGGTTCCTGGGGTGCAGTCAGCGTTCACATTCACCGTAAAGCTGTTTAATAAGGTTTAGAGCTCGACAGCAGGAGATCTTCCACATCTTCCAACCCATGGAAAGCAGATCTTAATGGAGTTGGATTTGTGCACAAAGGTATTGTAATGCTGGAACAGGTTTGGGTCTCCTAGTTCAAGTGAAGGAACATTATGGTGAGGGATTTTGGGAAGATATATATATATATATATTTATTTATTCTTTTTTTTCTGTGTATATGTTTGATGACACCATGTTTATTATTGTTATTATTATTATTATTATTATTATTATTATTATTATTATTATTAATAATAATATTAATAATAATAATAATAATAATAATAATAATATATTAAAAAAAGACACTGCAGGCAGAAAATCTTTCCTATTATGTTTAATGAGAAGTACAACCTGGCATTTAGGCTTTACATTCTAACATGACATGGATTAAAACCAGCACATGTACACACAAAGGCAATTAAATAAGTGAATAGGAGTTCGTATAAATAATGAAAACCGCAAAACATAATCATCATATTTATATATATATATATGTGAGAAAGTGGAATGTCTGAGTGCTGTTTTTAAAGTTGGGAGCTTTTTTTCATTGCGTATACAAGTCATGTTCATTTGTTGGTTTTATCATTTTCTTTCTTTTATTCATTATTTTATATTTTATTCATAACCACATAAAGGTCGGCGTTATAGAATTATATAATATGTGCAATATGACTGAAATTCGAACAAAGTGCCAACATGCCACGTTCTCTTCTAATATGCTCGTGCCGGGTGTAATAGAGTGTAATATGGGTTTTAAAAGCGTGTGAAGAGCTCATTTCTGGAACTTCTTTTACCTGGGAAAGGGCAGGGTGTGCTTGGGGGCGGGGTTTAGTTTGGGGGAGGGGTTAGTCAGATTGTGATGAAAATTAGCTCGTTATCAAATAATTGATTCATGGACAAACAGATTGGTACATACTGAGTGTTAATCAAGTGCTTGTGATACTGGAATGAGTGTGTGGTGTGTGTGTGTGTGTGTGTGTGTGTGTGTGTGTGTGTGTGTGTGTGTGTGCGCATGTGGTGAGCTCAAGTCTCGGCCTTCTCCTTCTGCTTCTTGCTCTTCTTCAGGAATGACGGCGCTTTAAACTTTTTCTTCTTCTTGAACGGGGACTTGGAGGGCGAGCCCTCGGGGGTGGTGCCCGCAGGCTTGGTGGGCGGGGCAGTGGGTGGGATCACCGCGCTTTCCGACGTGTCACTGGTGGAGAGGGCCTTCAATCCTTTCTCCAGTTCTTCCTGCTGCTTCTCGTCCGCCTCCTTCCCATTCGGGACCGTGTCCATGGTTTTCCCACACATCTCTGAAAGCAGGGGGAGAGATTAAATGGTTAAGTGAGTGTTATTTGTTGTGGTTTTTGGGTTCAAGTGAACCAGGCTTTGTTCTTCAGAGTTCTCTGTGCGGTTCTGTAGTCAGACAACAGCGATGTGGTACATTTAATCAGCAAAAATGAAATAAATCTCAGCAACAAAACAAATCTAAATGATATCAGTGTGGGTAGATAAGTCCTTCTGTGACCAATCTGTGATATGCTCTGTTATTAACTCCATCTATCCATACCGAAGAACCATAAACAGCATCAAAGGAGTTTAGAAAGCCCACAGTGTTATTAGTAAAACATGCAGAGGTGTAAGAGTGTGGTTTGTGAGGGTGTGGTGTGTGAAAGTGTGTGGTGTGAGGGTGTGGTGTGTGAAACTGTGGTGTGAGGGTGTGGTGTGTAAAAGTGTGTGGAGTGTGGGTGTGGTGTGTGAGAGTGTGGTGTGAGGATGTGGTGTGAGGGTTTGGTGTGAGGGTGTGGTGTGTAACAGTGTGTGGTGTGAGGGTGTGGTGTGTGGCGTGTGAGAGTGTGGTGTGCGGATGTGGTGTGTGAGAGTGTGGTGTGAGGGTGTGGCGTGTGAGGGTGTGGTGTGAGTTTGTGGTGTGTGTGATGTGAATGTGTGGTGTGTGTGTGGTGTGAGGGGGTGGTGTGAGAGTGTGGTGTGAGGGTGTAGTGTGTGAAAGTGTGGTGTGTGAGAATGTGTGGTGTGTGATGTGAGTGTGTGGTGTGTGAGGGTGTGGTGTGAGGGTGCAATAAGAGAGTGTGATCTGAGTGTGTGGTGAAAGGGTGTGGTGTGTGTGTGTGTGTGGTGTGAGAGTGTGATCTGAGTGTGTGGTGAAAGGGTGTGG
>JAAIIK010000287.1:375620-385688 GCA_014706435.1 Silurus glanis
CACACACACACACACACACACACACACACACACACACACACACACACACGAATTTACGTGTTCACAAGCGTGAACTGTAAGCTGAAAGTCTGTCGCTTTTATTTAATTACGTGTAATAAATTCAAACAAAATCGTGAATAATTGAAAAGCAGTTTAATGAGATTATTGAAGATTTACATTGAAGCGCCTCTTTTTTTTTTTTTTTTTTTTTTGCAGTGAAAAACCCTGACAATACTTCAACATTCATTTTTCCGAGGTTTTTATTAAACGCACACTCGACGAGGCTCTCAAATAAAAAAATCTCATGGGTCTTTTTGAGGTATAAACTTTAATCCTATGCTTGTATATTTGACTCTTTTTTGCTTCTTTTGCATTCTATATTTTTTCCATGAACGTTTATTATATTATTCCCAATAGTCTACACTTTTCATATTTCACATTATATTTCAGCCACCACGTGTTGCTGGGGGTCAAAGAAATCTACCTTGAGGCCTGCAGAATCAACAGTGTGAAATACATGAGAATTAATCTGTTGCTGTAACCAATCAGATTTCGAGTTAGCAGGACCAGGGCCATCTAGCAGGCGTACAATAACATTAGCATTTTTACATTCTTTCTTTGCACGTCTGAGTGCACTGATCAGGGCTCACAATCTGGAACAGACTTTTCAAGAATATCTGGAAAGTCAAAAACAGTTACGCTCTTTTATGAATCTTTTCTACTTCCTCTGTCCTGTAGAATTTGCACAAAAACACACAATTTGCTTTGATTTTACGGAGTGGTGCAGTTGTGGCTCCAGTGAAAGGAGACGTGTTGAATTGTGATCATTGGGTTTCTTGCTTTAGTGATGATGTTCATTCTCACTGTATGAGATCCTGTGTGAGATGCAGCACTCTGTTCTACTGCACTGCTCTAGAACACTGATGGGTTCTGGAGATGTGATGATGAATTGATTCGGGTAAATCACAGTATACATAAGCATCCATCAAAGATGTAGAAAAGAGTAAGAATCCATGCATTGATGTTATTTTGAACAGTTAGAGAAGGTTTGACAAAAACAGGAAGATGAAAGAGAAAAGCTTATACGACTCATAAAAATAATTCGAATCTCAGTATTCGGTTCAAAGAGTCGATTCTTTCGCACATGGCATGTCCACTAACCCGGAGCCGCTCCTTGGCGTTTGCTATCTGTCTCTTCTTTGTAGCATCGTCTCTATCCTCAATGTCCATGTACTGTCCATCCTCCGTCCTCAGCAACTTTCCGATATTCACGTGCACCGGAAGCGACGGCTCGGTGCTCTCGTGCAGCAAAATGTCGCCCATCATCTCTCTCTCAGGCACTTTCATTAATCCCCCCATCACCTCCCTCTTCAGGCTCTGAACAACAAAACAAAACAAAACTATACATTTACGTACAAAAATATAAAGCCATACCAAAACACGCCACTTCCGCCAGCCTTACTTGTAAGAAATTCAAACGCGCGCACCTGGTTTAAGCCCCGCCCTCTAATTAGCATCCGCCTCAATTAAAGGAATGAAATACCGCTGTTAGCCACCAGAGGGCGGAAATCAGGGGACATAACGGAACAGGCGTACAACGTCAAGTTTATCAATTATAGAATGTCATTTACTATTAATATTTATTATTCTTTTCTTTTTTTTTTGGTGCCATCGATTAATTAAAATAGTCCCTGATTAATCGCAGCTTAATCGCACATTTTTAACTGTTCTAAATGTACCTTGAATGTATACTTAGTTGCCTTTAATTAATATTCTAATAAACATGCGCATGGACTAATATCAATGCTTTATGCCTATGTATGTTTATTATAAGTGAAACCGAACTCAACATAGAGCATGAAGACAAAATATTCTTGTAAATGTTTTAATAATGGTGTTTTAAATGACATAAATCATACACCAAACGGAACTTTTGCTATGTTTCCACACGGACGGTTTTAATTGCCGGAGTGGCGGATTTTGGTGCTTGATTTGAGACTTGGCGCATCAGTAAAACAAATGGTTAGTGATATATGTATGTGTATATATATATATATATATATATATATATATATATATATATATATATATCAGTGGAGTTTATTTATTTTTTATATCTGAGTAAAGAAAGTACATTTTAATGCACTGCATTAAGCGCATGTAAACAAAATGAGTGATGTTAAAATTAATTTGCGTTAATTACACACACACCTAAAGTGCACTCTTCTCTCTCTGTGTGTGTGTGTGTGTGTGTGTGTGTGTGTGTGTGTGTGTGTGTGTGTGTGTGTGTGTGTGTTCTGCCATTTTATATTAGCACCACTAGATGTCCACAGCTGAACATTTCACATCCCTCACAAACACAACATTGCTGCTGGGTCTTAGATTTTCTTCTCTTTTGCCATTTTAATGTTTGACTTCGCCTCATGCAGGTTGTAAATCCCACTACTGCTGCGTTAATCCTTCATTTTCATTCCAAACAGTGACGCTGGTGATGAAAATGAAAAGCAAACATTAGAAAAAGAATTCTCAAAAATGTGGTGCGCGACAACAGGTTTTGGCCTCTTCAAATAAAGAGGAAATTTCATGCCACTGCATCCAAAGACGTCTTGTACAATTGTGTGCCTTTAACGTTGTACTACAGTTTGGAGAAGAAGCACAAATGACTGAAAAAGTCAGGCGTCCGAATATCTTTGCCCATACCGTGTACCACCGTGTCATCTACAAGGTGCCGAAGGTCTTCTGTTGGTCGTTAATGGTATCCACTATACACAATATGCCCCCCCCTCAACAAATGACCAGTATAGAGACTCACAGAGTTACACCAGTACAGTGGAACCAATACAATTCCCATTATAACCAATAAAACCATTACAATTCTTAATTTTACACTTGCATGAAAATGTCTGAAATGATAAAAAAAAAGAAAAACGTATCGAAATCATTATCATCATTAGATCAGGAAGCTGTCGCAAGGTTGCAATAGACTTTAACAGGAAACATGACGAGAACATCTCTTTCTCACACACACACACACACACACACACACACACACACACACACACACACACACACACACACTGTTGCCAAAGATGAGATGAGTACATGATAAAACATCCATTTTTTCTGCAGGTTTTGATTGACTCTATATATCTATATCTTTACAACTTTCTATTTGCATATTCCTGTATTGAAGATTTTGCATATACTTGCATAAAAAAAGTATATATTGTTGTATCTTGAAGTCTCTTCCTTTCTAGAGATCAAACCCTTCTTCTTGCTTCTCGTTCTCTCCCCATCCCGAGGCTTCCTGAGGGTTGGCGAGCTCCAGTCACGTCCCACCTCATGAAGATTATGGACTTTAAAGAAGTAGATGCCGAACTTGCAAACATCCCGAACCATCTAGAGACGTACCAGTGCCAATTGGATCCCACTACATGTGTGGAGTTTTGACATTGGACCTCCTGGAGTGTTTAAAGGCTCTGGCATGGAGAAGCTGATGCTGGATCTGTGATGATCACAAATGTTGAGCTCAGTAGCTCCTAGTTTTATAACCATAATGACTGTATAAGACTGTAGAAAGAACATTACTTATAATCTTATACTCCAGTACTCATGTTAGTTCTCACTCTCCAGTGTTCTGTATTGTTGAAAGATTTATGATCAAACTCTTGATGTCACCCATATGAGGATGGGTTCCCCTTTTGAGTCTGGTTCCTCTCAAGGTTTCTTCCTCGTAACATCTAAGGGAGTTTTTCCTTGCCACAGTCACCACGGCTGCTCATCAGGGATAAACACACACCATTCACCTTCACTGTTGATTTCTGTAAAGCTGCTTTGAGACAATGTCTGTTGTGAAAAGCGCTATAGAAATAAACTTGACTTGACTTGACCCCTGATTCTGATCCCCTGCTCCTTATATGCACCATATTCACTCGCTCCGTTTCCATTTCTCACCGTGGGCTCTTCATTTACTTTAATCTGTCTCTCTGGACTCGTGTCCATTTTCACTTCATTCTCATTTTTGCACTTAACATTTAATCCCACTTCATAGAGAGAACAGACACGTGACACGTCGGGTTCGAGTCTGAGCGCATCCGGTTGGGTTTATGCCCAATAATCAGAAGAAGAACGTAATAAATCAGTGAATGTAAACACAAGACTCTATGTTTCTGTAACTATAACAGTTGTTTAAGTGACTGTACATTGTGTATCAGATGAGAGATTCAGAGAAATGATTACCAGTAAACAGAATAAACACTTTCATTCTATGCATTTCAGGTTCGAGACCCGACGCAGTGACGGACCGTGAACTCGGACGAGCGAAAATAAAATGGATCAGACGCATAGCTCTTTCTGACTGGCGATGCCACGTGGTTACATAACATGCATTTTTTACGTGACTTCTGTGGCTGCGTGAATCAGATGCATGCCAGATGACTTCACGAAGGGCCGTCCTGGAGCTCGTTAAAGCCAAGGGTTTAATACAGCGCTGCCTGGAGTCTGGTATGTGGATGTTTTTTAATTGTCTGCCACGTTTTCTTTTGAGATGTTGCTAATAGGGAGCAAGCGATAGTTTCTTGATGGTTAAGAAAAATGGTTTCTTTTCGATCTGATACAAAGTACGTTCAAGACCGGTACCATCCATAATGATACCGACACCACCAGTGCTTCTGAAAGCCGTTATTCATCATTAAATAGACTACAATGGACTGGACTTCTCTTTTGTACCATTTGTTTTTCAAACATTATCAAGCAAACAAACATTTGACTCAATATAATTCATCACACAAACGGTATTCACGTCATATTTCCATAATTCTTTCTTTTTTCCGCACAAAAAACATTTTCACCCCAGTTTCTTCTTTGACAAATCAACTCTCCTGCTTTTGATGCTCTCTGAAGGTCCAGAGGATGCAGCAACCTCGAAAGGCCAGACCTTTTCACCCATATGTGTTGTTCTTCATAAACTGTTGGAGGAACACAACTATGTAGGACATCTTTTGACGTGGGAGCATGAAATCTTCCCTTTACTTTAACTAGGAGACCCAAACCTGCTCCAGCATGACAATGCTCCTGTGCACAAACCCATGCTTTAGATGGGTTGGAATTGTGTGGAAGATCTCCTGCTCTAGAGCTCTAAACCCTATTGACCACCATTGGGATAAATGTGAACGCTGACTGCACCCCAGGTCTCCTCACCTCACCTACACCAGTACCTGACTTTACTAACACCCTTGTGGCTGAATGAATCTCCACAAAATCTAGTGGAACATGTAAATGTGGAATCGGATGTTTAAAAAGCACATACCACTTTTATGGGCAGGTGTCCACAAACATTTAACCGTATAGTGTGAAACTTATAAACTTTATATATATATATATATATATATATATATATATATATATTTTTTTTTTTTTTTTTTAATATGTATTAAGAACAGAAATCAGGGTTCCCACACTTTCAAGAACATCAGATTCAAGGACTTTTTAAAGCACCATTTATTAAATATAAAGCACCTATAAAATTCACACCTCAGCATATAAAGACTTTGTACTTTGTATAGCACTTAACAGAGTAATAATCATGTTTTAAATGTGTATGTTTCATAAACTTAGACTGTTTTGAGCAGCCATCTTCAATTAAATCCATTTAAGTCAATGGAGTTCATACTGGTAATAGTCAAATAACGAGTGTAACGTCGTCACTCCCAACGAACATCTCAACATCTTCAGCTCTGCTACCTCCAGCTCCACCTCCTGTCTTCTACTCAATGCCACTGTCTCTAAACCATACAACATCTCAGGTCTCACCACAGTCCTATAAACTTTCCCTTTCACTCTCACAGATACTCTTCTATCACTAATCACTCCTGCTATCACTCTTCTCCACTCACTCCACCCTGCCTGCACTCTTTTCTTCACTTCTCTAACACACTCTCCATTACTTTGCACTGTTGACCCCAGGTACCTGAACTCCTCCACCTTTTCCACCTCTTCTCCCTGCAACCGCACCCCTCCACTGCCCTCCCTCTCATTCACACACATGTACTCAGTCTTACTCCTACTGACTTTCATTCCACTTCTCTCCAGCGTGTACCTCCAGGATCTTCTCCACCTGCTCCCTACTCTCACCACAAATAACAATATCATCTGCAAACATCATAGTCCACGGACATTCCTGTCTGACCTTGTCCTTCAACCTGTCCATTACCACTGCAAACAGGAAAGGGCTCAGAGCTTATCCTTGATGCAGTCCAACCTCCACCATAAACCAGTCTGTCGTTCCTACTGAACACTTCACTGCTGTCACACTGTCCACATACATGTCCTGCACCACCCTCACAGACTTCCTCATTCAATACCACAACTCCTCTCTCCACCCTGTGGTACACGTTCTCTAATTCCACAAACACACAATGCAACTCCTTCTGACCTTCTCTATACTTCTCCATCAACATTCTCAAAGCAAATAATGCATCTGTGGTGATCTTCCTCGGCATGAAACCATACTGTTGCTCACAGATGGTCACCTCTTCTCTCAGCCTGGCTTCCACTACTCTTTCCCATAACTTCATGGTGTGACTGATCAACTTTATTCCCCTGTAGCTACTGCAGAGATACTAAAAATAATAAATATATACATGCTGTTGAAGTTAATTTAAAAAGAAATATATAAATAAATTAAATATAAATAAATGTAAAAGAAACCCTTACAGCTCTGTCTCTAAAACCACCTACATGGATGGAGGTGAGTGAAAAGAATAAAACAGCAGAGAATGCAGATCTCCAGTCTGGAAATATCTCACACCGTGGGCTCAAGTCATTCAGTTTGGTGAAACAATTGTAGGAAAAGTGGGCGATCTTTCAGAAACCGATGGAGAAATGATGGTGTGGGATTGGAATCTGATCTGATCAGCTTCTGGCTGATATCATGTGACATCATGTGCTTGGACAAGGGCTTGGATGTTCGCTGTGTAAAATAAGAAAAGGGCATTGTATCGGCTTTGTCACCTTGTGCCTGCACTGTGGGTGAACTTCTGCAAATAAATAATTAAATTATAGGAAAAAGAAGTCTAGGAAAAAAAAAGAAGAAGAAAGAAACACTTGTGAAACTCATTGCTGCGAAAGTTTTTTCTGAGTACAGGAAACAGTCGTAAGGTGGCCCAAAGCCAAAATACGCGACGTGCCGAACCGCAAGTCTCTCTCTCTCTCTCTATATCTATCACTTTATTTCTCTCTTTTCTCACCCGTAAAAGGGATGAATCCTCATGTCCAGAGAGCTATGATTAACTTTTTCCACATCACTGCTCAGCAAAATCATAGACATCATTTCCACAAGTCAGCCAGCAGTCTGATTATCACCCCGTTATCAGACTGAAATAACGTTTGCTTTTAATAAAAAAAAAAAGACGCCACAAAAATATTCACTATATCTCCAAACATTTGTGGACACCTCTTTGAACATGCCCTTCCACATTTAGGCTGCATTTGTTGTTATAATGAGCTCCACACTTCTGGGAAGATGTTCCATAGGATTATGTGGAGATTTGTGTAAGATTCATTCAGAGATAAGGGTGTTAGTAAAGTCAGGTACTGATGTAGGTGAGGTGAGGAAGCCTGGGGTGCAGTCAGTGTGAAAAACTCATCCCAAAAGTGGTCAATAGCGTTTAGAGCTCTATATCAGGAGATCTTCCACTCCAGCCCATGGAAAGCATATCTTCATGGAGCGGTCATGCTGGAACAGGTTTGGGTCTACTAGTTCATGTGAAGGGAAGTTTTTATGCTACCGCATTCAAACACTTGGGTTTGTGGGAACAGTTTGGGGAAGAACCAAGTGTACATCTGCAATAAACACACTACAAAAAAACTCTTACTTTTTCCCAGATTTTGAAACATCTGCCCAGACTTCTTTCTATTTTTTTTTTTTTTTTATGTGACACGTTCTTGAAGGCTGTTGTAATTCAGTAGTTAAGGCTCTGGGTTACTGATAATAAGGTCAGGGTTCGTATCACCGCCAAACTGCCACTGTTGTCCCCTTCAGCAAGGCCCTTAACCCTATCTGACCCTGAGCTCTGAGCCCAGCTTCCTGAAACACTAGAATATGCGAAAACCAGGAAGTGGGAGCTCAGTGGTTAAGACTCTGGGTTACTGAGCAGAATGTTGGGAGTTCAATCCCCAGTATTGCCAAGCTGCCACTCTTGGGGCCCTTGAGCAAGGACTTTATCCCTGATCTGACCTGATCTATCTTCTCCAGGGGTGCTGAATCATGGTGCTCTGACTCCAGGTTCCTAACATTACAGGGATGTGTAGAAAGAATTTCATAAAGCACCTTCACCTTTGGACTTTTGGTCCGAAACATCACATGGACAAAAAACCAACATGGTAAGTTTGGAATCTGATCAGCGGTGTTGTGCAGTCAGTTTTTCGGAAGAGGACAGGAAGTTCCTCGCAACCGGTTGCGAAAAAAAAAAAGGCAAGAACAATTTATTATCACAACACAAAACTTTCTGAAAAACAAATGTACAAACAACAAACTCCAATAAATCATCAGGAGAGCAGACTCGAGCAGCGGCATTGGGGTTACAGACCTTCAAATAAATAAATATATACGTTTATAAAGGATTCATTAATTAACTAATTTCAATGTAATTGTAATAAAATTTGGGACAAAAAAGGTCAAAGGAATGAATTCAGAAACAGAGAATGAGGGGATACAAACATAAACTAATCACTGAGTAACATTGAAACATGAACACTAGAACCTGAGCAAGAAGCTCTGGTGAGTTCTTCCAGCTTTTTTTTGTGCAGAACTTAGCTTTAACTTCCTGGGATCCTTCAAACACCTCGTCACCCGATCAACCTGAAACACCACACTGTGAATAAACCTGTTGTTTAGGGGTAATGGTGATGATGATGAAGATGCTTACTTTTATAAAATAAAATAAAACTCACTGTTTTTTTTTCTTTGTTTATTTACAAATCAGCAAATCAATTCATCAATTAAATAATGAAATACAGTAATCCTCCGCTTTACAGCGGTTTGAATCTCCGGTTTATCGCGGAATTGCATTTGGCGGATTTTCCCGGTCTCTCGCGGAGAGCACCATAGACCAGAAAACTTATAGGCAATTGTTTTTAGGTTGAAATAATAAAATTTATTAATAAAAATATAATTATTAATGATAAAATGAAGAAAAATGATAATACAGTACAGTACTGTAAACATAAAATAGCATTTTTGGGGTGGCATCTGTTTATCGCGGTTTTGCGTTTATCGCGGGTGATTTTGGAACGTAACTACAGCGATGAACGGGGGATTACTGTACTTATGTACAACCTCAATATTCTTTCTTTCTTTAATTATTAATGAATGAATTAATTCATTAATAAATTGACTGATTACTTCTAATGATCTTTATTCTTTGTCTATTTCTGTAATTATTTCATTGTAATCAATCAATCAATTAACCTCTGATTTGCAATATCATTAGTCTTTATTAATTAAACAATATCCAATCAATAAAATAATAAAAAATTTAGTTAATTAATTACCAATATCATTCATCACTTTTTATTAATGTCAACCAATTAATCAATTAATCAATTGTTCAATCAGTCCGTCAAATATACATTTAATTAACTACTGATTTCCATTCGTTATTTGTTGTTTATTTATTTACATATAAATTAATCATTCAATTAATACATCAATCAATTGATTCATTAATTATTAAAATACTAATTACCAAACATTGATATTTGGTTTTATCTAGTAATGAAATTAATTATACAATATAAAAAAGGAAACAAATAGAAAGAGAGCAACTGTTTTAACACAATTTTTCTTTATGATAATTAGGCAGTTTGTACTATAATATAGAGCACAATATGAATCGAATAATCAATCAATATAATGAATTATCTACTGATTTCCAATATTATACCATATCATTATAACAGTTTTGCTCAGCAAGCAGGAATGTCATGTTGGGACAATCGCACCATGTTGGGACAATCGTAACATGTTGGGACAATCGTAACATGTTGGGACAATCGCAACATGTTGGG
>JAAIIK010000287.1:436234-450875 GCA_014706435.1 Silurus glanis
CTGGATTAATCTGGTTAGTCACATTGCACTGCTATTATTTTGAACATTACTGTATCTACGTTGCATTCTCTGACTTCAAGTACAGCGTTTGCACCAACATCTCTACTATCTCACCTACTACATTGGGGATGGAGTTGTCATTAATATGAGGGCAAGAAAAAGCTCGTACTATTTAGATTTGATTAACTCTTATGTCTGAGACTGTTGATGTGTTTCATCAAGGCACCTGCGCTAGCAATAACTGAAATGAAATTCCTTTCTTGGGAAAAGGGGATACATTTAATCAGCTAGACAAAGAAAAAGTTCAAATTAAAAAAGGTTAAAAAAAAAAAAAGTTCTGTACCAGCCTTGTTTTTATTTCCGTATCATTAAGGGGAAGATGTAGGATCACACACTGAGATCCCCCAGGCAACGTCGTTTCTGAGCAGAACCCCTCGCCGACTGAGATTTCAATTCCTCCCGACCTCAGAAGCTCATCTTCCCTCCAGTCTGTCAGTACGCAGTGTCAACATTATGATTCATGCCATCTGAGAATAAAACCCATTTCGTCTTTCGAGCGTCTGCGGGACACGTGCGCTCGGGTTCCTCCTCGGTTCCTGTCGCGTGGAATACGGTACATTTCAATTTACACACGATACAGAAGGGAATTCCGTTCACACTCGCGCCGGTTTGTAAGATGAAGATGAATCTATTTAAAAGAATATGGAAAGATGAATATGGAAACGTGTGATTGTTCTGTCGGAGGGAATGAATGCGGTGTGGACACACACTGCTCTCTGTAGTAGATTTGTACTGTAGACGTACAGAACAGACGACTGGGTAAAGTGGAAATACGAAGTATGTGAGATGAGAATTGGACAATAATTACACAAAACAGAAGCATCAACATACAAAAGAATCATTAAATAAAGAAACAATGGGCTGTAAAATGGGAAGTGTACAACATTTGAAACCTATAAAAAAGGATTCAATTATTTACCGAAAATCTTTAAGTCAACGTTTTATTTTTGTTGTTGCTTTTATTAGTTTTCGATAAGCGTTCAGTTTAAAATAAATCATTAAATAACTAAAAAAAAAAAAAAAAAGTACATGATACGCACATTCTGATCCATTTTTAATCCTATAAACTCAGAGGTCATGATCCAGCTGTCTGTAGAGCCGGTGTTTTTAATTAGACGTGTTCATTAGCGTTCACGGATTTCACACAGGAGCACGCAGCTTCGTGACGAATCCGAAATAAATTCAATCAAAGAGCCGTCATTTCACGCTCCTGATTCCTGGTGAGAGAAAATAGACAATATTCAGACCTGAAATGTATTTTACTTTACAGTTTTATGTGTGTGATGTAAATGCAGGGGAAACACGGAGCATCAACTCTTTCACTGCGATTTATTAATAACTTTCCAGAAGGAGATGATAATCATAGACACGTTCAGACGCTTCAGAAGCTTATACCTTACTGCAGGTTGCCAAACTGAGTCAAAGGAAAATCGGCAACCAAAATGTGGCATTCAAGCTTTTATAAAGAAGTTTGTAGAATCACAAGAAGTCAAGGACAAAAAAAAAAGAGATAAAACTGTTGTGCCCAGAAAGCTTTCAAAGTCTGATCTGAAATTTCTTAGAGTTTTTTCTTTGAGAGTCCAGCAAGAACATGAATCAGCATCTGGAAGCTTCATCGTATGCCAAGTTGATCGTTACACTCCAAAGAAGCTGTTTAGGGTAGCAGCCATGAAAGCACTTTTTGGAAGAGAAACATGGTGGAAAGGATAAGATGTGGGTTATATACATTTGACAATACGTGAGAATGAAACGTCTTGTTGCCTTCAGTGAGACATGGTGGATGGATGGTCCTGGTTTGGGGGCTACATTTCTGCTAGAGGTTTGTTGATATTGTCTGAAATTGATGATCATGAATGCTGAAAAGTGTAGACAGGTTTCATCAGGATTTCCTTTCCTTCTTGAAAGACGCATGATGATGATCTTCAGCACTCTGCAAATGCAGTGAAATCGCATTGGGAGAGAAAAACAACTGATAAATCCCTGAGAGTCATGGACTAGTTTTCACCAAGTCCAGACCTCAATATAGTGGAGGTAGTATGTGATCACCTGGACAGAGGGGGAAAAAAAAAGACAACTTCTACCCAAAGAAGAACTCTGAGTAGTGTTGAAAAAAAAGCCTGGTATTATATAGTAGAGGAAAACTTCAGGACAGTCTCCCTAAAAGAGTTCACGATGTGCTTTTTCTTTTAATCTTTGTTTTAATTTGGTGAAAATATTTCCTGTATTTTCTGTTTGGGTATTTTAGGATACACATTTTTTCCCTCTCGTAACACATCAGACACAATACCCACCTCGCATTTAGTTCATTAGCCAACACTGATGAAGAGACAAGTGGAGGATGATGCTGAAACCATTAACCACTGATGATGCTTGTTCTTTCTTCACAAGTCGTGCAAAACTTCTGAAGTTTTTCCATTTAGATCACATTTTGATTAAGACAGTGTCTGGGCTATTGGGCATTCAGAAAGTATTCAGATCACCTTTTTATAATATTATGTTGCAGCCTGGTACAACAATCTGAGATAAAAAAATAAACTAAATAAATAATAATAAAAACTAAATAAATAATAATAATAATAATAATAATGACAAACTGAAAACAGAATTCTACAAATGTCTGTACACTTTTTTAAAATGCCGTATTTAGACCCTTTACACACTTAAAACACCTCCCATTTTCTCTTGATCATTCCTAAGATGTTTCTCCAAAAGATTTTCTGGTCTGATGAAACCAAAATTTAACTGTTTGGCCATTAAACATTATGAGGAAACCAGGCACCGTTCATCAGCTGCATAAAAAAACATCCCAAAATTGAAGCATGGTGGTGGCTGCATCATGCTCTGAGGGTTTTTTTCTGCAGCAGGGATTTTTCAACTGGTCAGGGTTGAGGGAAAACTGAATGGAGCAAAGTACAAAGAGATCCTCACTCAAAACCTGTTCCACAGCACTCAGGACCTCCAACTGTGTTGATCCTATTCAACATCTCTCAGAGACCTGAAAGTGTTTGTCCACTGATGCTCCCTGTCCAACTTGCCCCAGCATGAGAGGATTTGCACTGAAGAATGGCAGAAAATCCCCCAATCCGGGTGTGCAAAGCTTATTGCATCATACACAAAAAGACTCGAGGCTGTGACCGCTTTTCTTTTTCACAAATTAACAGCAGAAAACTTGTACTGACTTTTTTTTTTAACCAGTTGAACACCATGACCTCAGAACGTGGCGAGTGAAATCAGGTAATAAGCATCTTCATATGAGTAATATGAATAAGCATCTTCAGTCTAATATGAGTAATGGCTTCAGAAGTGACCAATCTTTTCTCTATTAGAAGGAGCTGGATATTCTCTCTCTCTCTCTCTTTCTCTCTCTCTCTCTCTCTCTCTCTCTATCTCTCAGTAATGCTTTTTCTGGACTTCTGCTGCTCCCTCCCATTAGAAATCACACTGTGCGACATGGATCAAATAAACCATAGCAAAACAGGTCTAAAGATTATGGATGGTAAGATCATGCATCGGTTTAAAAAGTGTGCATCAGATAAAAGTTGACGTTTGTTTTGAACGTATTTGTGTTGGTAAAAACGATTTATTAATATATAATTCTAGGAGATGCGCTTTAATTTTATTATTTAGTAAGTGACCATTCATTTCTGACCAATATTTGATATGTAGACCGCTGCTGCCACGTGAAGGACGTGAGACTCACACTTTTCTTCCCTTAATAAGACAATAAGATGGATATTGTTCATAGATTTATTCAGTGGTGGACAAAGTACACAAGTACTTAAGGTGAAGTAGATAAAATATATAAAATACTGTGTCCCTTTAAACTTCCACTTCAGTAAAAGAAAAGTTTTTGCCTTCAAATGTTCTTAAGTTTCCAAAGTAGTGATTTATTATAACTCTAATGTTCCTATGATCATTTTTATCACAAGATTCTTCACTTAATCACCTCAGTTTATGTGTAAAGACTCGAATGTGACTCTCAGCACACTGATCTATTAATAGAATGATATTAATGACTCAAACACTGATTGATTTCTGTTACAATGATCATGAACCCAAAACCTTCTTTTTAAATACCTCATAAAAACGTGTAAATGAGGTCACGTGTGTTGTGTCGAGTTCGAGTCCGGAGTTTCTTCATCATTTATTCCTCTCTAAATGTTCTGCTTGATGTTGAACTGATGCTGAACTGTATGTTGGTGATCAGTAGATTCACCAGGCGCCGATCAGTACACGTGTAAAACGGAGCGTGCGCTCGACCCTGATTGGTGACTCGCTGCGTGTTTCACCGGTTACGTTTTTATCCTCGTAAATTAAAAAGAATGACTGATTTCACTAAATGTAGTTGAGTAAAAAGTAAGAAATTTGAGTTTGAAATGTAGTGAAGTTACAGTAAAAATCTCCACAAATCAGTAAAATACAGATACGTGAAAAAAAAGGACTTAAGTACAGGAACTAATTACATTTACTTCATTACTTTCGAACACTGGATTTACAACATTAAATAAATTACCCTCCAAAAACAATTGTCGTTTTAGAGATATTGTATATACTCCTCCTGGTGTCATTACAGAGCCTCGTTACAGAAACGCTCACTGTTTAATTCCACTCTGGAGCGTTTTGCTGTGTAAGTCCCTGTGAATGAGCTGTTACTATAGAAATAATTACTATAATGTGCATGTTGGTGTAGATTGTATGTAGAGCAGATTGTATTAGAAAGAGGGGGTTCATTTAAATGAGTGTTTTGGGGTTTAACGACCGTCAGAGCTGCAGTTATAGAACAATTAAATCAGCGCTTTGGAGCAGGAGGTGTGTTCGAGTCAAGGTTTGTGAATAGAAGGCAAAGCTGTGAAAAATGTCATGTGTGTGTGTGCATTGCAAAAGAATGAGTCACGTGTGTGTTGAAAGAGTTTCCCAAACCTGCTTACTGACTCCTCACTTCTGAATTAAGCATCAGTGATGCTGAAACCGAGGATAGTGAGGAAAACCCTCTTGGTTTGGGGCTCTTCATCATCATCAAAATTGTTCAGACCCCCACCAGCATGCACCAGATGCAGCAGCAGGTCCACCTTGAGCTGCAGACAGAAAAACAACAGAAGACTCTTCTCCTTTTTCAGGCAGTGGATCTGCAGGTTCTACTGAGCCTGGCATATATTACTCATACTCCAGCTGTGACCCTTGTAGCCCCACTGCCATGCCCCACAGCCATGCCCCACATCATGAGGCAAAGGTAAGAATGGAGGACAATGCTGAACCATTCATCAAGCTCTTTATATATGTTACGGCATGGGGCTGAGTGATGGAGGAAAATACAAACAAAAGAGGAAATGACCCAGTTTTTGGTCCTTTGAGCTGTTGGGAAATGTATTCTCAGTACCTTAGGGCAACCTCCTGTTGCTTCAAAGCATCACTTGTGGGGTATCTGATAGAGGTCGACCAATGGTGGATTTTTATCCATACTGATACCTGGGTTGAATCGTAATAACCAATTAATCATCCAATAAATTTTTTAATGGATACTGGTTTAAAATTAAACACTCCATGAAAATTAAGTACTAAACTTTATTACAAAAATAAAAAATTAAAAAACAGTACAGAGTCAGTAATGAAATGATTAAATAAATAAAAAATTACATGAAATAAATATGAATATATTTATTATATTCATAAATATTGAGCAAAATAAAAGACTTGCATTTAAACTGAAACAAAAAAATAGCACAACAATAAAAAGAGTTGCATCCAAAATAAATAAAAAAGGGCCCCCAACAAACAGCACGTTGCGTCAGTGATTCGCCTGTAGAGGCCGCTCTCGGACTGTATAATGTCAGTGACCTTCTTAGCCACTCTAGCAACCCGGAAAAACTATCTATTAATTTTTGCCTATAGCTGATACCCAGCTAACAATTTAATGTTCTGAGAATGTTTTACTAACATTCTTTTTTGTTTGTGGGAACGGACATTTTAAATGTCCCAAAAACTTTGTAATGTTTTTTATGTTGGCAGAACGTTATTTTAAGGTTAGCATAACATTCCTGCAACGTTCTTTCTACCTAAATTTGACCAAAAATACAACGTTCTATCAACATTGTTTTGGAACATTCAGAAAACGTTCAAATGTCCAGTTTTTTTTATGTTGACAGAACGTTATTTTAAGGTTAGCCTAACATTCCTGCAATGTTCATTCATAAAATTTTATTACAGGTACAACATTTTATGATCATTATTTTGGCATATTCCAAAAATTATTAAAATGTTGTCGTCGTATAAAAATATAGAGACGATGAGAGCTTGATATGGAGATGATGGAATTTAATGTTAAAAGAACCTCAATCTCTTGAATATCAATATGAGAATAACAAAACAGTCACACATGTAACAACTTTTAACACATTAAACTACATATAAAGAACAAATTTATGATTTTATAGGACAGAACATTAGCTCTGTTGTGGTCCATGCCCAGTCTCTTCATGTTCCATCTGTAAAAATTTTTATTTGTGTGGATATACCATAAAATTTAACCCTTAAGTTATTTAGGACCTGTACATTGAGAACTACAAATATTAAATCACACACGATTTAATAGGTACAAAAAGGAGAAAAAAGGTAGTGTCCAAATGCTCTACAGCCTGAATTAATTAGTGCTATTTTGCCACCTAATAAAATAGGGTAAGATGCCTCACAAAGTCAAAATGACCTTCCAACCTAAGCACATCTCAACCAGTAGGAACTAGATAAAAATAACAAAAAAATATTTCAGCCTATATTTAAAATGTTGCTTGTATAAAAAGAACAGTTTATTTGCCATGCAACAGTTACCATTATTATACATTATATTTTAGAAATATAATCAGGGATTTTCCTGGGGTTAAAAAAGGTCTCCAGTGGTGGCTGACCATCATCCCCACAGTAAAAAGAACAGTACCATGTGATCTGCAACCCCAATACTGTCCATATTAATAGGCTTCGCAATCAGAAACTGATGTTACCTGTCACTCCCACGGTCATCCTTTCTTGCCCACTTTGCAAAAAAATGTGATTTTTTTCTACTGGCTTTCATATTTTTTGGAAACTTCTTAGCTGCTTATTTGCTGGACCTGACAATTTTTTTGGTATAATCATATCAATATTGAAAAGCATTAAAAGTTATTTTAACTAATAGACAAATTTTACCATACAATCTGAATAAAATTAGCAGCTAGCTAAACATTGCTTTCTGCTTATTTCACCTGACTCCAGTCTAAAATAAATGATTTATAGGTAATTTTCTTCACATTGTCATATAAATAATCTGAAATGACTGTGGAATATTAAGGTTAAATCTTTTATTATTATTATTAAGGTTATAGGACATCGCAAAAGATTTGTGTCAACATGGAAAACTCTTATTACGGTTAAGGATTTTATTTCTTTTATTGAAGGTGCGTTTTATGTTTATGAAGATTTTTTTTTAAACACAATTCACACCACTGGCGATTTAAGTAAACAAAAATCTCTGTGCCACATGAAACATGGCTTCGGTCTTCTGATCTTTTACCGTCATGTAATTTTGAGGAAGGGGGAGGAATGACAGTAGGTGTGTTCGACTCTGACATCCAAATGCCGCGAGAGCAGTTTGAAAGCATGTGGGGCAGTTGGCAATCTAATAGCGTCTCACAGTACTTTGATGTCATGAAGCTCCAATTCAAGTCGAACACACCTACTCCCTCAGTTAACATGCGTGCTACCACAAGCACAGCAATCCTTTACATAACTCAGAAACCACATTAACTGATCAACAAAAGCTTTTGCGTAAGTTTTTACGTGGGACAGTCCCGTATTTTTACTCTATTTTAAGTATCTCAACTTGTTATAAAAAAATCCTAAAATGTCTTTATTGCTGGGTGTTAGCAGGAGCCTTCTGTCTTGTGAAGACTGTTCTGTGAGGAGCCACTCCACCTCAGACCACCGCAGAGGGTGTCGCTCTGCCTCAGACCTCCGCAGAGGCCGTCGCTCCACCTCAGACCTCCGCAGAGGGAGTCGCTCCGCCTCATCACATCGGCCAGAAAGTGCTTGGGGCAGCCACCTGGAGGCTCGCTCCACGCTTTATTCGGCCCTTCCTGACCTCCAAGGCATTCTACCCGGTGGCAGTTCGACTCAAACCCCACTGTGTCCGCTGCTGGCACTTCACTTTCCTCGTGCCCCAGGATTATCGTGCCTTTCCAGCATTTCCCTCCACCAGACCCCCTCCTCCTACCCAGGGCGGGTTGCGAGGCCTTGCCTCTTCAGTCTGCCGCCTCTTACTCCCGAGACATCGGACAAAACGAGGTTGTCGTGGAGGGGGGGTGGGGGTGTGGGTGCGGGTGTTACTGTCAGGATCTTCCGGTTCCACGGCGCGCACTTCCAGGTCGGTGGAAATCTTGCCGTTTTTCCCGTGCCTCCCGCTATTTAAGGGAAACCAAGACTTTAGCTCGGGGCTAGATTTATCTCTTACTATAGTCCCTCGGATTATTCTTGCCACCCTGCCTGCTCTGGATTTTGTTACTGATCCTAATCCTAACCCCTGTTCTGCCCTGCCTCTGGTTTTGAAATCTAGACTGGTTTTTGGTTTGTGTTTTGCTCTACCTTGTATTGCTCAGTTTGCTGGTTTATGGATTTTTTGGACTGTTTTGGTTTTTGGTTTTAGTTCTCTCCCTGCATTGCCCTGTTCGCCTGGGTTAAGACCCTGGACTGTGTTTTGGACTTTGTTTTTGCCTTTGCCCCATTGCTCTGATTACTTTTTATTAAAGTCTGTTTTCTCATTACCCTGCATTTGGGTGCTCCCATCCAGTAAACCGAGTTTCTGACCTCTAAGAATATTGTTCTTATAACGTTTTCTGTCAGTTTTAGGAGAACATTTACCAAATATAAATAACGTCACAAGGAGGTTCCAAAAACATTTGTTATAAGAACGTTTTTATTTTTTTTTACCAACATTATAAGAACGGTGCATAAACATTGTTTCAACATTCAGACAACTTTTAAGTAGCGTTAGGGAAAGTTGTGGGAACGTTGCCTGTTAGCTGGGTAGTTCCAGCAATCAACTATCAGCGCCAAACAATCAGCAAAACCTCTGGTATCTGGCGACTTTTTAAGTTGAAGGTGGTCCACAGGCCAGGGGTGCAAATGGCTATGGCAGATCTTCTCTCTTGGATTGTCTGCAGCCGTCTGGATAATTTAGAAAACCAGTGTCTAGAATTTATCCTTGTGGCTGTTTTCTCCAACATCCCTCCCTCAGCTCTACCTGGAAGTGTGATTGAATACTTTTGGCTTTAGCAGCATTTCAGTTCAACTCCTGCTCATGAGCAAATAACTTCTAGAACATAATGTACAGTCTTGCCTTTAATACTCAGTGTTCTAAAATAGTCTAAATGAAGCAATCATGAAGAAGTCATGAGCCATTTTGAGATAATAAACCCGTCCTGATTGGTTAGCCATGTCTAAACTGTCACTAGTAGAATTCTGAGAGAAAGAGAACATGTGTGCTAAATGGTTTGTGTGTGTGCTGGACTAATTTGAGCATGAGCACACACTCTCCACAAGAGAGAATTCACATTCCAGGTGAAGGATTCGCAGCCGCACTGAAGGATTCGCACATGATGCCTCAAGAACTTGAGATTTCGAGTTATACTTTGGACGCTCGGTGCTGAAATCTTCATTAGCAAAACACAATATGTGCCTGATGGTGGATGAGGTCTGCTCACTGTGTTTGGCATTAAAATATTCTTTGCATATTCTCCACTCAATTCCGCTCTCAGCAGGGTCAGATTGATAGCCGCCGGCTATCTGCTGTGCAGGAGGAGTAAAAGGCACAAATTTCAGCACTTAGAACAGAAGGTAGCAGTATGACTAAACAGTAGCCAGTGCAGTAGAGGAACCCGAGATCAGTGAGAGCAGTGCATGACTTGTATTTTGTAATTGTTTCCTGTTAATGCATAAAAATCCTCATGTGGCTTTTGTGGTATATTTCTGGTCGTGATGGAGTGTAGATGTTGCTTGGAAGGAATCTCCGTAGACACCGTGATTTCTTGTGAATAAAGATTTATTTATCAACAGAGAAATTCAGCATCTGAACGAGCACCGGGATGAGCTCGGAGCCGGAATGAATCGACGACTCCCGATCCATTCCTGCACCCCCATTATATAGACAGTTGCCCCATTGTCTGCATCTCTAACGTATAACAGATGTATGTGAGCTCATTTTGCAAGAATGTAAAACCTAAAGAACATTTCCTTATATGGTCCTGTATGCATCGGCTTGCCGCATACACTCGGCCTGTACAGATTTCAAGAAACTGCATGTACGCCCTAGGATCTTCTAGCACAAAGCTTGGCCCAGACTTTAATATAAACCTTATCTTAAATGGGTACATCAGATCAACAATCAAACCGAACAGAAATAATAGTTGAATTTCAGATACCACACTTTCTAGGCAGGGGTCAGACAACAGGCAGGAGACAACAAAGTCCAGTCATCTGTCACCATTTCTGAGAACCCAGGCACGGGTCAAAACAAAGCCGTAATTAGAAACGAGGGAATGGTGAAACATTCACACTACAAACAAGACTTTAAAAAAAGATCAAAGATACAGCGGGGAACAAGTAGAGAAATGAATCAGAGGATGAACTCAGGAAAGTTGCACACATAATGTAACAGACGCATTGAAGGAAAAGGGTGAAGAAAAGTCCAGGGATTGGGTTTCATTCTGGTTCAAAATGAATACAAAAATATTTCACGTATTTTGGCTCCAGGGTTTCAGTCCGTCCTCTCCAGATAAAAAACCCACTAACTGCCAAATCGTTAGGAAAAAAAGGCCTAGTGTATAAACACTGTCTTTATCCAGCAGTCCCTTTTTTCTACTGTGTGCCAGCGTTTCCAGGGCAGAGTGATAGGATTCACAATTCCCCCCATTACAATGCAGTGAGATTTCGATTTTCGACTCGACACAATGCAATTCAATGGAAAAAATATAATTCTTTGCAATTAAATATGGTGCAGAAAGTTCACTTTTATTTTTTTGGTTTAGACAGACAGCAAATCATCAATGTATCCAAGAGCCTTCTGACTTCTAACTCATGTCACTTTCACACGCAGGCGTTTGTAGTGCAAAAAAAAACAAACAAGATGAAATAAAACTAGTCGTTCTTTTCCTGTTGTGTCTGCAGGAAGTTACAGCTCTGCCTCTGCCATGTTGATCTGTATTCTATGTGACTCTCGGGACACGCCTCGGCCTCCGCAGTGTTGTGATACGATGTATTCACGTACAAGAAAGTGGTGCCTCAGATTTACGTAGCAGCAGAGTGGTGCTGAGAGAACGCGCTCGAGAAACACTCAAATATTGGTCACAAATTATTTCTCACTTTCTAAATAATAAAAGTATAGCACATCTACTAATAATTATATAGAAATAAATGCCAACTTGTGTTCAATGCACACCTTTTTAAATCAAAGCATCACATCGTTAACTTTTATGCCAACAGATGCGAATATCAAAAAATACTTTTCCATGCAGTTCTGGTATCGGCTAGTCATGTGGCTGCAGTGCACAGCTGGAGGTCAACGTTCACAAGAAACATTTCATTTAGAGAAATATACTGTATGATCCCAGAGACTGAGTGCAATTTATGGTGGCCTTCGGAATGTCCCCAGAAATCCCCAACCTTGAGTGTCTAGAGTCCACACAATAGCTAAAAATCATTCAGGAGAAACAATTATTCAGGTGTCTGCACAACTAGAACTGTCACTTGGAGCTGTTGAGGTCGCAGCCTGGCAACGAGTGACCGGGTCACAGGCGTGGCGGTGCAGTGATGTGTAGCTTGTCCTCTTGGCACACACTCAGCCCATCCATGCATCATGTGCATCTCCTCCTGGTTAGAAATAAGCATTTCTAGCACGACAATGTACCACGTCCCAAACTGCTTCAGCTTGAATAAAAATGAGTTTGAGGTCCCTCATGATGGCGTTCCGTGTCACAAAGACTCATTTTCTTCTGCCTGTTAGTGCGTGGATGCAGTGATCCCTCACACACAAAGTATAAATGCCTCTATTTAAGTGTTGGAAGCAGATGAAGACTGAATGCACCCAGAGTCAGAGCTGTGAGTGCTGATGGCTTTAAAGCAGAAATATTTTCACCTTGAGCTTCCTTCAGCTACTGGGTCAGTCTTCGGTTCGTTTTAATCCACACCTTAATGTGCTTTTTTTTTGTGTATAGTGTATAGATAGAGATCGTTCTGTCGGAGCACACTGCAGGTTGTTCGACATTCAGTGAGGACGTTCCCGATTTAATCCACCTCTTAATGCCACCACTATCACGTCGCAATTATAGAAACCATCAATACTGTACAAAAACGCAATATAGCAACACGTGGCATTACAGAGAGAGAGACAGTTCACATATGGAGGTGAAAACCATTTTACTAAAGCAAGAAACCTAGTTAAGACTCCAAACCTCTACACTACAACCACAACTGTGCACCTACAACATCTGGAGCAGTTCAGAACCAATTTTTGTCTAATAACATGACAAAAACATAAAAGATTTAAATAAAATACCTCATACTGACCAGAGAAGCGTACTGCATACGGCACATAGGCACTGGTCTGGAAGTGGAGAACAAACCCTTTCCAAGGCTAAGACAAGCTAGCTAGCTTCGGGGTTGGCCAACCAGGTTTTTAACTATGTCTAAAACCAAATCAATTTATTTTCCTCAGTCAGCCATTGTGGCCAAAAAAACCTCCGATGTATTAATGTGTGCAGAGCTACAGGTGTGTTCTGCTAGTCGAACTTGGCTGTAACAGTTTCCCTCTGACCAACCAATCATGCAAGACCCATTGCTAATATAGTCTAAGGTACATTGGCCAGCACTACTGATTGTGAAGGCCCTGGGCAGATTAGACTGACGTGGCAGCAAATAGATGCTGAAATCCACATACACGTACTGGAAGCAGTGCAGCCGAGAGAAACGCTACGAAATGAAGAGAATAAACTGTTGGGAATAAATTAATACAGTTTCAAGAAACAAATTTTAGAATTTAGGTTGTAAATGTGGGTCAGTGGTTCTGATAGTGCTTAGACCAGCAGAGAAGACTTTCCACTCACCACTGAATAACATAAAACAGGGAGGAAAAAGCTGACTAATAGGAATATATATTTTTTTTTTATGTAAATGTCAAAAAAAAGAAAAATAAAGAATCGTCACTCTCAAATGTGCAACGATAAAGCTGGAACAGATTAGACAGAAAAAAACTGCCTCTGTGGGGTGTTTTTGGCATTGATTTGCACTCACGAGCCGAGCACATTAATGTCTCATGAATTTATTCAATCCCTGATACCCTCATCTGCATTAATCAAAGCTTTTAATTCAACAATAACACCTGGAATTCAGGAGTCACCATGAGGTGGGACTGAGGTGGAATGTGGACCTTTTAAAGGTTCTATTCGGAGCCCCAGGTTAGATGTTGACAACAAGTGGCTGTCAATCTCATTATGGTTTTATTTTATGATCATTTTTATGATCATTATAATTTTCCGTCACTCGGAACACCTGATTTGATGCTTATGAATGCAGATACGGCAGGTGTGTTAGAGCGAAGAAAAAAAACGGGTTTATTGGGCTTTCAAATAAGCAGGACCTGATGCAGAACCTCTGATGATTGTCAGATTACCTGATTGGGGATTTGATATGTTCTATTTTTTTTAATGTAAGTGGGTGGGTTTTTACTCTCATGGTACTGGGAGTGGGTGCATAAATAGGAGTGGGCGGTTTTTATGATTGAGTGAGTGAAATGGGTAGTTTTAACTCTTGTTACTGCGAGTGGGCGGGTTTAACTCTCTTTACTGCGAGTGGGCGGGTTTAACTCTCATGTTACTGCGAGTGGGCAGTTTTTGCTCTTGTTACTGCGAGTGTAGCTCAGTGGTTAAGGCATTAGACTTTGGATCGAAAGGTCACAAGTTCAAATCCCACCACCACCAAGCTGCCACTGCTGGGCCCCTGAGCAAGGCCCTTAACCCTTCCCTGTTCAGTTGTAATTGCGTCTGTCAAATGCCGTAAATAAAATAAAGATTTTATTAAAATGTTTCATTTGAATGTATTTTCTTAGATTTAAATATATGGAGGGCAAAATACATTTGTAATCATCCATTCATTCATTCATTTTCTCCCGCTTATCCGTAATTCGGGTCGCGGGGGCAGCAGTCTAAGCAGGCCCCCGCCTTCGACTGCTGCCCAATCCTCACAGCACCGTCCCTTACGGTCCCTCCTGCAGGTGGTGAGCCCACGGGAAGGCGGCCCCACGTCACTCTGACGTCACGGACCTTGATATTTCCCTCGTAAGGGACCCCCGGAGCATAGAGGGTTAAGGGCCTTGTAAGTGATTTTAAAATATATTTTTGAAAATTTACCAAAAATGAGGAAAAAAAATATTTATAGAAAATATATTTATGTAAATATGTTAGCAAATAAAAATTTTTGCCCATTTTTTGTAAAATAGATTTCAAAATATATTTTTTTTATCATGTGTTACTCTCAAGTGACTGGAAGTGGGCGGTGTTTTTTTTTT
>JAAIIK010000287.1:450885-461123 GCA_014706435.1 Silurus glanis
GTTTATTTTTGCGTGACTGGAAGTGGGCGGTGTTTATTTTTGCGTGATTGGGAGTGGGCATTTTTTACTCTTGAGTGATTGGGAGTGGGTTGTTTTTACTCTTGAGTAAGTCAAGGTGGGCTGTTTTCTATTCTGGTTGAGTGGGAAAGGCAGTTTTAATCTCACGTGAGTGGGTGTCAGTGTCATCATGGTTTTATTATAACAATAATTTTATGATCATTATTATAATTTTCCGTCACTCAGAACACCTGTTTTGACTTATGGAGCACTTATGAATGCAAATACGGCAGGTGTGTTCGAGTGGGGGAAAGAAAACACGGGTTCATCAGGCTTCCAAATAAGCAAGACCTGATGCAAAAGCTCTTCCTGATTGCCGTATTTACTGATTAGGGATTTGTTATGTTCTACTTTTTATCTTGGGAATGGGCGGGTCTTTACTCTTATATGACTGGGGACGGATTTACTGTAGGTGTTTGGTAATTGTACTTCTATCGTGAGATTTGCGAGTAGAGTAAAAGGAAAATAATTATATTAAAGTCAATTTTTTTCTGTAACCCCAGTGCAAAGGTTCAATTCGGAACTAATTGGTTAACAATTACCATATTATACCAAAGTCAACTATAAAAGGCACATCAATTTTCTCTTCCAGTTGCTCCACAGTCTGTTGTCTAAAACCCTTTTCAGTCATCTCCTCTCTGGTGATTATACTGTCACCTTTGACGAAGTTGTTTTTTTTTTTTGGTGCAGAAAAGCCACTTACTGTAAGAGGCAGTGGAGTTAAAGACCATGTCAAGGTCAATCAGTTGAGCAAAGCCCTCGTGACAGCAGTATATTAAAGTGCTTAATGTTCACTGAAGACGAGGGCACATCCTACCAACGGCCCATTGTATTGCAAGATGTCAGTAGCAATAGTGTCAGTAAATTGCAGGGTTTTATCTACTGAAGGAGGAAACATCTGATTAACCACACCCCTTTTGTGACCATCTCTTTGTGAATTGTTGGGTTCTTTACTGTCAGTAGTGTAGTCTGTTCTAAATGTATATACTTCCTTTAAAGACTTTTGGAAAGCATTACTAAACCCCTAGGATACTGTCAACACTGATGTTTGTGAGAAATGTTCCACAGCCAGGGACACATAGTGATATAATGATTTAGTTTTATTCCCTTTTTCTCTAATTGGTTCCCAGGGAAGGTACAGTGTATAAAGTAAACTATAGAAACTGCTGAGTGTTTACTGCATCCATCATTCTGTAAAGCTGGAATTATTATTAAACGGTAGGAAAAGATCTTGGTGTGATTATTGATTCTACACTTTTATTTGAAGCTCATGCAATAAAAAATGCTACTTGCTGTTGTTACTACTAGATGGGATTTTTGTGATGCATCATCCTTTAGCTAACTTTTTGAACCTATGATCCACCTACTTTGGTCAAATGATTCAATAGTGAACGCTCCAGAAGGAGGCACAGCTTTTCCTTACAATGTCCCACAACTATAACAGCCTTCCAATTAGCGGCCTCTACAGGCGAATTACCGACACTACATGCTGTTTGTTTATACACGTGAGCCTGCGCGCTGCACGAAGAGCACTATATTACATTTATTATTTATCATTTATTACTAACGTATATTATTATATTTATTAATAAATATATCCATATTTCTCCTTTAGCACATTTTTCATAATACAGTACTTTTTTTTTGTTTTGTAATAAAGTTTAGTACTAACCCAGCCATTATGGATGCACAAGCCAGTGCACTCTTAGTGCCGGTCCCAAGCCCGGGTAAATGGGGAGGGTTGCGTTAGGAAGGGCATCCAGCGTAAAACATGTGCCAAATCAAATATGCGGATCACAAATGAGAATTTCATACCGGATCGGTCGAGGCCCGGGTTAACAACGACCGCCACAGGTATCGTTAGCCGACAGGGTACCGGTGGAAATTGGGCTACTGTTGGCCGAAGGAGGAGAAGGAGAGGAGGAAGACGTCTACAGAGACGGCAGGAAAAGGAGCAGTGTAGGAGAGTGGAGGTTCGGGTTGGTACTTTAAATGTTGGTACTATGACTGGTAAAGGGAGAGAGATAGCTGATATGATGGAGAGGAGAAAAGTAGATATGCTGTGTGTTCAGGAGACCAAGTGGAAAGGGAGTAAGGCCAGGAGCATTGGAGGTGGATTTAAACTGTTTTATCATGGTGTGGATGGAAAGAGAAATGGTGTAGGGGTGATTCTGAAGGAAGAGTACAGTAAGAGTGTAGTGGAGGTGAAGAGAGTTTCTGATAGAGTGATGATCGTGAAGGTGGAAGTTGAAGGGATGATGATAAATGTCATCAGTGCCTATGCTCCACAAGTTGGCTGTGAGATGGAGGAGAAGGAAAGATTCTGGAGTGAATTAGATGAAGTGGTAGATGGTGTACCTAGGAAAGAACGATTGGTGATTGGGGCAGACTTTAATGGGCATGTAGGTGAAGGGAACAGAGGTGATGAGGAGGTTATGGGTAGGTATGGTTTTAAGGAGAGGAATGTGGAAGGGCAGATGGTGGTAGATTTTGCTAAAAGGATGGAAATGGCAGTGGTGAACACTTATTTTAAGAAGAAGGAGGATCATAGGGTGACGTATAAGAGTGGAGGAAGGTGTACACAGGTGGACTATGTGCTATGCAGGAGATGCAACCTAAAGGAGATTGGAGACTGTAAGGTGTTGGCAGGGGACAGTGTAGCTAGACAGCATCGGATGGTGGTCTGTAGGATGGTTTTGGAGGCGAAGAAGAAGAGGAGGACAGTGAGGACTGAAAGAAGAATAAGATGGTGGAAACTGAAGGAGGAAGAGTGTAGTGTGAGGTTCAGGGAAGAGGTCAGACAGAGGCTCAGTGGTGTTAAGGAGGTGTTGGATGATTGGGCAACTATTGCAGGAGTGATGAGGGAGGCAGCTAGAAAAGTACTTGGTGTAACATCTGGAAATAGAAAGCAAGACAAGGAGACGTGGTGGTGGAATGAGGAAGTGCAGGAGAGCATAAGGAGAAAGAGGTTGGCAAAACAGAAGTGGGATAGACAGAGTGATGAGAAAAGTAGGCAGGAGTACAAGGAGATGCGGCAGCAGGTTAAGAGGGATGTGGCGAAAGCCAAGGAAAAGGCATATGAGGAGCTGTATGAGAGGTTGGACACTACGGAAGGAGAAAAGGATTTGTACCGATTGGCCAGGCAGAGGGACCGAGCTGGGAAGGATGTACTGCAAGTTAGAGCAGTAAAGGATGGAGAGGGAAATGTGTTGACTAGTGAGGAGAGTGTGTTGAGAAGGTGGAGGGAATATTTTGAGCAGCTGATGAATGAGGAAAATCAGAGAGAGAAAAGGTTGGATGATGTGGAGTTGGTGAAGCAGGAAGTGGATAGGATTAGTAAGGAGGAAGTGAGAGCAGCGATTAAGAGGATGAAGAATGGAAAGTCGGTTGGACCAGATGACATACCGGTAGAAGCGTGGAGATGTTTAGGAGAGATGGCAGTGGAGTTTTTGACCAGATTGTTTAACAGGATTTTGGAAGGTGAGAAGATGCCTGAGGAATGGAGAAGAAGTGTGCTGGTACCGATCTTTAAGCATAAAGGAGATGTGCAGTCTTGCAGTAACTACAGGGGAATTAAGTTGATCAGTCACACCATGAAGTTATGGGAAAGAGTAGTGGAAGCCAGGCTTAGAGAAGAGGTGACCATCTGTGAGCAACAGTATGGTTTCATGCCGAGGAAGAGCACCACAGACGCCTTATTTGCTTTAAGAATGTTGATGGAGAAGTATAGAGAAGGACAGAAGGAATTGCATTGTGTATTTGTGGATTTAGAGAAGGCGTACGACAGGGTGCCAAGAGAGGAGTTGTGGTATTGTATGAGGAAGTCAGGTGTGTCAGAGAAGTATGTGAGGGTGGTGCAGGACATGTATGAGGACAGTGTGACGGCAGTGAAGTGTGCAGTAGGAACGACAGACTGGTTCAGGGTGAAGGTTGGATTGCATCAAGGATCGGCCCTGAGCCCTTTCCTGTTTGCAGTGGTGATGGACAGGTTGACGGACGAGGTCAGACAGGAGTCTCCCTGGACTATGATGTTTGCGGATGATATTGTGATTTGTGGTGAGTGTATGGAGCAGGTTGAGAAGAGCCTGGAGAGGTGGAGATATGCGCTGGAGAGAAGGGGAATGAAACTCAGTAGGAGTAAGACAGAATACATGTGTGTGAATGAGAGGGAGGGCAGTGGAGTTGTGCGGTTGCAGGGAGAAGAGCTGGAGAAGGTGGAGGAATTCAGGTACCTGGGGTCAACAGTGCAAAGTAATGGTGAGTGTGTTAGAGAAGTGAAGAAAAGAGTGCAGGCAGGGTGGAGTGGGTGGAGAAGAGTGACAGGAGTGATTTGTGATAGTAGGGTATCTGCAAGAATGAAAGGGAAAGTTTATAGGACTGTGGTGAGACCTGCGATGTTGTATGGATTAGAGACAGTGGCATTGAGTAAAAGACAGGAGGTGGAGCTGGAGGTAGCAGAGCTGAAGATGTTGAGGTTTTCGTTGGGAGTGACGAGGATGGATAAGATTAGAAATGAGTTTATTAGAGGGACAGCGCATGTAGGATGTTTTGGTGACAAGGTGAGGGAGGCGAGATTGAGATGGTTTGGACATGTGCAGAGGAGGGACATAAATTATATTGGTAGAAGAATGCTGAGGATGGAGCCACCAGGTAGGAGGAAAAGAGGAAAGCCAAGGAGGAGGTTTATGGATGTGGTGAGGGAAGACATGCAGGTAGTTGGTGTAAAAGAGGCAGATGTAGAGGACAGGGTGGTATGGAGACAGATGATCCGCTGTGGCGACCCCTAATGGGAGCAGCCGAAAGAAGAAGAAGAAGAATAAAGTTTAGTACTATTTTACATGGAGTACGATCCAACCTAGCTATTGGTATTGGTAAAATCTATTATTGCTTGACTTCTAGTTATTTTGATTTCAAAAGCAATTAATATGTAATATATCTAAAAAAGTAATACTTATTTGTCTGTATGGTGCAGAACAAAATTAAAACACATACCAAAAAGGCAAAACACATACATTTCAAATCCTAATAAAATCTCCACAATATTACTGGTAGTCCCTCTGGCCCACAGACTGACCCGGCTGTAACAGAATTACATTAAAGAGGTAAAGAAAGAAAAAATTAGGTGGCCCTCACTGAAAAATGTTTGGGGACCCCTGATTGAGTCTGTCTATTTAATCAAAACTTTTGTCAATCATTTTATGGTGAAAAAGAATTTGACTTTAGCTGTTGATGATGATGTAGAATGAGTCCCCACTTATCCATAGTTGTATAAAAAATGTACATTAAGAAACTTCTAGATTGGTAGGAAACCATGATAAACTCTTTGGCTAAGTGTTTTTGGAGGGGGAATAAAAAAAAGCTGTTCTTTTACACAGATGTCCTGAATCGTTTTTTTGGTTAAATTGGTCTTTTTGTAGATGACTGTAATTATGAATGAGAAATCAATGTGTAGTCTTTTGGCTATAAAGGCTCAGTGCAATGCTGCATTTACAAAGTGCTCATATTGCATTATGATTGCTGCCTACTGGGTATGTGAGTGCATGTACAACTGATCCATGATTTCAAACCTTATAAGAAATGAAATTATTTGAAGTGCTTTTCTTTCTCCAGCAAAAGGGTTCACGACAGAATTACACTCAGATAGTGTGCCACAGTGTACAGTTACAAATTCCAGCCCATCTGGAGGCTCAGTGGGAGCGTGGTGATATGCATGGTGTGATGGTTGCTTTGAGGTACGTGGGTGCTGATCTGTTTGAAGGCAAGCATGAAGGCAGCTACAGGAAGGTAGTGAAAGAAATGAAATAGGGTGGTGAGAGGAAACTTGGAAAAGTAAAAAAAAAAAACACTGAATTTTTTTATTAATTGATGAGTTTGTGTGATGTGTAGAAGCAGATCTGTCAGGAGCAAGGGGCAGTAATTTTCCACAGTTTCCTCCAATTAAATGTAACTTCTGATATTTAAAAAAGTTACAAGCATGACAAGAGTGTTGCAGTGAGAGTAAATGAATAGTACATTGTTCATCGTTACCTAAAGGTTATTAGTGGTTACCCTGAGAGCACACCGTTGCACTGAGAATCCACGGTTACCCTAAAAGCCCATGGTTATCTTCAGAGTTTAAAGTTACCCTAAGAGTGCAAAGTTACCCTGAGAGTCCACACTTACCACCCTGAGAGTTCACAGTGGCCTGAGGTTCCACAGTTACCCTTAAAGTCCACAGTTAACCTGAGAGTCCATGGTTACCCTGAGAGTCCATGGTTACCCTGAGAGTCTATGGCTATCCTGAGAATCCACGGTTACTCTGACAATCCACGGTTACCCTGAGAGTCCACAGTTACCTTCAGGGTCCACAGTTACCTTCAGGGTCCACAGTCAACCTCAAAGTCCACGGTTATCCTAAGTGTCGGACAATAACCACACAGACATGGAGCAATATGCTGAGGCTCTTACTGCTTACATCTCAAAACGCACTGATGACATCACACACATAAAAAACATCCATATTCGGGCTAACCAGAAACCTAGAAGGATCTACTAACTGATATCTTTAACATCTCGCTGAGTCAAACAGTTGGTCACCACAATAATTCCTATCCCAAAGAAGCTGCACTCATCCAGCCACAACAACTACTAGCCCGTTACACTGCATCATTATGAAGTGCACATAAAATCCATTCTTTCTCCCTCCTATGACCGATGCCATCTCAGCCGCTCTCCATCCAGCCTTTGCACACCTGGACTCCAAAGACTCTAAAGTGCGAATTCTATTCTTTGGTTTTAGTTCAAAATTTAACACAATCATTCCCCAGAAGCTAATAAACAAACTGAGACACCTGGGACTAAACTCCACTCTCTGTAACTGGGTGCTGAACTTCCTATTAGAGAGACCACAAAATTTACAACCGTCATGCTAAGCACAGTGGTGCCACAAGGGTGTGTAATCAGCCCGCTGCTCTTCACCCTGTTGACCCATGATTGTGTACCCAGTTACAGTATCGTCAAATGACTGTAGTGGGCCTCATTACCAACAACAATAACACCAACTAAAGGAGTGAGGTGAGCCGACTAGTCAGTGGTATAATGACCTTATACTCAGAACTTCATAATGTTTACATATTTTTGGATGTATATTTGCACCTACGAATTGATTTCATATATTTGGATGTATAGTTATTAACAACTTCACTGTATATATTTACTCAGATGTATATTTATTCAGATGTTTACAGGATATATTCACTTTGTTTAGATATCCTTTGTATATATATCCTATTGCACTGACTGCTGATATTTTAATATTTTAATACGAACTTTATACAGTATATTGCATTGACAATGTAAACACTTCATTAGAGAAGAGAAACTGTATTTCGATTCCTCTAAATGTCGGGACATATGGTGGCATTGACAAATAAAAACCTTGAAGTATTAAGCTTTTCAGTGATCACCAAAATGGCACTCTGTGTGGAATATGCCTGTTGCCAGGCTGGTTAGGATTTTGGAGGGACCAAATGACACCAGTTGGAAGTTATTGAGGTTTGAGGGATGAAGAATCCACCAGTGGTTTTACTGGGCCACTAGTGGTTTCTTCAGAATGGAATGAACCTCAATTAATATCAAAAACTATAACTACAAAGACCATTACTTCAAAGTATAATGTGAAGAAAAATTGCAAGAAAATGTGAGAAGAAGGAAACCAAAGAGCACAGGGGAACCAGGAGAGCGGTTATGAGTTGGCTACATTACTAGGTGGATCATTTTGTTTTAGTGGTGTCTCCTGGACTCCTTAACATGCTAATTGTGGTTCTGAGTGATTTGGTTTCTCAGTATTGGACCTTCGCAGTCAAGGTTGAAGAACACAATTACCTCAGACAGCTCTGTCTCATCAGTCTCATCTGATGCTGCCGGGGGGGGGGGGGGGGGGATTACCCAATCATCTGGGGTGTTCTGAATGATGTATGAAGAACCAATCAAGCTGGATTTCTAAATGACTCTTAATGATGTTCACATTTGTATTCCGTGTGGCGTCAGGATGTTTTTCGCATGTATCTGAGACAGGAACGTTGGGAATGAGAATCTGGAGAAGTGGTTTGGTAATCACATTGATTTGTTTATTGTACCAGAGCTCTTACTATGCGCTCGCGAGATTAAACGTTCTCCACATGCGTTCCACATGTAATCAGTCCTGTTTCTGTCCGTCGTGACTTTATTTACACCTGATTTCATTTCTTCTACAATCAAATCCTTTCACCAAAACTTGATATTGTTTGTTTATTCATAGAAAGCATATTATATATTTTTTTCTACGGTAAAAAGGCTGCAGCTGCTCCGTTCTTGGGATGTTTGTCGCTTTTATAAATATCATTTTAAAGACCTGTGAAGATTTTCTTTCTGAATTAGCAAATAAATTTTTCTTTTTGTTTTCTTCCGACGTTTCGCTGCAGGATGTGAATGCTTTCGATTATTGAGCGTTGAATAATCACAACATTCAGTGTGCATCTTTTTATACAAATTTATTCAGGAAATCCTCAAATGTGCATGTCAATGTCAATTATTCAGAATCTTTGACCTAATATGAAAAGCGTTTAAAGCAGAGCTTCTGATGTTTCGAATAAAAGAATCAGCAGGAAACTGGAAATGAGACTTTTTTTTTTTTTTACGTTTTGTACAGCAGCAGCCATTAAGTGCATAAACCTGCGACCTCGAACATCTGAGTCCAAATTTGCTGTTATAATAAGCTCCACTCTTCTGGGAAGATGTTCCACTAGATGTTGTGGAGATTTGTGAAGACTCGTTGAGCCACAAGGGTGTTAAAGTTGAGGTGAGGAGGAGGCCTGAGGGTGCAGAGTTCACATTCATTCATATGCACTCTATACTCTTCCACTCCAACCCATGTAAAGCAGATCTTCATAGAGCTGGCTTTGTGCATTGTCATGCTGGAACAGGGTTTGGGTCTCCTAGTTCAAGTGAATGGAAATGCATCCTAAAATTAATGAAAGAAGTCTACAGTGACAGAGGAAATGCTCAAAATGTTTTGAAATCTTCAGGAGTTTCCAAGGCTGGCAGACTGGTAATAGTGGAGCTTGAACCCCCGCACTTCTGATCATTAACCCAGAGCCTCAACCACTGAGCTCCCACTTGTTAACCAGCCTTCGCTCTCCACGTGCATCAATGAGCCTCGGCCGCCCACGACCCTGTCGCCGGTTCACCATCGTTCCTTCCTTGGAGCACTTTTGATAGATACTGACCACTGCAGACCAGGAACATCCCACAAGAGCTGCAGTTTTGGAGACGCTCTGACCCAGACGTCTAGACGCCACAATTTGTCAAACTCGCTCAAATCCTTGCGCCCATTTTTCCTGCTTCAGACATCAACTTGAGGACAAAATGTTCACCTGCTGCCTAATAAATAAATCCACCCACTAACAGGTGCCATGATGAAGATCATCAGTGTGGTTATGTAGGTATAAATGGACAAAAATGACGAGGTGGTTTTTCATAAATAATAAAATGTAATGGATGCTGTAGGGAACAGACCTGCAAAAAAAACATGGATCTTAGCATGTTGCTTTTTTTTGTTTGTCTCCACGTATCCAATATCGCGGCGCAACAGCACCGATCTAATCTCCGATTCCACCTTTCAGCCTGCGAGCGTGTAATTATACGACGCTGATCAACACACTTGATCCCTGATTACACCACTCCAGCTTTCTTCAACAAACATCAACATTCTGTCGCACCCAGTGAGAACCCAGCGTGAATCCTCTTCCAACTTTGATCAAGCAAACAGATGGAAGGAAATAATATTATTAATAATAATAATAATAATAATAATAATAATAATAATAATAATAATAATAATATCCAAACAACTCAAATGTTCTTCAGGTCTCCTGTGCCTTCAGGATGATCATCACGTTTTTTTTTTTTTTTAAAGCCCACGCTCTTCATCCAGCGGGGAAAAAAAAAAAAAGAAAAAGCGAGCTGTTTATTCATAACAGGAGGAGAAAATGCATCCCACAATGCACCTGACCTCGTGCGCTGTATCCCTGAGCTGGTTCTTCACCGCGCTTTTCAGATCTGGTTTTAACATTCTCAGCAGGTACCATGAGCATTGACATGCATTCATCTATATTAACACACACACACACACACACACACACACACACACACACACACACACA
>JAAIIK010000287.1:469426-499586 GCA_014706435.1 Silurus glanis
CTGGATTAATCTGGTTAGTCACATTGCACTGCTATTATTTTGAACATAACTGTATGTTTGCTTTTGTGCCATGTTTTGCATGGACGATGGTGTTTTCGCTGTGGTTCTTTGTGCTCATCTTTTGTGCTCACTTGCTTGACGTCCCATTGATAACGACGCTTTGATCCGGCACAGAAACGGCGTCTGTTATCAACAAGGACTTCCTTGAAAAAAAAAATCTGGTCCTGTATTGAGAGTTTTGAGAAATTTAATGTCTCCACCTGGGAGATATTTACAAGCATATACTGTCAGGTACTGTCATTTTCTAACATCATTGAGCTCATAGATGAATTTCAGATGACGGTGATGTCATTAATCGATGTTATGAAAGCCTTCAACCTGAACTTAAAAGGGAAGGTATTTTATATGACAACATTGTGGCCATGATGCAAAATCTAAATTGTGGGTGTTTTTAGGTCAAAGTAATGAGACAGTTACTGGAAATAATGTGTTAATAACTAACTAATAATATAATATTGGCGAGGTGGATGCTAAGTGGTTAAGGCTAATTTGGGGGTTCAAGCACCAGTATTTCTAAGTTGCCAGTTTTTGGGCACTTGAGCAAGGCCCTTAACTGTCTCAAGGGGGCATTAAACAGTTTGAGACAAGCTTTGTTTACAAGGACGTACTTTTTATATCTATATTTCCCACCATCACCTTCACAATAGTCTCCTGGCACAGCAATACAGCGCTTCCAGTGTTCCTGCCACTTCTGGACTGCGTCCTGGTAGTCGTCTTTTCAAAGCGTGTCAAGCACCTTCTGTGATTCACGCTGAATCTCCGCAGTAATGTCGAAGCAGCGACCTTTGAACTGGATCTTCATCTTTGGGAAGAGGGCGAAGTCCGCAGGGGGCCGAATCTAGTGAGTAGAGTGGGTGTGGAAGTGAGATTGTGTGGATTGTTCTCAGACGATCATCATGCACAAGTTGCTGAACAGTTTCGACATTTCGGGGGTCGAGCTCGTTGAAGGTCTTCCTGATCTCTCTTTGTCTTCCATTGATGTTCTGATCTTGAATGCCGCTCGAAACACCTCGAAAGACTCGTTGCAGCATCGCCGTACGTCAAACGTATGTCCTGTCAAACATCTCTGTGGCAGATTAGCCCAGTTTTTTCCTTTTTTCTATTCCTTTTCTCTTGCTGTCCGCGATGAAATCGCAGACGTGGTAACACACGTTGTCAGATGCCACCTCGTATCATGACTGACCCTGCGCTCTGATCCCCAGCTTCCTAACATCACTGTGAAGAATGTATAAAGAAATCATTTTCCTGTAGGATCCATAAAGTTTTCTAAAATATATATATAATATCAGTTTTCATATAAGTCGTATAAACAATTTTCCAACCTTCATCTGTTTAGTGAGTCTGCTCCTACTGTGGCCTTTAAATTCCTCTCATCTCAGACCAGTCTGGCCATTCATTTATATTTTCTCTCTCTCAGCAACAAGGTGTCGACTGGGTTTTGTTTTTGCACCATTCGGTATAAACTCCAATGGTGTTCAGTAGGGTTGAGGCCAGAGCTCAACAGCAGGACACTCAAGAACTTTCACCCCTGGAACGTCCATGCAAAACAGATCTTCATGGAGCTGGCTTTGTGCACAGGAGCATTGTCATGCTGGAACAGGTTTGGGTCTAATAGTTGATGTAAAGGGAATATTTCATGCAGATCCAAAGACATCTTTTAACATTGTGTGCCTTTAACTTGGTAGTAAAAGTTTGTAGAAGAACCACATATGGCTGGAAATGTCCGGTGTCCCAGTACTTTTGTTTGTAGATTGTATCAGATGTACTGCTGTTCTGATACAGAGGATCGTATGTGTATATAGTATTAAAGATTTAAGCTAATATTGTATGTTGAAAACTTTTTTTGTTTCTAAGGAAAGAAATGATTGCGGTTTCATGAGGAATTATATTATTAGCATCTTCTGTTGGTAGCTCACTTTTTAATCTTGAGTGCATTGCTAATTTTGTACATTTGCTCTATTCGCCCTGAGAAAACAACAAGAAAAATGAACCTCACCACCAGCTGCACTGCCATTACGCTTAAATACAATACTCTCCATTTATTATAATAAATGTAATGACTTGAAACAATTTGTACAAAAAATAATAATTTTGTCTCAACAGAAAACAAATTTCCGTCGCCATGGTAACACCGGCTTAATAATAACGGATTCATTATGCAAAATTCCTTCTCCAGTTTCTGAAACTGAAATGATTTTTCCACATTAAGTTTGAGAAACAACACATCAGTCTAAGAATTGTTTGTAATAAAATGATTATTGTCTTTTGGTTTGAAACCTACACAATCTTCTGCTTCTGCCAGTTTTATTCGAAAATCACTCTTTTACTGAATGTTACTTTCATTACTGCTGGAAAATGAACTGATAATTAAAATCTTTGTAAATGTGAAAATGTCAACACGTAAGGAACATATATATATATATATAAAATGCAACACCTGACTGTGGTTCTTCCCCAAACCGTTGGATGCTGGATGCACACAATTGTACATGATGACATTTTATCTTCACTTGTGTCAGGGATCCACCTGCCACGCCCCCCTTTGGTGGCTCTCTATGCCTCCGCTCTCCCTAGAGCTCCAGGTTTAACCACGCACACCTGGGGCTCATCATCAATCATGCCTCCACTCTCTCTGGAGCTCCAGGCTCAACGATGCATGCCTGAAGCTTATCATCACTCCACCCCGTTCCTACATAAACCCCTCTCTCACATTCACACGCGGTTCGTTATTGCATGTGTTGGACTCTACATACGGCTGGATGTGTGGGTTCTTTGTTTCCCGTTCTATTCGGGTTCCGCTATCCGGTACCGGCTTCGCTTCTCCTCCGCGCATCTCCGATCCGCAACGCTTCTCCCCAAGCGTACCTCGGACTCTCTCACAGTACTTGTGTATGCGTGTGTGTGTTTGCGCGCGTATGTGTGTGTGCTGGTGTATTTCTCTCTCACTCACTCTTGTCATTAAACCTGAGCGAGCTGTATTCCGGCGTCCACCTCCTGTTTCGCTCGCACCCTGACAACTTGAACCTGTTCCAGCATGATGATGCCCATGTGCACAAAGCCAGCTCCATGTGAGATCTGCTTTGTATGGTTTGGAGTGGAAGATCTCCTGCTATAGAGCTCCAACCCTATTAAACCCTTTGGGATGAATTTTTCATGCTGACTGCAACAAAATGGAAATTATGAACAGGAGAAAAATAAAGAAAATAAAGAAATCTGATGCCTCCCTTATGGTACTGCATGATGGAGAAGTATCTGCCTGTATTTCTCAGCATTGAGGACCATTTATTCTGAGCAAATCTCCAAATAGATTTAGAAATACAGCTCTGAACATACAGGAAACCTCCACCATGCTTCACTGTTGACTGTAGACACTTATTGCACCGCTTTCCAGCCAAATGTCTCATCAGTTGAAGAACACCTGCTGCCAGTTTTCTGCCCAAATGTTTTTGTGCATAGTTGAGTTGCTCCAAACAGTAAAAGAGTTTCTGTTCCTTATTCAGCATAAAGCTCCTACACAGCTGTTTCTGTTTCACTTAATCACCATGTTCCAATCCACATATGGAATTGATGATCATTAGCACCTCTTTTTTTTAATTGGTTAATCCTCCTCCTGACTCTGTTCCTACAGAATTCCTGACTATGTGCAAGTGTACAAAGTGTGCAAAAGTAAGAACTGAAGTGAAGTGTTCTCATTTTACAGCGTTTTTGTTGCCTAAACCTTTTACACACTACTGTATATTTATATACAGAATGATCTGGCCTGAAAATACAAACCCGCAGTTTTGGAAACATCCCTGGACACTTGTTTACTAAATTTGGACATTTCTCATGAACGTGTTAAGATAAGTCTGGTTCCTGCAGAATCAACAAATAACCTAATATTTAAAGTAAATGCCATCATTTATTCTCGATGAAGAGAATTGAGCTGCTGTTTGAGGGTTTAAATGTCAGAACATGTTCAGAGTGTGATCTTCGAGATTCGATTGGGGCGACATTTGTAATGCAGTGATATTACACTTAAAAATCTGTACCTACGGTGAAGCTTAAATACATTTGAAACACAAGAGTGGTTTAACATCTTATTTAACGTCTAGCACTACAAATGTTGCTTTTTACCCAAAGCTTCTGGATGAATGTGCATTTCAGATTCTTCTCCCCTCAACGGGGAATACATTCACCATAATTATCTGGAATAATTCTCAAGTCATATGCTCCACTGGAAGTTCTCTTATCATTGGAGACTGAATAGACGTTATTAGCATTGAAATGGGTGGATGCTAGTTAACTGCGTTTTGCGTGTTTGCTAATTATATGATGAAAAGAAATTCAACCCTGCAATTAGAAGCTAAATGAATCCTGTGCTATCAATAAAAGGCTTGTAATCTTCACCACAGTAGATGTCTGTGTGGAAAACATATCATCATTCAGTCACAAACTGTTCAAACGTTTTCCACCCAGAGGTGATACAGGAGCATTTGCACCAAAAAAGCCAGCAGGTTCAGGGCTGACTTTACTCCCAACAACCAACCTCTCACTTTACTGAACTCTAAACTACACCACTGATGTTTTTATTACCTGCAATCATCTTGCAGTTCTGCAATTCTAATATTTATATATTAGGGATGTGAATCTCCATAACTGAGGTTTCAAAACAGGCCTATCTATCTATCTATCTATCTATCTATCTATCTATCTATCTATCTATCTATCTATACATTTGGGTTTTTGATGTTGTTGTTGTTTTGAAAAACTTGTTTCAACAAATGAAGTCTTCACAAACCCAAAGTAACAAAAATGTATGAAAAATATCTCCTGCTGTATATTTTAACATTGACCAGGAAGGGCATGCGTTTCTTCTTCTGTTCGTAAATCTGTGACTAAATATTAATGGCTAATCATAGCACCTTGAAAAGTGTCCCGCTTCGCCTTCCTTTACCCTGAGAACACTCCTGGTGTAACCGGTGGCTCGCGACACCAGTTATAAAATCACTTTTCTGCGTTGTGTAGTGTAGTGGAGACAGACACGGGACAACAGGCGGCGGTTTCACTGGCTTTTATCTGATGTAAAACAAATAAAAGCAGCCTCTGAGTACAATCACCCTTATTTTGCTCTATAAAACAAATTTGATGTAGATTAATTACCATGTGCTTTTCATCTCCACATATAGGTCAAAGACACAAATATAACTTAAATTGGGCAAAATGACAAAAATAACCACACAGGTAAGTAAAATAACATAATACACATAATTTGCAATAAAGATATAGACATAAAAGCAACAATTAAAATAAAGATTAATGAGGATTAGCAGGAGCCAAAAATAACCCACCTCTTCCATGCATTAACAATGCCAAGAGGAAGAGGAGGAGACAAAACAGGAAATTATGTAGGCTCATGATGACATCACAGCAATTAAAGGGGAAAGGTGCTCATTCAGGCAGGTACACCAGATATATGAAAAACCATTTTGTGAGAATTATAACAATCAATACACATGTTTTAACAGAACACTTTCTGTGCCTGTTACACTGGCATATTTAAAAACTGTGTAATGATATGTATTAGCAGTGCACGAGGTGCTAACTTTCTAATCTTTAATAAACGTATAAAACATGTTTGTCATTTAGGATTGATAATGAAATGTATCCTCTCAACTGAAACTGTAATGATGAGAAAGAAGCATCTATCGCTACAGTGCCTGAAGAACCCTTTGGTCAGGAGGTTAATATAGATTAGAGTGAAGTGTGTCAGGACTACGCCACTCATCATGGTCATGTTTATTATCTAATGCGCATGGACTCCTAAGATCATGTCTTGTTTTTGTGTTCCTGTGTTTATCTAGTTCTTCATGTGCATGTACTGTGTGGGTCTTTTGTATTGCACTGATTAAACTATATCTGCACTTCAATCTAATCCCTGGTAGAACTCAAGATTCACTAAAGATGCAGCAGAAACGCTTTGCTTCATGTGAGCCCAGAACAAGCAGATCCTGGAGAACGGATTTAACTCTCTTTTTAACTTATTCAGAGCTGGGCAAAGTTTGCTCCATCTTCACTGAGGACATCACTCTGCCACTCTGTTTCGCCACTTTGTTCCACTGAAGACATTGCTCTGCCTCCCAGCCCTGCTGAATGGCATCGCTCCACCGAGCTTTTCCACTGAGGATGGTTCTCTTCCCATCCTGCTCCGCTGAACAATGTCACTTCATTTCCCCGACTTTCTACTTCACTTTACTTTACTTTAAATTATGTGTCATATTTTCTTTTCCTTATGTCTTTCAATGTCAAGCTACCTTCAAGCTTTTTTGCATGTGAGTCCAGGATGAGCAAATCTGAGAAAACTAGATATAAAGTTCTTCTGAACCAACACAAAGAACAGAAGATTTGGTGTGAAGGCTGTAACTTCTGTCTCAGCCAGCGCTTGAGAACTCAGCATGAGATGTTTCACTTTGTTTGCTTGAGCTTTTCTTTGTTCACTGAAGATAAAATGCAATACTCAGTTTACAAAAACATTGCCATCTTTTTTTTTTTACTGATGTTATGTTATGTGGTGACAAACTACTGCAGATTGAGATTTATTTGAGGCTTAAGAAAACCCTTGCCCAGGCCAGATTATGCCCCCCGTCTCCAGTGCAATACAAACCTTTTTTTTGTAGAGCATTTTTAACAATGAACATTGTCTCAAAGCAGCTTTACAGGGATAAAGTGGTAATAAAATAATGTAAGTTTGTGCCTAATAAGAGAAACCAGTGGTGACTACAGTGAAGGAAAAACTTCCTGGCTAGTCCTCAAATCCATCCTCAAAGCTTTCAGTTGTTAAGTGAAGAGAACTTCATCCAGAGGTAGGGCATCATAGTGATGTCTATAGCCTCCTGCTACCTAGGACATTGCTCTTCCTCCTTGCTCCACTGAGGATGTTGCTCAGCCTCCTAGGTTTTGTTGAAGGCGCCTCTCTACCACCCTGCTCCACATTGCTTTTCCACCTGTTCTACTGAGAACATTGTTCTTTTATCCCTGCTCTGTTTAGGACATCTTACTTTCATCCCTGCTTGGCTGATCACATCTCTCCATCTGCTCCACCAAGAACATCGCCACCCTGCTCTGCCACATCGACATCGTTCTTTTCATTGCCTGAGGACATCACCCTTTCATCTCTGCTCCTCTGAGGACATTGCTCCACCACCTTGCTCTGTGAAGGACCTCACTCTTTCAACCCTGCTCCGCCGAGGACATCGCTCTGCCATCCTGCACTGCCGCGGACATCGCTCCACCCCTTTTTTCTGCCGAGAACATCACCCTTTCATCCCTGCTTAGCTGAGAACATTGCTGTTCCTCCCCTTACTATGAATTGTAGTCTATTTCTCTTTTCCCAGTAATCGACGACCTTCTATCTGTCTATCAGCCCTTTTTTTCCCCTACAACTTTCAACTCCAAACCATCTTCAAGCTTTCAGACCAGCTTTGTCAAGCCAACATCAAAGTTTTCCTATGACCTTTACTTATCTAGTTAATGCCCTGCAGAATGATAGGAAGTAATTATCTTAGCTATTGCTGAAAGGAAGGCGAGAAGCCTCGTCCCATACCAGTGATTATGAATTCAAGAGAAAAGCAGAGCATGCTCGGTCATTAATGTTTACTAATTAATCGACCTGCTTGAATGACTTTCTCCATGGAGATGCTTTCATGTGCAAATGGATGGTGGTGTATAAATGTCATGGTCGAGCAGCTGACACTCGACTCGAAGATGTAGACTTGTTTCAATAGTACTGTTGATAGTAATTATTTATAAATGTTAATAGTGTTAAATGTTTTAAACACACTGTAATTAGGATGAATAAAGACTTATACATGTGCGTCTGTAAACCTTCTGCATATAAAAACACTCTGATGACCCTCTGATCTAAGGTCTAATGCCTTAACCATTGAGCTACCACCTCATTATAGCAATAGATGATATATAAAGCAAAGTAGGTAATGGGAAGTGGTTGCTCAAAGGGTACAAGCTCCAGGGCTGCTAAGCTGCCACTGTTGGCCCTTGAGCGAGGCCCTTTCTCTTATCTGCTTCAGAGGCGGTGTATCATGGCTGACCCTATGCTCTAACCCCAGTTGGGGTATATAAAGAAATGTGTTGTAGTGTATACGAGACAAATAAAAGCCTTTCTCTCTTAAAAATGTTTGCTAGATTTGGAATTACAGATGGTCCCCGTGTTACGATGGTTTGACTTATGATTTTTCGATCTTACGGTGGCGATATGACAAAATTGTAAACAGATAAAAAAATTTCACATGGCAGACAAACGTAGCAACGTATATGGACGATTTGTTGGGACGCTTCCAGGATGCCAGTTTATGACATGTCTTGATAATAAAAACGCCATACAAACACTTCTTTTCCCTCCATAACTCGATACATTTCTCTTCTAGCTGTACTCTATCAGTTTCACGTTTTCCCCGAGGTTTCTGTGCTCCTTTTGGTTCTTGGTTAGACGCTCATCGTAGGAGAAGTTACACTGCAGGAAAGAGTCTGAAATCTTTCGACATTGCCAGAATTTCATTGGAGGGAAAAATCATCACAATCGGCTGTTGGTGAACAAACCGGTGATCAAAGGCTACAGATTTTAGCCTCGGATTATAGGAAGCTTTTTAGGATTTTCAAAATTTGTCTCAGACGACCAAATTGTGGGCAAAATTGCACCTAGTTTGAAACACCTTATTCATTGCTCCAAAAAGTCAATTGAAGATTTGAGTCATTGGGAAGAATTGAAAGATCCACTGCGTATAGGAAGAAGAAGATTATATTATGTCTAAGAAAATGGTATACACTGTTGTGTAACGTATTTAGAAACCCAAGTTATCACGCTGTGTGTCTGGATCAATTTGTTTTTTGCTTTTTGTACTCTTTCTATTCATCCTACTGCCTCTTTTAAAGCGTGTTTAGTGGACATAGGAAGTGCACATAGCAGCAGTGCAATTGCCTTTCCGTGCTTTTTTGTTATAACAGGTTTTATTGCAAGAAAAAGTCTCCCCATTGCCCTTGGAATCGAACGCAGTTCTTGATGAATAGTGCAGGAGTGTTTTTGTTCGCTTGGCATGCATTCGGAGTCTGAAATTGAACACAGTCCTGATGAATAGAACTGAAATGATCAGATGCGTGACAAGCTATGGACCTGACAACAAAAAAAGAGGATCTACAGCACACAACTTCAATGCGCATAACCACCTGGCTGGCATTCTGACGGCGAGAATCAAAGAACCGCTAGAAAATGGCATTTAGCTGGATCGTGTCGTTCTGCTGTGACCTTTGCGTTGAATGAAATGCCTGCGAAATTCAGCTCATCAGTACGCTTTCATACACACACGATTGCTTTGATGGTTTCGATGGCCTTTGAACCTCTTTGCAGTAAAGAACACTGAAAGCTCAGGGGTCAAGTTTCTGGACCTCAGCATCATCTGTAAATGACAGCAGGGCTTTTTGTGACCTTTGGACAGCCCTGAACTACATCCTACAAACATACTCTGCCCTCCATCTGCTCCAGAGATTTCAAATCTATATAATTAAGTAATTACTGGCTACGTAATAAAGTGGCATCCAGGCTTGTGTTTACATTAAAACATAGTGTATATACATTATATACACAAAAGGTGTTCAGAGGTCATCGCTCCACACCAGGCCACTCAAGATCTTCCACTCCAATTTATTTAAACCCATATAAACTCTTAAGGTTTTCATTGGGATAGAAATTCTTCCCTATAGGATAAAGGTGTCAGACGACCCAAAGGGGTCATATTCTAGCTACCTCAAGATAGATACCCCATGCTGAAGGTAGGGATTTTATTTCCGTGATTTTATCAGTTGAAATTCATTAAATGCAAGTGTTTCCAGCCATCAGTACTGACCTCCTCACAGCTGACTTTTATTTAATTATGAAATAAATATAAAATAAACGAAGTTCTCAATGTTAGGAAAAGGGGTCTTTGAGAATCCTCTGCACTTTGATTGAAATTTCACCCACTTAAAAGATGAAAATAATGTAAATGCAAAACAATCTGGATCTTCTCTGTTGAGGATGAATTTAATTAAAGAGCTACATGTTTGATTTGAGTAGAGCATTTGTCACTGCTGTCTTCCATCTGTCTAAGTCCTACTTCACCACCTGCTGCTCTGGGGTGAATCTTGAGGTTTTGTGGATATCAAATTGTCTGCATTAGTTACACTGGGTGCCAAAAGTTGCAACACTGACCTCACTCTTTTAGAACTATCTAAAAGTTTTAACATGAAGTAATTAAAAAAAAAAAAAAAAGAGATGCTTCACCCTGGGCATCAGCATTCATCATAAAGATCTCTGTGTGCTGATTTGTGTGAATCCTACAGTGGTGTTATTGAAGACTGATATCCCCATGGAGAAGCTGCTAGCACTTCTGCAAATGAGTCTAGAAAGTGTATATTCCTTTTGGGGATTCTTCAGCTCCAAAATCGCTAACAACTATCAACTACTGTCCTCTTCAACATCTACTCGGCCTCACTGCAATCCCTGGAACTGTCACTCCTCCACCACTTTCTCTTTCTCTCTCGACCTACAAACCTTCATCAGAAAAAAAATATCATGGAACGCACTGCCAAGTCATCATGGTTAAAGCCTCTCAAGTTCCCTTATTACAACATACATAATTAACTCTTCTCTGTCCACAGCTACAGTTTTCACCTCATTAAACTTAATTTCCCTTACATCAGTCCTGAACATAACCTGGTGGATTTAAATAATTAGAGACCTGTTTCCAATATTCTGTCTTATATAAAAGATTCTTAATTGGACAATAGTAAATCAGCTTCAGGTCTGCCTGCAAAGCGATAATCTTCATGAGCCAATTTAATCTGCTTTCTGTTCCAAACACGGAGATTATCGAGACTGGTGCTTCTTGATAGTACTCTATAATTTGGTGGGAAAAGACATGATGGTGAAAAAAGTTATTTTATTACTGTTGAAGAAAAAAAGCACAAAAAGGCCCTTAAAAAAAGAAAGAGAGAGAGAGAGAGAGAGAGAGAGAGAGAGAGAGATTTTTCCTCTGCATACTACAGCACAACATATTTGAACAGCATGTGCATTGGAGCACAACACAATGTAATAGTGAATTCTGTCATCTCTAGCAATTAGGCTAACTATCTATTGCCTGCTCTAGCTGAACTAGCTCGACTCCACCAAAGTGAAGAGCAATACAACTTTCAATATGCATTTTGTGACAGCTCTATGACACACTGCTGTTTTTTCAGTTGTCATCTTCCCACTCATTACTCTGGTGAAGGGGCTGCTCCTGGGGGTCTGAGACTGTGACTGTTTCATTCTTCACTGATTAATTTTATGATTAATGCGTCGAGCGAACGTTGGCCATGTGATGACATCATTCAGGGACGGAAAATGATAAGCAGCAGCTTCTAACACTTTGCCGTTAACACTGAAGAATACGGAAGTATTGATAACGGTATCGTTTGTCCTGAAGCTTATCGGTGGTCCAGTATTGACCCAATTATATACGGGTCCAAATAAAATACATTAATACTTGGTACCCATCTCTAGTGAAGGTCAGTAGGAGTAAGAGAGTAGATGTGTGTGAATGAGAGGGAGGGCAGTGGAGTGGTGCGGTTGCAGGGAGAAGAGGTGGAGAAGGTGGAGGAGTTCAGGTACCTGGGGTCAACAGTGCAAAGTAATGGAGAGTGTGTTAGAGAAGTGAAGAAAAGAGTGCAGGCAGGGTGGAGTGGGTGGAGAAGAGTGATAGCAGGAGTGATTTGTGATAGAAGAGTATCTGTGAGAGTGAAAGGGAAAGTTTATAGGACTGTGGTGAGATCTGAGATGTTGTATGGATTAGAGACAGTGGCATTGAGTAAAAGACAGGAGGTGGAGCTGGAGGTAGCAGAGCTGAAGATGTTGAGATGTTCGTTGGGAGTGACGATGATGGACAGGATTAGAAATGAGTTTATTAGAGGGACAGCGCATGTAGGACGTTTTGGAGACAAGGTGAGGGAGGTGAGATTGAGATGGTTTGGACATGTGCAGAGGAGGGACATGGGGTATATCAGTAGGAGAATGCTGAGGATGGAGACACCAGGAAGGAGGAAAAGAGGAAGACCAAGAAAGAGGTTTATGGATGTGGTGAGGGAAGACATGCAGGTAGTTGGTGTGAAAGAGTCAGATGTAGAGGACAGGGGGGGATGGAGGGGGGTATGACCGCGAACCTAATGGAAGAAGCCGAAAGAAGAAGAAGAAGAAGAAGAAGACATCTCTAGAGATGACTAATTGTAAGTTCACGCTTTGACTACTTTATTTTTCACTCTTACATCCAAGTCCCTCAACAAACTCCAACATGGCGCATTTTTCCGAGGCTGATTCTTCAATCTCACCAGAAATGGCTGCTCATATCTCTCTAGATCTTCAACAACTTCACTGGTTTCCACTCAATTCAATTCAATTCAGTTCAAACTTCTGATTATATTCCAAGTGGTTTATTATCCCAAGCTCTATTTTCCATCTATCTCTCTATCTCTCTCAACTCAGTGATGAAAATCTTCTGAACAGGATCCAATGCTTCTAGCTGTCTCTCATATTTATGAGATCTGGACGTGACTCAAAGTCTTAAACTTCCTTATCTGATGTTTCCTCTCGGTTTTTTTTTCATGTGAGATCTCTATAAAAATAATGCCTCGCTGTGACTGACAGTGACTTGCGATTCCATTTCCAATTTAAGCTCTAAAGTCCGATTTGAAAAACAACAAACAGGAAGTGGAAAGGACAAAGAAAAGAGATTATAGAACGTGTAGAACTTCACGAGGCATCAAAAATGCTATAGAAGATACATTCTTTATTAAAATGGTATCAAATATCACAATAGAAATAAATTTTTAAAAATTTTTTTAGTAATAAAGTAGTAAAGCTCGTTATAATAAAGAACTTTCTGTCTCTCTATACGAAGTCTCCATAGGATAGAGTTTGGAAAAAGGTTTGTGGGCATCTGACCATGTGCTTTTTAAACATTCCACATTTAGTCTCCATTTGCTGTTAGAATTTCTTCTGGGAAGATGTTCCACTTTTTGTTTTTTGTGGAGATTCATTCAGATACAAAGGTGTTCAATAGGGTTGGAGCCGTAGAGCAGCAGATCTTCATGGAGCTAGCTTTGGGCACAGGAGCATCATCATGCTGGAGCAGGTTTAAGTCTCCTAGTTCAAGTGAAGGAAAGATTTTATGCAAAAAATTGTATTAAATGCATCAAAAGACACGTCTGTGTACATCAACCACCTACATCCAAGATCACGAGAAAAATCAAAGATCATCGTAACGTGGCAGTATATAATATTCTGGGTAAGATCTTTGAACACACGTGTAAATGTGATTAGTATAGCAGGGTTGAGTTGTTTAAGATAATTGCACATTTACACGTTGCTTGAAATGGCTACATATATCTATACTAGAAACCATGACAAAACTGAACTGCTGGTCTTCCCAGGTGATTCATCTCCATGTCAGGACCTTACGATATCTCTACACAACTCTCTGATCTCCCGTTCAGCCACCGCTCGCAACCTTGGGGTGACCATGCACAATCGATCGTCCTTTTCCCCACATGTTGCTAACGCGACTCGCTCGGCGGTTTCTTCTCTACAGCATCCGTTTATCCGTCATCCATAATTTGACCGTTTTATCTACACAGGCATCTCAGGTGCTTGTTCAGTCATAGGTCATCTTGAGACTGGACTACTGCAACCCTTCACTGGCAGGTTGACCTCTGCACACAATCTGTCTTCTGCAAATGATCCAAAACGCAGCTGTGTGACTTGGGTTGAACCTGCCCAAGTTCTCCACACCGAACCCCACTGCTGTTCCCTCCACTGGCTTCCGGCAGCTGCAAAACACTGAAGCCCAAAATGGACCAGAACCCTCTTATCTCAAACATATTATCACTGCTCGCTCTGCACCATGCTGCCTGAGATCTTCTAGCATTGCTCAACTGGTCCCACCTTCTCCCAGGGTAAGAGATATATCAAGATATACATCTTTTCTGGTTTGTCTGATGGTATCCTAAGTTTGCAACCCCAGTGAATCAGTGTTGATTTATTCAGTGATGGAGACTTTAGAGCACTTTTGTACATTGCTCTGGACAATGATGTCTGCTAAATGCCCTAAATGTAAATGACAGGCAACGCTGCGATTGACTTGTCAATAGCATAATGGTCTTTGGCACAGTTTTTACCACTGCAGAGCAATAAGAGCTTAAAGATTATGAAGAATTAAAAAAACTTTACTAAAACCAAGGAAATCTGCACCGACAAGGAGCGAGGATTCAATTATAAATGAAATGGGTGAATGTTCATTCATCTTCTCCCGCTTATCCGTAATTCGGGTCGCGGGGGCAGCAGTCTAAGCAGATTCCCTAGACACTTCTCCGTGTCCAGGGATCGGGCTGTCAAGGCCCCCGCCTTCAACCGCCGCCCAATCCTCTCAGCACCGGTCCCTTACGGTCCCTCCTGCAGGTGGTGAGCCCACGGGAAGGCGGCCCCACGTCGCTCCGACGTCACGGTCCTTGATTTATTTTTCTCGTAAGGGTCCCCTGGAGCATAGAGGGTTAAGGGCCTTGCTCAAGGGCCCAAGAGTGGCAGCTTGGCGATACTGGGGCTTGAACCCCAGACCCTCCGATCGATAACCCAGCGCCTTAACCGCTGGAGCCACCACTCCCCCTGGGTGAATGTTCCCCGTGTTATATTATTTTCATTTGAATTTTATTTGATATAATTATTTCTGAATGTCAGAGCCACCACACGAGAACTTGGGAACAAGTAAACGCTAAATAAAAAACGCATTCTACAACATTATTCTTTAACTCATTTTACTTAGTTGTATAAATATACGGCTTCAACAGATGACTCAAATGACTTCAAAAAATAATGTCTTTCCAAAAGTAGACTGTGGTGCTGTTCTGAAGGATCCAGACTGTCCTACATTACAAGCCGAAATCAGAAAGCTCTCCTTCCACAAAATGTTGCTTTTGGAAAAAAAAATGGGGACCAACAGACTTCCTGTATCACCTCCACTTATAAAATCATGATCTAATCCTCTAATCCTGTTCACGTGAAACAAACCCAGTTTGTTGCTGTCATGGCAACCCGGTCTGTACGCTCAAAATGGCTCGGGAGTTAAGATGTTTTGAGCTTACAGATCTGCTGCTTGACAGCAGCTCCAGGATGAGCTTTGAAGCACCAAACAATCCCGGGTTTGTGTCAAATCGATAATAAAATCGGGTACAAAGACCAGACAACTGTACGCAAAATGACAAAAAAAGACTTGTTATGGAGTTTAAAGGAGAGTGTGTTCTCAAGCGTTATACCGAGATTAAACCAATTATAGAAGATTTCAGAGTGATTGATGACGTGAAAACAAGCAACAGAATGGATTTCAAAAACCCAAACATCATTTCTGATTCGTTGTTATTTAAAAACAAATCGTTTTTTTCCATCCCATCAGCCAGTATGTTTAAACCGATAAGTTCGTTTCTGGTTAATGTCACACTCCAGCTCCAGCTTCTTAAAGATTTTATGACCTTATTTGTATGGATTTTATGGATTTCTCTCTGCATGTCCGTCCCTTTAGACAAACACCAGCGGCTTCCGTGTCTAAGCTTATAATAATTATAATACGCAAATATACTCATCCGACTGAGATGTGATGATGCTCAGATTGAATCCGAATGTCCTTTTGTGCTACCGAGACGACTTATAAACCAACTTGTGAGGAAAAGTTCACCATGTCAGGTAATAAACAGTACGAGTTTGGTGTCTGCACATCGGCTGGAGAGAAAAGAAAAGAATTCAAAACGCTACCAAATGATTGTCGTGTGATCAGTTTTACTTCATCCTGTAGTAAGTTGGGAAGCAGATTGTGAAAGTATGGATGCAGTCAAGTGTGGGTTTGTTAATGGAGGTTATGTGAGGTTGTGTTTAAGGTTGTTTAAAGTTGTATGAGGTTGTGTGAAGTTGTGTATAGATGTGTAAGGCTATGTAACTTTGTGTGAGGTTGTGTAAGGCTGTGTGAGTGTGTGAGCTTGTGTAAGTTTTTGAGAGGTTGTGTAAGGCTGTGTAAGTTTGTGTAAGACTGTGTAAGCTTGTGTGAGATTGTGTAAGGCTGTGTAAGTTTGTGTGAGGTTGTGTAAGGCTGTGTAAGTTTGTGTGAGACTGTGTAAGCTTGTGTGAGGTTGTGTGAAGCTGTGTGAGGTTGTGTAAGGCTGTGTGAGGTTGTGTAAGTGTGTGTGAAGTTGTGTAAGTTTGTGTGAGGGTGTGAAAGGCTGTGCGAGGTTGTGTGGAGTTGTGTAAGGCTGTTTGAAGTTGTGTGAGGTTTTGTAAGTTTGTGTGAGGTTGTGTAAGGCTGTGTGAGGTTGTGTAAGTTTGTGTGAGGTTGTGTAAGGCTGTGCGAGTTTGTAAAAGGCAATGTAAAGTTGTGTAAGGCTGTTTAAGGTTGTGTAAGGCTGTGTGAGGTTGTGTAAGGCTGTGCGAGTTTTTTGTGTAAGGCAGTGTAAAGTTGTGTAAGGCAGTTTAAGGCTGTGTGAGGTTGTGTAAGTTCGTGTGAGGTTGTGTAAGTTTGTGTGAGGTTGTGTAAGTTTGTGTGAGGTTGTGTAAGTTTGTGTGTGGTTGTGTAGGGCTGTGTAAGTGTGTGTGAGGTTGTGTAATTTTGTGTGAGGTTGTGTATGTTTGTGTGAAGTTGTGTATGTTTGTGCGAGGTTGTGTAAGTTCGGCTGAGTTTGTGTAAGTTTGTGTGAGGTTGTGTGAGGTCGTGTAAAGCTGTGTGAGGTTGTGTCAGGCAGTGTGAAGTTGTGTGAGGTTGTGTCTGGCAGTGTGAAGTTGTGTGAGGTTGTGTAAGTGTGTGTGAAGTTGTGTTATTTGTGTGAGGTTGTGTAAGTGTGTTGAAGTGATGATAGATGATATATATGGTATATCCCAGTGTGCTTCTTCTCTGCTCCTCCACGCCGTGTACATGAAGAGGAAATGAGTCACAGATACACAGTTTGTCAGAAGTTCATTTCCTGACCTTTTTTCATCTCACTGGATTCGTTAAACTGCTCCATTAACTCAAATCTTGTTTCTATTCTCTCTGTGACACTGGAAGCCATCAAGTACAATCAGTTCTTTTTTCCTGCTTCTTCAGATGACAGCTATTGAGTGAACAAGGGGATATTTCTCAGTCTGTGTATTTCTCAGTGAAAAAGTCTCGGAGGAGATCGGCACGTCGCGTCTGTGGAAACGTTTTCAGCGCTGTAGTTACAGATTCAGCACAAAACAACAACAAACAACCATCAGCAAGGACGGAATTCATTTGTAAATCATCTGCAGGAGCATTTTTCAGGAACCTCAGGAGAATTGTGGAACAATTGATTTACATTTGGTGATTAACTGTACACATGCTTTCTGAACATCCAATTCCACAGTTATTCTCCATGCACTGTTATAAAAAGCTCCAGTCTTCTGGGAAGAAGTTCCACTAGATTTTTGGAGATTGCTGGTGGTCCATGAAGTGTTTCCATTTGGAGAGACTTTTACTGTAACTTCACTACATTTTCAATTCAAATATCTGAATATTTACATTTTGTGAAATCAGTCGTTGTTTTTTAGTAAGTTGTGAGCGATCAGCGTAAAGTGCACATTCTGCTGTTTTCAACTTGTTTGATTGGCGCTTGCTGTTCGATCTGAGAGGAATAAACGATGGAAGAATCTCCTGACTCTTTTATTCAGAGATTTAATTCGAAAGTAACGGCGCCCTATGAAACGAAGGACGTTTTAGCGTTAGTCTGCTGTTAGTCTAGCTGCGTTACTGGAACGTTTGCGTTTGGACAGGTGAGTTTCGCATCTTTTAGGTGCATGGTGTCGGCTGAAAGTGCTGTAAATCAGCTGACTGGAAAACATACTTAGTCATTATGAGGCATTTATTATGAGTGTGAGTGTTTTATTCTTTATTAAAAACGGACTTTTTATACACTTCAAACACAACACAACACAAACCAAGTGAATTCAGTGCTTCTTGAAGTTTCAACTGTAAAACATAGAAGAGAGGATAATAAGTGCAGGACTCACTGCTGGTCACATTAACCTGCTCAGTGTGGAAGAGCGTAATGTCCGTCAGGTTATCAGGAACAAAATGTTCTCACAGACTGAGCAGGAGAAAAAAAAATTATATTTTCCACCAAAAAAAAGAAAAGAAAAAAATGCCTTTAACGATGTAAAGTTCCTAAGTAAAGTCAGGTCTGCTGCCTCGGTCTCTGAAAAGTCTACTGAAAATAGTAAAGAAGAAAGAAAAAGTCAACCTTCATCTTCATTGTCATGATGTAGACAAAGGACAAAGTAAACACAATAATCTGTGACAGATTTTGATTGAAATCAGATGCACACGATACAAAACAGTCATTAAAAAAATAGCAAACGCATGCAGACTGGATGAATTAAATCTGTGAAACGTCTCCTGGAGAAAATAAAACTCTTCCTGCTAAACCCGAGCCGCAGAGCTTTCTGGAGCACTGAATATCATTCAGAAAATAGAAATAGAGGGAGAGACGTTTTTTGACTAATAATTGGGGAGAAAATGCCTTCTGCTGGATGTGGTGTGAATCTGAAATCTACCATCCAAAAAAATCTGCAAAAAAAAATCTTTGGTATGAACTTCACCATGTAGCTACTCCTCATTAATCTGTTAACGTTTTTAGACTTCATCTTCAGAACCATCATCAGAACGAGGCACAAGATGTATTTCTACATCTGTAACTGTTAAAGGTGTAACTTACACCAGATCCGTACATTTCTCAAGTCACGGTTCAGTTCGATTTTGGTACAGGAGAGAAATGCAAAATAAAAAATTGCTTGTCATTTTCTATTAATGTTGTTTATTATTACGAGGTTTTATCGAAAAGTTTGGTGTAACTGGTGCTGTTCCACGTGTGTTACCACTTCTGCGATTTCATCCTGGACAGCAAGTTAGAACAAAGAGCAAAAGTGAAATTCTGCTTGAAACCGAGCAAATCTTCTACAGAGATGTTTAACAGGACGTACGTTTGACGTACCGCGACGCTGCAACCGGTCGTTCGAGGTGTTTCGAGCAGCACATGTGCTTCAAGAGAGGAAGAACATCTCTGGAAGACCACGAGAGATAAGGAAGATCTTCAACGAGCTCGATCCCCGAAAATCTCAAAACCATTCGGCCACTCGTGCATGATGATCGTCGGCGTCCACATCCACATGATCTCACTTCCACCAGATTTGGATCTTGCGAACTTCTTCTGCCTTGTTCCTGAAGATGAAGATGCAGCTCAAAGGTCACAGCTTTGACACCGTTGTAGAGATCCGGAGCTAAACGGAGAAGGTTTGACACGCCTTGAGAAGAAGACTTCCAGGACACTTTCCAGAAGAATGTTGTGTTACTGTGCAAGGGGACTATTTTGAAGGTGACCTTGTGAAAACGTAGATAAATAAAGTACTTTTTTGAGAGCGACCTGTTGGGGGAAGAAGCAAGAAGAACATGGAGAGCTTTCCAAATTCAGTGTATAATACAGGATAGACTGGATTCTTCAGCCCAACATGAGAGAGTGCTTCTTAGAAGGATATCGTTTTCCTCCTGAGGGAATCGTTCAAGAAACTAATTAACCAGAACAGAATTACGATTAGATCATTTTGGATTTGTCATTTTATATCGATTGAATAAATATTTAATAATATATACATTGAGAAATAAAATCTTGTACTCACAGCCAGATTGCTGTCGCAGCTTCAGGATGGAAAAGTGAATCCATCCAAATTCATTACCCCTCCGCATTGTTGATTCATGGGGGAGTGGTGGCTCCAGCGGTTAAGGCGCTGGGTTATCGATCGGAGGGTCTGGGGTTCAAGCCCCGGTATCGCCAAGCTGCCACTCTTGGGCCCTTGCGCAAGGCCTTTAACCCACTAAGCTCCAGGGGACCCTTACGAGAAAAAGAAATCAAGGACCGTGACGTCGGAGTGACGTGGGGCCGCCTTCCCGTGGGCTCACCACCTGCAGGAGGGACCGTAAGGGACCGGTGCTGAGAGGATTGTGCAGCAGTCTTGACAACCCGATCCCTGGACACGGAGAAGTGTCTAGGGAATCTGCTTAGACTGCTGCCCCCACGACCCGAATGACGGATAAGCGGGAGAAGATGAATGAATGAATGAAGATGAATTGTTGATTCATTCGGTGTAATAACGGAACAGAACTGGGAGACCTTGAATTGCTAAAGTGCATTTATTAAATTGAATTGAATTTCAGTGAACAACGTGTGCAAAAACGCCTCATCAAACAGCATCCGGGGAAAACGGGATGTGAAAAAAAGACTCGGCAGTTAATTACATTATTTACCCATTAAAACCCGAGCGACCTTTTCTTCAAAAGTGCTCAACATCGCACTTATGGCTCTCATCGTTCCACCCGGCGTATTAACGAGAGATCAGAAGACATTAAAGCGATGAAAACCACAGAAAAACGAGAAGCAGAGTGAATCCACAAGTCATTTGCTCCTATTAATTCATTCATTCTTCACATCAATTTCAGCCTCTTAAAAGATCCGAATCGCCGCATTCACTCTGAAACCAATCTGCAGCGTTCAAGTTACACATCTAGTTCGAGTAAAGATCACTGGTTTGAATAATGCATGGGGAAAGGGCTACGAGCACAATCACCTCAGGCGTGGATTGATTTCCTCTCCTAAACAAAATGCTGGAAATATATCTGCTAATGGAAACACTCTCAGAACATCGCAGTGGGTTTCACACAGAACATCGCAGGGATCTTTGACAGGAGCTCATGAGGTAAAAGGAGAAATGGCTCCAGGGGAGAGCGGAGCGTGTACAACACGAGCGGGAAACGTTCGATAGCAGTCAGCAAGTCGGAGTGTGAGGTTAAAACAGGCTCTTGGAAATAAAGAAAAAATAGAAATCTTTGAACATTATTTATTGATTCTGTCATTTCGTATAATTAAACAAAAGATCGGCTGGTTACGGTATTTTAATTTTCATTAAGCTTTGGTCCTGATGCTGTTTTACTTTACACACACACACACACACACACACACACACACACACACACAAAATCTAAATATGTATGTGTATGTTAGGTATGTGTATCTCCATAACTGAGGCCGATGCGATTCGCATCTTGATGCATATCCAGCAATCCAATCCAAAAGTTACATATGAGCAGCTACAGATGCGATGAAAAAAAACCCATGAAATGAAATAAATAAGTTTTTCTCCTGTTGTGTGTGCAGGAAGTTACAGCTCTGCCTCTGCCATGTTAATCTGTATTCTATGTGATTCTCAGGACACGCCTCGGTCTCCGTAGGGTTGTGATACGTCATATTCACGTAGCAGCAGCGGCGCTGAGAGAACGCGCTCGAGAAACGGTTTAGCGACGAGAAATCAATTTACATATGACGCATTTATTAATAATTATGTAAATACATTGTTTTTGAACAACGCAAATATGTTAAAAACGATGCATCGCGATGCAAATGCACACTTGTATCCGATGCACACTTTTATAAATAGATGCATCACATCGTTAACTTTTATGCCGATGCACCGATGCGAATCCCTTGTGGATCACTGGAAGCTTCGTTTAACAGTGCATAGGAAAAAAATGCGAAAGTGTGGGCAAACTGGCACGGGCAACAGTGGTCATTGTTCAAAATATGCAAAAGTCATTAAAATGGAAATAAAAGAGAAATGAAAAGGTTTTTATTGTTTCTGTGGTTTTTTTTTTTATGAATTATTTGAAGCATGACTGAGATTTACTCTTCATTCATTTTGAGAGTGGAGGGCCATCAGGGCCAGCAAGGTCTTTTCTTCTGGTCTAAACTGTAGTAGAATCACTGACTTGTGTTTTAATAAATTTTTTTCCATCAATATGTATTCAATTGTTCTCAATACTCCATTCTCTTCATATCATAGCGTTTTTTTGCAAGGAGTGTCTGTATACGTTGGCGTTTCTATCCATTAGATTTCAGCCGTCACATCACATGTTGACGGAGTCAAAGGTATCTGAAGTAATGCCTGCAGGATCAGCACCTCCAAGCTTTTCCACCATTGTTTGGAGCTGTTGTTTTAACCGATCAGACTGCGATTCTTGGACAAAAATAAAAAAATACACAACAATAGCTCAGCACATACGTGAACATAGGAGAAAAGAAAATGAAGAATATGAATAAATACATAAATAAGCAAGTGTATAAGCAAATAAACAAAAATAGTATTGTTACACTGGGTTAGGAAACTCCTGTAATATAGAGGAGGAGAACAAAGATTGAATTTTAAATAAAGATCCCAAATCTTGAAGAAGGTATTCGTAGAAAAGTGTAACATTGGAGCCGTGTCCAAAATCCAAAACAACAAGACATTTTTCTCAGTAAATTGAATAACCTCCTATGCATGATATTGGAAATACGAGGCCAAGAAGAAGGCACATAGGATCTAATTCATTGGCACATCAAAGATAACATGGAGATCACCCACAATACCAGAACAATAACTCTGTAATTTGACCCATGACCAAAAACAGTGGAGAAGGTACCGTTCTCAGATTTACATTTGCAACATGAGCAACTTTTTATGAGTTCCTCAGTAGCTCCTGGTTTTATAACCACAACTGACTGTATAAGACTGTATAGAACATGACTCATAATCTTATACTCCAGTACTCATGTTAGTTCTCACTCTCCAGTGTTCTAAAGTGTTTAAAGACTATAATCACACTCTTGATATCACCCAAATGAGGATGGGTTCCCCTTTTGAGTCTGGTTCCTCTCAAGGTTTCTTCCTCATTACATCTAAGGGAGTTTTTCCTTGCCACAGTCACCACGGCTGCTCATCAGGGATAAATACACATCATTCACCTTCACTGTTGATTTCTGTAAAGCTGCTTTGAGACAATGTCTGTTGTGAAAAGCGCTATAGAAATAAACTTGACTTGACTTGAGATGAAGATAAGGCTGCTTCTACATCAGTGGTAGCATTTGAAGTTACTAATGTTGTATAAGTAACAATTAAATGTCTAAGTTGCAGATATCTAAAAAATGCACATTTTACCAGGTCATTTCGTTCCTGTATCATCTGAAAGGACAGCAAAGTCTGACTATCAAATAGATCTCCTAGCTTAGCTAACCCCTGTGTATACCATGCTTTAAAACCACCATCTCTGAATCCTGTCAGAAAGTCTGGATTATCTAGAATGGGGGTAAGAGGAGATGTGAGATGAGCTCTAATGTACGGATGAATCGCCATGTTCTGATCGTATTTATTGTAATAGGGTTTGTGCAGAAAGTCTCTTACAGCCTGGGATTGCCATCTTTAAAAAGGGTTTCCTTTTACTCCAAGTAAAGGACCTCAATCAGCCTTCAAGCACTTTGATAACCTTCTTAGATAGCAGAATAGGGATCATTTGTAAAGGATAAAGTAGCCTGGATAGGATGTTCAAGGAATCCAGTGTTCTAGGTCTGCTTTGATGGTATCCAGAAGAGGAGGGGAAGTGAGCACTAAACATTTGATTATATTGGATACTGGAGAGCCCAGTGGCATAGCCTCAGACTTTGCAAAGTTTATTTTGTAACCCTAAAGAGAACCGAATAATGAAATGACATTAGTCAGGTTAGGAACACCCCCCCACCCCCGCATCTGTAGCAAACTGCAGAAGCTCCAATAAATTCATGTGGATTTAATAGCTGTTTTTTTTAATCCACAACGACTGAGAGAGGAGAAGAAATTGATTTGGCTGCAGATACACTTATTATTCAAGAATCTTCAAGAAAATCTGGACCGGTGAAGAAAAGTCGCCAAAACAGTTCACAACAGTTAAGTTTTTTCATGAACCGTTTATCGTTTTACCTTTTCTTTCTTGTAAAATTTGCATAAAAAAACACACAATTTGCCTTTATCTCAAATTCCCAGAAAAACCGTAACACGCCATAATGGAAAAAATGCAGGAAACCCCGGGGTGATGTGATGAGGTGAATATCGATGCTTCTGCTGGAGATGATGCAAGCGTGTTGAATTGTGTTCATTGGGTTTCTTGGCTTAGCAGTAACATTTCATTCTCACTGTGTGAGATTCCTGTCTGTGATGCAGCGTTTTGTTATACTGCACTTCTCTATAATACTGATTATTTCAATACATGGCATCGTTTTAAGAGGTGGATTGATTCAGGTAGAACATTAGTGAAGGTCTGGGGGAATGCATTTAACACTGTTCTAAATGACAGAAATGTGAATATCAGATTTAAACGTTGATTCACAGATTAGGCCAGAAGTGAATCTTGATCATGGCCAAAAGAATAAAGTGAATTAAAGACTAATCCGATGAAGAGTGGGGACGCGACTGTGGGTCATAACGAGAATTCACTGATTCAAACTCTGATCCCAGGAAAGTGAAAAAAACTTTGTACTGATTGAAATAATTCATATGATGAACCACGGAGCATTGAATCACAGTCTCACTGAAAGGGATTTAATGAAATGATTGGATCTCATTTATACTTTACACACTGCTCTGGTGGAAAAAGATAAATAATTAGCATCACATAAGGTGCAGTTTGAAAGCTGAGCAAGAGACATGACCTTCTCCTTCACCAAGGTTACTGAACAAGCTACATATTTCTTTTCTATTTTTGAATTTGCATCAGTGCTCTAAGTACTGTATAAGTTCTGTAAAATTCATAAATATAGTGGATTGAAAGGACAGAAGGCTGGGTAGCAGTAGAAACTTCTTAAAAGCTTCTTTTTCATTTTCAATTCATGAAGACTTTCCAGTTATTTCCTTATACCAGTGGCAGCCATCAGAATCACAGACGCAAGGTCTCATTATATTTTTGTCCATAAATATGTAATAAATTAATCCCAATAGTCTATTCTCTACATTTCATAGCATTTCTCTCGGGTTTCTATTCAATCAGATTTCAGCCTTCATGAAACCTTCAAAAATCATCAGTGGTACAGCCTGGTACAGCAAAATACGTGAAATACATGAAGCTGTTGCTCTAACTAATCAGATTTCAAGTTGGTGACACCGGGGCCATGAGAACGTCTGCATATTTTTTTTACATCTTTTGGATGGTCAGAGAGCTTCACCAGTCAGAGCTCACAAACTGCATCTGTAGCAAACTGCACAAGCTCAAAAATATCGGTATGGATTTAATTGCTGTTTTTTCATGACTGACAGAGGAGAAGAATTTGACTTGTTCACAGGTACACTTACAAGGACAAGAAAAGCTGGACATTGTGAGGAAATGTTGCCAAAACCGTACAAAAGTAAGCAAAGTTAAGCTTTTTCATGAACCATTTATACTGTTGCGGTTTCTTTCCTGTAGAAGTTGCACAAAAACACAAGGAAAACCAGGGGGGTGATTTGATGACATTTATATCGATGCTTCTGTTAGAGATGATGTATGCGGGAGGTGAAGTTGTGGCTCCAGTGAAAGGAGACATGATGAATTGATAAAATTCATTCTCACTGTATGAGATTTCTGTCTGTGATGCAGCGTCTCTACACCCTTCAGACATAACATTATAACATTATGACATTCTGAGTGGTGAAGTGAAGAACGCTGATGATCTCTTCATCATGGCACCTGTTAGTGGGTGGATTTATTTATTAGGCAGCAGGTGAACATTTTGTCCTCAAAGTTGATGTTAGAAGCAGGAAAAATGGGCGAGTGTAAGGATTTGAGAGGGTTTGACAAATTGTGACGTCTAGACAACTGGGTCAGAGCGTCTCCAAAACTGCAGCTCTTGTGGGATGTTCCTGGCCTGCAGTGTTCAGTATCTATCAAAAGTGCTCCAAAGAAGGAACAGGGTGGTAGGGGACGAGGATCATTGATGCACGTGAGGAGCGAAGGCTGGTCCGTGTGGTCCGATCCAACAGACGAGCTCCTGTAGCTCAAACTGCTGAAGAAGTTCATGCTGTTGATGTTGGACAGGTCACGACTGTTTTAGAAGCAAAAGGGGACCAACACAATATTAGGAAGGTGCTCTTAATGTCCTGCCTGTTTGGTGTATGTAATTTTAATGGTCTTTATATGGCTTTATAATGATGGTATTAAGAAGTGGATGGATTCAGGTAGGACACCACTGAAGGCCTAGAGGTAAAATGCACAGCTCACCAGTGGACACCTGACCACTGGTATTTTATTTTCAGCATCCAATTCCACATGTAGTCCCCATTTGCAGTTAAAATAAACTCCACTCTCCTGAGAAGATGTTCCACTAGATTTTGGGATGCAGTCAGCGTTCACAGGTGTTCAATAGTGTTTAAGCTCTATAGCAGGAAATCTTCTACTACAACCCATGTAATGCAGATCTTCATAAAGCTGGCTTTCTTTACAGGAGCAGTGTCAACCTGGAACAGGTTTGTGTCTTCTAGTTGAAGTGAAGAGAAGGTTTTATACGATTGTAAGCCTGCACAATGTGGGCAGTTTGGGAATCAGTTACTGTACATTAGTGTAGATTATGTTGTAGACATCAAATAAAACTTTGTGTTTTAATGACTAGAAACTTTTTTTTAACATCGTAGGCCTTAATGATCATTGTGCAGGTAAACATTCTTTACTTTTGCTCTTTCCAGTGCTAGAAATGCAAACAAATAGACATTATTAGCAATAATGGAACAACCACAAGAACTCTGCACAGTCTGGAGTAATGAGCTCTTCTTCATTCTCCAGTCACAAAGCAGCCACAATTGCGCAGCTGCGTGGGAATGAATCCCTGGGACATGTGCTAAAATGGAGCTTTCATAATAATAAAATGCTCAGTTTTTTATATATATATATATATATATATATATATATATATATATATATATATAAAGTCACATTATTTAAGGCTTCGCATTTCTTTCTGAGGCACTTTAAGACTATTGTCACAAGACAGAAATAAATTTTTATCTCTTGTGAAACAAACCGGAGGTCACAGAGTCGAGGAAAAAGTTTCTGAGATGGCAAACGGAAGAGAAGAACTTAACTGGGTTCTCACTAAACCTAAATGCTGTGTATGTCAAAGTACCCTGTAGCATCACTGTAATAAATATACCTAATCATCAATGTTTTTCTTTCTCACAGCTGTGTTCTTTTCTGTCCAAATATATTTCATTTATACTATTAATAATGTTGGTTTGTATCCAGGAGCTGCTGCTGTAGTCATAAACACTGTCCTGTGCCCTTATTAGTACCGATTCTCTTTACTTCTACACTTTTTCACTGTTATGTATTACAGTATAAACCCTATATCTATATCTCTAATCTCTAATCTCAGTATTATCCAACTACAGCACAGAAGATTCTGGTTCTTCTCCTTGGTGTAGTTCTTCAGGCATGTCAGAACAGCAAACACATTTAGGTCAGAGAACATCCTCGTTCTCTGTCTTTCTGAAGGTCTTAGAAGAAGTGAATCAAACATGCCATGTGTTTCAGTGTGATAAATATGTTATGCAGATACGAGCTGCTATACTGAACCAAACAGCGGCGCTGCAGGAATACCATGTGTTGTGCAATAAATAAATACAAATATAAACACTGGTTGTGACACACAAGATGTTTTTTATCTCATCGTGTATTCGTTTCATCAGTGCCAGATCAGTGTTTTGGTGTTTGTTGTGATTTCTACATGTACTTAAGAAATATCTATTGACCTGTTTTACTTTAATGTATTTCAGTCGAATTCATCTTGTTTTCTGTTTAATTAATGTGTGTGCGGTATGAACCGACACCAAATAGCGTACAAACCGAACCAATTCATTTCCCTCTGTCTCGTCGTTCCGACTAATAGGTGTGAAAGCGCTCTCAAAGAACAGTTTGTGGAAGGCAATTTCCATAAAGACATGATTAATAATATTAAATGGCCTGCACAGAGCCCCGAGCTCCAGCTCATCAAACACCTCCAGGATGAAATTACAAGTAAATGCAGAGAGCAGGGAGTCTGCTCGGTGGAAATGATCTATAAGAAAGCAAATCTCCGTAGCCAAGTTTTAAATCATAGTGAAATCATTTTTTATAGAAGAGAGAGTGTTGGGACCATGAAGATCTGATTTACATGGGTTGGACTGCTGTAGAGTTCCAACTTTATTGAACACCTTTGGGATGAATGTGAATGCTGACTGCACCCCAGACCTCCTCATCTCACCTACATCAATATCTGAATGGGTGAATGTAGACACAGTGGTCAGCCAAGGAAACTTAATGCAGCTGAAGAAAGACATATCATGCTCACTTCCCATTCAACATTTTCAGCAGTGCCACCAGCAACAAAACAGGTGGGACCCAAGTACACCCATCCGTCTGGAGAGGTCTGGCCAGAAGTGGTCTTCTTGGAGGAACTACAGACAAAAAGCCAAAACTCTGACATCGAAACAAGGTTGAGCAACTATGCATGAAAATATACTGGTGCAGAAACATGGAAGCAGCTGCTCTGGACTGATGAGTCAAAATCTCAAAAATGTGGCTGAATCAAAAAACAAGTTGTTTGCATCCCCTAGATCAGTGGTCCCCAACCCACGGGCCGGTCTGCAGGCCAATTGGTACCGGGCCGCACAGAAAGAATACATAACTTACATTATTTCTGTTTTATTTATTATTTGATTCTGAACGATGTTTTATTTTGGAAAATGACCGGATTCTCTCCTCCACATCTGTCTATGACTCACTCTTGATGCAGGTCATGATGCCTCGGTCACATGTCTTACCTCCATCCACTACCTTCTTAAAGGGGCTCCGGCTGCTAACACATAATACATTACCACTAAACTCAAACCCCCAAGCGAGCAAAATGAACAAACAACAACACAGTGGATTCACGTTTATTATTATATTTAGAAAATATCATTTTATTTTTTTGTATTTATCCGCCACACCTTAAAGGCCGGTCCGTGAAAAAATGGTCAGATATTAAACCGGTCCGAGGTGCAAAAAAGGTTGGGGACCGCTGCCCTAGATGTCCGTACAGCGGAGTCCCTGGCTATCTTCAAGCGATGATTGAAGACCTACCTCTTCCTGAAATACTTAAATTAGCACTTTCCAGGTTTGCTTTGTAGAATTCAAGAGTTATATTTATATTAAGTTTGTAATCTTGTGTTCCAGTGTAGATTTATTCATTGCTAGAGACTCAAAGCACTTTTGTACGTCGCTCTGGATAAGGGCGTCTGCTAAATGCCGCAAATGTAAATGTAAATGTAAATGCAGTTAACAGTGAAGCACGGTGGAGGTTTCTTGCAAGTTTTTGTGCTGCATTTTTGCAAATGGAGTTGAGGATTAGATCAGGATTAATGGTGTTCTCAATGCTGAGAAATACAAGCAGACACTTTTCCATCATGCAGTACCATTATGGAGGCGTCTGATCAGCCCCGTATTTATTCTGCGGCAAGACAACGACTCTAAACATACAGCCAAAAGCTTCGGCGTAGAGAAGAAGTAATCCTGGAAGAGATATTTTTGTCCTCCATATAGCCCTGATTTGAACATCATCACATCTCTCTGGGTTTACTGTACATGAAGAGTTAAGAGGATTTGAGGAGTCTGAAGATCTGTGGTTAGTTTTCTGAGATGTTTGGAACGACCTACCTGCTGAGGTCCTTCAAAAACTGTGTGTAAGTCAAACTAGAAGTATTGATGCTGTTTTGCAGGAAAAAGGGTGCACACACCAAATGGTTTGATTTTATATTTTTCTTCTATTCTATTCATTTACTTTACATTTTATTGATAGATAGATAGATAGATAGATAGATAGATAGATAGATAGATAGATAGATAGATAGATAGATAGATAGATAAACAAACTATAGACAGACAGACAGACAGACAGACAGATAGATAGTCTGTCTGTCTGTCTGTCTGTCTGTCTGTCTATCTTTCCTCTCTGTCCAGACTTGAGCTGTGAATCTGTTGCTGTTAAACATACAGTATGCAATCATTGATAACAATTGATCCTGTAACACTTCATATTCTACCAGTGGTTCACACAGGAAGCCCTGATTTACAGCTACTCACACTGAGAGAGAGAGAGAGAGAGAGAGAGAGAGAGAGAGAGAGAGAGAGAG
>JAAIIK010000287.1:501864-522357 GCA_014706435.1 Silurus glanis
CACACACACACACACACACACACACACACACACACACACACACACACTGTTTGCCAGACTGCCATCAGACAGACACCATTCAGTCCTGAGCCAGCAGGCTGAAGAACAGTTTCTACATGCGGGTTTTGAACCTATCAGGATCCTGAATAAACTGTAATCAGCCATTACTTCTTCTTCAACTCTCTTTTACTCTTCAACACACTGCTTTCCTCAATGACAGCTCAAGGACAATCGCCTAGGGATGATCTCCTCACATTTCTTGCCAATTTTTGGGTAGAAGTGGATAATGAAGTACAAACCCCACAGTGAAAAATCCTTCTTTTACATTTATACTTAAGTTAAAGTACATGTTTTTTTTCTTTAAAATAGACTTACGTGTCAAAGGTAAAAGTAATGATTTATGAGAACTCTATGAATAATGGATGCAATTCAGTGTTTCATTCTCCTGCACATCAGACCGTTATAAGAACCTTCAGAGGAACGGGACTAAACCTATCCTCATACTAAAGCCAGATAGCACATTGTAAATAATTCTAATACGACCCATCCAAGAAGAACTATCCACTCTAATCTCACACATCTTTTTGAGGTGAGGAAACCTGGGGTGCAGGCAGCATTTACATTCATCGTTTAATAGGGTTGGAGGTCTATAGCAGGAGATCGTCCACTCCAACCCATGTTAAAGCAGATCTTCACAGAGTTGGTTTTGTGCAATTTGTGGAACAGGTTTGGGTCTCTTAGATCAAGGGATGAGATCATCAAAAAACATACTTTGTGGTATAAGTTTGGTGGAAGAACCAAAAATGGCTGGAAAAGTCAGATGTGAATATTTTAGGATATACTGTGTGTTGCATATTAACTTGTAGTGAAGTCAAAGTTTCATGAACTGAAAAAACTCTGGTGAAGTACAGATTTATTCTTAACAGTAAAAATGGCTAAATATTTCCTGACTGATAAATTAACATTGACTTTCAGCTAATAGTCCGGTATGTGGAGACACGCAGGAGTTCGGGTTGTCAGTTTTGTGGCCACGATGGAGCTGTGGGTTGATGATGAGGTCACCATTGTCACTAGCGTGATCATTAGCACTGAACCTGTCATTGATTTGTCTCCGAGATGAGACGAGCTGCTGGAGCTCTGAGTGAATGCAATATGCTGAAACTGTTTATACAGATATAACACCATGACTAATTGAATCAGAATGAAGGCTGCTGATTTGGACGATGTCGATTTTTTATTTTTTATTTTTCTAATTTAAGACCAACATGTTTGGCAATGCTGGATTTTTAATTTACAATTTGTCTTTATCATAGAGTCAATTAGCTGAAGGTATAGCATGCGATACTTCAGGGCAGAAGGTGAAATGTCAATTTTTCACTTTCGTTCGTATCAGATAATGATTTTTTGAAGCCCACCAAGACTTCGATTTAATAATTTTTTCTTCGTGACCTGAGGAGTTGGGCTTCCACTGCACTGGCTACATTGATTGTGTGTAGAATGTTGATAATCAATTCATTCCTTTTGAACAAAAAAAGTTAAAGTAATGAAGGTGTAGAAAACAAATTACGCCTAGTATTAGTCGGATAGAAAACAAAAGAGGACCAAAAATACATTATCTGGACAAAAGATTCCTGTTAGAATAACCTCCACTCTTCTGGGAAGATATTCCACTAGATTTTTGTGGAGCCACAAGTAAAGTCAGGTGATGTAGGTGAGGTGAGGAGGCCTGGGGTGCAGTCAGGTGTTAGATGAAGATCTTCCACTCCAACCCATGTAAAGCAAATCTTCATGGAGCTGGCTTTGTGCACAAGGATATTGTCATGCTGGAAAAATGTACTGTAATGCTGCTGCATCCACAGACATCCCATAAAATGTCTGGTTGGAAAAATTAAGGTTTATAGGTATATAACGTCATGGTTTACATTTACAATGTATGAGTTTATCCCTAACGTGGTGAGAGAGCCTCATTTAATGAAGAAGAAACCTTTGGAGGAACCAAACTAAACACATCCTCATCCCTACACGATTAACACTATACAGTCGACTTTGTGCATATAGGAAACCCCCGATAATGCGCGGTTCGGAAAAATTGAGGGTTCTCATTTGCTTAACTAACAGCAAGTTGCTGATTATCTTAAAATTTGGTGGGAATCCGCAGCGGGACCGAATGTTCAGGAACGTTTCCAACAACAAATTTCATAAAAACATCATTTATGTCCATTAAGTCACATTTTCTGTTGAGTCTGCATCAAAAAGGAACCAACTTACTGGCGTCATGTCTAGATGAATTCACTAATTGGCTGCGGTGGTGCGTCCTTAAAATGTAACCCCCGTGAGTTCCGGAGGACCACTGTATATAACTACAGCTATAGTGTGTGAAAATTACAATTAAAAAAACCCGGACACAAAATGACGAGTTATTTTCCTCTTCAGTTGCTGAAATCAGACGCCAAATAACAGAGCGAGAAGTGAAACACAAAAAGAGCTATTATATGTGTGACATATGAGCAAAGGCATTTTGTTTTCCTCACCATTTATTTTTTATTTTTTTACCTTCTTCTTATCTTGTTCAATGGATTGTAAAATTCGCAGCTCAATCAAAAGAAATCATGTGTAAAAAAGGTGTGAGGTACAAAAGGTACGTACGATATATACTTGAGCTTGACCTTTATTTCCCACCTACACACTTTATAATAAACATGCAGTGGTTCATTTACTGTGGAGACAAACTGAACTGAGCAGAAAGAGGAAAAAAAACGTCGGTCTCGCTCTTTATCTTCCGCTGTTAGAGACACAAACTGTGTGGCTAATTGGCTTTAATTAACCAAGTACTGTGTGAGGAGCTTGACAAGTCACTGAGCTCAGTGTTGATGTGATGATGGGAAAATTTGTTGCCATATTTTGCAGTCTTGAGACTGTGAAAAAAAAAAAAAAGAAGTGAGGTGAAAATCATGTATGATGGAAACAACTGTTTTCTCATGAAAGAAACTTTATTATATGTCATACAGGCTTCTTTAACATAAGTCTTTTTTGGAGGATGTTCAATGCCCAATGTGTTGTCAAGACATGGTGTTTTTCTACATTTCCAGGTCCAGGGGGTGGTGGAACATAAGGACCAGCAAGATCTTGTCTGCTGGCCTTAACACAATCAGAACCACTGATTTCCATTTCAATATCCATTAATATGTATTAAATTATTCCCAATATTCTATGCTCTTTATTCCTGTGTAGGGTTGTGGCTCCAGTGAAAGGAGACGTGTTGAATTGTGATCATTGGGTTTCTTGCTTTAGTGATGATGTTCATTCTCACTGTATGAGATCCTGTGTGAGATGCAGCACTCTGTTCTACTGCACTTCTCTAGAACACTGATGCTTTCTGTAGACCTGACGTCATGATGATGGTATGGTATGGATGGTATTACATTTACATGTAGTATTTAGTATACATGTAGTATGCCTTGAAGTATACTTACCTCTCATCCTGAGAGAAGGTGGTACCAGTCAAGCAGTGCTGAAGGATCTCAGACAGCGTGGTGCAGTGCGAGGAGTGATAAGGCATCAGTGTTTTGAATCTGATACGTGCAGCTACTGGAAGCCAGTGGAGGAGCAGCAGTGGAGTAGTGTGGGAGAACTTGGGCAAATTGAACACAAGTCGTGCAGCTGCGTTTTGGATCATTTGCAGTAGATGAATAGCGTTCAGAGGAAGACCTGCCAGCAGAGAGCTGCAGTAGTCCAGTTTAAAAATAAAAATAGACTGAACAAGCACCTGAGCAGCCTGTGTGGATAGAAATGATCTAATCCTTCTGATGTTGTAGAGAAGGAACCGACAAGAACGAGCCACATTAGCAGCATGAAAGGAGAAGGACAGTTGATTGTCCATGTTCACCCCAAGGTTGCGAGCAGTGGCTGAAGGGGAATTATGAAGAGTTATTCTAAGATCTTGACCTGGAGATGAATCACCTGGGATGACCAGCAGTTCTGTTTTGCTGGGGTCGAGTTTTAAGAGATGGATTTATTCAGGTAGGACACCACTGAAGGTCTAGGGGTGAAATGTATGGCCTAAGGATGGGTTCAGTGGGTTGCATGCGTAGTGTTGGAGAGTAATGAAGTAAATGCTTTACTGTACTTTTCCAAACATTTTTCACGTTTATGTACTTTACTAAAGTATTTCCAATTGGGGAGACTTTTACTTTCACTTCACTACATTTCAAAATCAAATATTTTACTTTTTACTCAACTAAATTTTTTATTTATGAGGATAAAAACTCTTCAAACACGCAGCGAGTCACCAATCAGGATCGAGCGCACGTTGTTTTAAACGTGTTCTGATTGGCACTTGGTGTATCCACTGATCACCAACATACAGTTCAGCATCAGTTCAACATCAAGCAGAACATTTAGTGAGGAATAAATGATGAAGAAACTCCAGACTCGAACTCGCCACAACACATTTTTTTTGAAGTACTAAAGAAGGTTTTGGGCTCATGATAATTTTAATAGATATCAATGGCAAAGAAGGCAATCTGGTGTCTTCACTTAGCCACAGGCTGAATTGGCTGGGGAAGGACATCAAAGAAAGGTAAAAAGCTTCCTAATACCTGTTTTTCCTTTTCACAGCTCCCATCAGGTCTCCAGGGTGCAGCCGAGAATCTCCCATACAAGACAATAATGCAAGAGACATAAGAGATCATCAGTTTGGTAGGATAAACACAAAAGCTTGTACTGATTGAATCTATAAAAACAACAAACAAATCAATTTATTGGAGAGATTATTCTAAAATCCAGCAGTCTCAGAAAACCAGGTTCAGGAGATGACTACTTTAGTGAGATTTGAACCTGACAGATGGATTGATATAAATTGAAACTGAAGTTCTCCATGGCGGTGAAATGAAGGCAGGGTGTATTTACCTGCTGGTGGAATTTGTGGATAGACAACAAAAATTAACCCCACAGTTTGAGTCAGAGTGACAAAATATTTCCAGTACATCCAAAGAAAAGTCATGTACTGTCTGCTCTGATACTCCTCTTATCCAGACTGACTTACGTTCATCTCATTCATTTATTCAACTGAGAAGTTGAGGGTTAAGAGCCTTGCTCAAGCGGTGGCAAATTGGTGGTGCTGAGATTGGAACTCATGACCTGCTGATCAGAAGTCCAATTCTACAGCACTGAACTAGCACCTCTGTCATTACTGGAAATTTATAATGACACAATCTGGTGTTAGGATGAGGATGAGTTCCTGTTACAGTCCGGTTCCTCTGAAGACGAGTGATTTATAATCCTGCTATAAAGAACAAACCCAGAAGAGGCTCCCGTTTGCATCTCACATCTACATCCAGATTACATAAAGCTGCTTTGTGGTGATTCTCAGAAGTTAAATGAAATACTAACTGTGTGCATTATAGTGTTTACTGTAGATTGTAGTCCAGTCAATAAATTGACAGAATCAGAACGATTCAATAATGTCACCACACAGTGTAATCACAGAATTCAATGGGAAGCTGGAAACTTTTCAGACATTTGTGTCAACCAAGACAATCAGGTGGCAGAGAGAAATTAGAGATCGAGAGACAAACAATCTCGAATGATAAATGACAGCTAATACAAGAGGCTTTTAAGATGAAGGTCTGAATGGCAGAAGGCGTCTAAGCGTCATTAACCAATCAGCCTGACTCTGATTTGAGCAATCATCATAACAGGAAGACTTGTGCAGCTGCAGCTGAGAGAACCCTTACGCCATCAAGGCTTTTGTGATTACTCGTGGAGCGCTCTGTAATCTGCAGGGATTGGCGTGTGACGTGGGAATGGCAGGGGTGATGGAGCGAGGACACACAGATCATGCTCATTTGGACGGAGGGAAAAGGCCAAAGCAATTGTCCTGACCTCGGCGCAGACTGACTCACCTCCATTCTGTTTCGTTAACCTTCCAGTGGATTTCAGCCTCTGTCCACTTCATTCACATGTCTCTCTCTCTGCTTCTCTTTCTGTTTCAGCAACATCTGAAACTCGGACACACAACGAATGTCTACCAATACATATATATTTTACACAGTGTGACCATAAGTTTGATATGTGCCTCTTTATGAACATCCCAGTCCCCATTTGCTGTTATAATATCCTCCACTTTTTTGGGAAGATGTTCCACTAGCTGTTATGGAGATTTCTGCTCATTCATCCACAAGGGTGTTAGTAAAGCCAGGTACTGATGTAGGTGAGGTGAGGAGGTCTGGGGTTCAGTCAGCGTTCACATTCATCCCAAAGGTGCTCAATAGGACTCAATAGCAGGAGATCTTCCACTCCAAACCATGTAAAGAAGATCTTCATGGAGATGGCTTTGTGCACAGGGGCATTGTCATGCTGGAACATGTTTTTGTCTCCTAGTTCAAATGAAGCGAACATTTAATGCCACTGCATCCAAAGACGTCCGATATAATTGAGGTGGGAACAGTTTGTAGAAGCACCACATATGGCAGGTTTCCTACACTTTTGTCCATATAGTGTAAGTAACCTCATGGTTTACAAGTGCTGAGGGAAAAACGCCTCAAGACTTCACAGGGAAGAAATTTCTTCAGAGGAAACGGACTGTAACGGGAACCCATCCTTATCCTAACACCAGATAGTGTCATTATAAATAATCCTAATATGACCCATCCAAGTAGAACCATCTCTTCTAATCTCACATATCTCTTTAGGTTCTCCATGTTGGAGGAACTTCTTGAGCAACAGCGAACAGTTTCCAAAAATAGTATGAGAACTCAGGAAAAGAAGGGCATCAGGATGGATTATGGATATCCATACATGGATCCAGATGAGGGCAGGATCACTGGGATATCAAGAATAGCATGTGTAACTAGAGAGGAGAAGAAAGAAAGAAAGTGGTCTCATTCATGTACATGTACAGTATGCAGAGAGAAAGAGAGAGAGCGATATATAGAAAATAATTGTTGCTTATAGTCAAAACAAGCACATGAATACAAGCCTCTTGGACTGGACTGAATCGTATGGGATTGGATCGAATCTCAGCAGTGTAGAGCCGACTGGTGATGGATTGTAGTGCACTGTAGTGTGTCCTGCAATGTGAATCGTATCCCCTGGAGAAAATGGAGATTCCCATCCAGAATAAATTGATTCTTCTGCATTGATTTTGTGTTATAAAATCGATAGTTTTTCAACAAAATCTACAGCAATAGGAAGCCATGAAGCTTGGTTTATTTTAAGTTTAAGACAAACCTCCTGGATGAAGAAGCTCATCATGAGTGTGGAGTAATAATATACACCATTCAGGCATAACATTATGGCATTATAGCATTATGAGTGGTGAAGTGAAGAACACTCTTCATCATGTTAGTGGGTGGGATGTTGTTTTTGCAGCAACTGAAAATTTGTCCTCAAAATTGATGTTAGAATCAGGAAAAATAGGCGAGCGTAAGGATTTGAGCGACAAATTGACAAATTGTGACGTCTAGCTGTCTGGGTCAGAGCATCTCCAAATCTGCAGCTCTTGTGGGATGTTCCTGGTCTGCAGTGGTCAGTATCTATCAAAAGTTCTCCAAGCAGGGAACAGTGGTGAACCGGCGACAGGGTCACGACTGTTTTAGCAGCAAAACAGGAACCAAAGAAAAAGCTCTCACATGTACATTACAGCAGAGTGAAATTCTTTCTTCACATATACCAGTGACATTAGAAAGCTGGGGTCAGAGGACAGGGTCAGCCATGATACAGCACCCCTAGAGTACAGATGGTGTATAGGCCCAACAGTAGCATATTGGTGATACTGGGGCTTGAACCCCTGACCTTCCAAGATCCCAAAACCACTGAGCTACCATTTCCCTACTTGGTGCTTAATTACTCTGATTACTTTTTAAGATAATAAAATGGAAAAGCGACACACATTTCCTGATCATAACCCCTTCAAATCCATGTTCGCACAATCTTGTGGATGGTTGCATTTTCTTATAGAGTGAGTTTTCACATGACCATGAGAATAATTTCAGGGCTCTTCCCTGATCTAAATCTAGTAGATCACCTTTGGGATGGATGTTGTAGAACGTGAGATTCCCCAGTATGAAAGCTCAGCTGAGAAATAAGTGATGCGATCATCTCAGCAGAGTTTCAAGGGAATGTTGTAGCTCGTCAGTCTCGATTTCTGGCCTGTTGTGTGCAATCGGATGCTTCTCTGTTCACGGTGCTTGTGTGCTCGAGTGACTGGAGCCTTTCTGTGTTTCTAACCACAGAACTTACTGTACGTTTACCGAATGTTTGCTCTGCATTGCACCAGTCTGTGTAAACTTTCGAGAATGGTGTGGGTAAAAGATTCAGGAGCTCTCCTTTCTGTATCTGTCTCATTTAATATGTTGCTCTGCTTCCAGATGACTGGCTGATTAGAGAAATGCTGGAAAAATTATTTAGAAAGCGATTCTACATTTGCATTTATTCATATTGACAGAAACTGACTGACTGACTGACAGTTCCATTAACAGTGTTTATCATTTATATACAGTGTCTGTGAAAAGTTGGGATTTGACCAAACAAAACAATTTTGACCAAACAAATCTATTAATGTCCAGATGTTCCACTTTATTTTCATTGAAAAATCCTCCATTAGACTGAAGAACAGCTTTTCTTTTTACACACTCAGCATCTGGACACTTTCTCCAAATACTTTGCCTTGTCTCTTTTAAAACTTGCCAAAGATGTTCTTCACTCGTTGGAGGTTTCTTGTTCATCCCAGAGCATTTCAGTAGGATTGAGGTGCGGTGACTGGGCAGGTGGTTCCATGATAGATATCACTCCAGACGTCTGTCTGCTCTCTAAATAACACTTACAGAACTCAGACTTGCGCTTCTGCTCGTCGTCTTGTTGTACGGTGAAGTCGGTTCCAATGAACCTCAGTCCAGACGGAACTGCATGGTGTTGAAGTACGGAATGGGAGCCATGTTGGTTCAGGATTTCTTTCACTTTCCGGAACCTTCCCTGATCCAAAACAACCACAAACCATTGAACTTCCACCTCCATGTGTGGGTGTGGAGGTGAGGGAGTCTGATCACATCTTCTCTCCTGCTCTCCATCTTACACAAGTTCTTCTGTTAGAGACTCATCTTTCCACAGTATATTGAGTTTGTTGCATAGAAACAAAAGGAACATGCATGTGTCTCAAACACCATAAAGGTGTTTCCAAACTCCTGACACGCCCTGTACATACAACATCACTGTAATTATCATCACACCACCACAACGCTGATTATTTTACTGTAACAGCACGACTCCATTCCAGAAATGCTGCTCGTGTGTAATTACACACATCATGTTTGTGTGTAATTGCTTCAGTGGTTCAAACCTGAATTTTAATTGTCCATTACCTGAATCTCACGACGTCCCCAAGGCTGATTGCTTCCCTCCATCTCCCCCCCACTGATGGATGACATTATTTAGATGAAAGTGTAAAAACATTCTGCACAATAGAAACCCCGGGGAAAATTTCCAGCTCTCGCCTGGTTTTTTTTTTTCCTCCATTAAATCGCAGGGTGTTTAAGGTTTCAGAAACCATGGTGATCGTGAACTTTTAACTCCTGCTAATCCTTTCTGGAGATTTCAGCCTCTAGGTTTCCATGAAGGGTGTCACTGAGCGATAGCGTCCCCTGAGCTCCGAACATGAGGGGTTCAATTATGAGTCAGAGAGCGTGTATGAGATACGTCTGGTGAGAAGATACGCTTTGCTAGTCCAGATGATGAGCCGCAAATCTACTTCAGAGGAAGACTACTTCTACAGAGGATCTACTTCAGGTCAGAGGAGGCTTTTCTGAGATGATTTAGTGTTTTTATGTGCTTTAATTATATACTGTAAAAGATGAACATAATAATAAACTATGTTCAGGTTCTGTCAGGGTTAAATCAGAACGTTCCTAAAATAACATTTCTGCAATGTATGCTGTACGGCTAAAAGTATTAGGACGCCACTTTTCCAGCCATATGTGGTCACTAACCAAACTGTTCCCACCACAATTGTATTTAAATGTAAACCATAATGTTGTATAAACTATAAGGCCAAAAGTATTGAGGAAACCTGCCTTTTAAAGCCACGTGTGATGCTTCCACCACAATTGTATCGGACGTCTTTGGAGTCAGTATCATGAAATATTTACTTCACTTGAACTAGGAGACCCAAACCCTGTTCCAGCATGACAATACCCCTGCGCACAAAGCCAGCTCCATGAAGATCTGCTTTAAATGGGTTAGAGTGGAAGATCTCCTGCTATAGAGCTCCAAACCTTTTGAACACCTTTGGGATGAATGTGAACGCTGACTGCACCCCAGGAACCTCCTCACCAAATTAATCCCAATCCAATATATATACAGAAATAAGACAGAAAAGATGGTTATGGATATTGACAGGAGTCCAGATGTAAAGTCTCACAGTGTCATTGTGACTAAAGTGTTTATGTGCCGTATTTAAGTGTCTCTGAGTTGTGCCAGTCCAGTGATGGTCACATTAACTCCCTCAGTACCTGACTTTACTAGCAACCGTGTACACTCACGAGCAAGAGCGTTTTTAAGTAAGTGACCCCAAACGTAGTATTCAAGTTTTTAGAAAAAAAAGTATAAACATATTTAAAATCTTCTTTATCATTTTATAACAAAACCAAACTTTCGCCATGAACATAACCGTAGAATTTGACATGGCGCTAAGAAAAAAAAAAAAAACAACGACATTGTCAACCAAACAAAACGTAGCTTTTTAAAAACGCTCTCCAAAGTGGGTGAATTCGAAAAACGCAGATTTCGCGTCGCAGTGTGAACTGTGAAAATGGAGGCTTTCGAAAACGATGACGCATTTTAGCCGTTGCCGTGGCAATGACGCGGGTTTGCTCACGCGCAGTACGGGGATGTGAGCGTTTTCAGACTTTTCAGTGTGGATGAGCAACTTTCGGGAAACGATTGAAAACTGTGGACGCAGAGCTTTTTTTTTTTTCTAATTTACCGTAGCGGGATCAGTGTAGCCGCTAACCTGAATCTCCACAAATCTCCACAAAAATGTAGTGGAACATCTTCCCAGAAGAGTGGAGCTTATTATAACAACAAATCTGGACTGAATGTATGCTCAGTTGTTTTTCCAATCAGTCATCAGAGCCAGTCTGAGAGTGAGTATTCAGAGTCTAGTGGCAGTTTTGATTTATTCAGCGACTCTTTTGATTTGGTTCACCATTTCAGTGACTCTTTAAAACTGTTAAAAAAAACATCATATAAAACTGATTTATTCTTTCATTTCATTCACCAGTTCATCCTGAATCAGTCCTGCACTTCTTCAAACTCAACACCAAGTTTTGTTAAAAACCAGTTAACACCATCAGTCTCAAACCTGACACCACCCCGTGTTTTGGACACACCCCTTTACACTGGAAACAGCAGTATGGACCCAAGGACTTTGCACATGCCTGTCCATGAGATTACATTGCACACTGCGCTTTTTATTCATGCACACACTTCTGTTTTATCATCATTTTTTAAAGCTGTATTTTATCTCTTGTGTCTTTGTCTGTTTCCTTTGTCATTAATTGATGTCACCGGCTGCTCACAGGATGAACACAGAAAGAATTTCATTGTATGGTGCAACAGACTGGTTCCAGAGAATAAAGTCTCGAATCTTTAATCTTGAGATGGTGCAATTCCCAAACCATGCAGCTGCTCAGAATGCTCTGTAGAATGGAGTGAGGATGTGGTGAGAGCTGAGCTTTTTCTAGGAAGTAGAGATGCTGCTCTTTTTTATTTATTATGAATCTGCTGCTGATGCCAGAGGCGTTTAAAAATTCGAGGCGGTCCAATGCCAAGCTCTACATGAAGTGGGATCCAAATGGCGCTGGTACGTCTCCAGATGGTTCCGGGATGTTTGCGGGGTCGGCATCTGCTTCTTTGAAGGTCCATAATCTTCATAAGGTGGACAACTGGCGCAACCTCGGGATGCCTCAGGATGGGTAGAGAGAGAGAGAAGCAGTGGAGAGGAATAAGCGTAGTTCAGATGTTCTGGAGCACAAGGTTATGATGTGATGTGTGGTATGTGTAGGACACGCGAAATAGATACGTCTTTAATCTGCGCTTAAACTGGGTGCATTGTCGTTGTGGAGCATCGAGTTTTTTCTAGTGCACTTTGTTCTGACTTTCTGTTATCATGAAATCGCTGAAATGGTAACGCACGTGGTCAGAATAACAGACATGGTAACGCACGTGGCCAGAATAGCACCAGCTCCTGGTGTAAACAGGACGTTGTCTTTTGGCACACTGACTTATAAAGTTTGGTGCTCCCTGTGACTGCGTGTGCAGCCTCGTGCTGCCATCTAATGGCGTAGTACAAAACTAGATTTAAAATCTTTCGATGCCACCGCGTATAGCTGTGTGGATTCTATAGTGTTGGTCTATCCTTATTAGTTCTCTCAGGTGATTTAAGAGTAGTTTCAGTTTCCCTGGCCAGGGTTTATTACTTTACACTGAGCAGGCATAGCATTGATATTATAACATTATGACCACTAACAGGTGAAGTGAAGAACACTGATGATCTCTTCATCATGGCACCTGTTAGTGGGTGGATTTATTTATTAGGCAGCAGGTGAACATTTTGTCCTCAAAGTTGATGTTAGAAGCAGGAAAAATGGGCACGTGAAAAGATTTAAGCGAGTTTGACAAATTGTGACGTCTAGACGTCTGGGTCAGAGCGTCTCCAAAACTGCAGCTCTTGTGTGTGTTCCTGGTCTGCAGTGGTCAGAATCTATCAAAAGTGCTCCAAGGAAGGAACAGTGGTGAACCGGCGACAGGGTGGTGGGGGACGAGGATCATTGAAGCACGTGAGGAGCGAAGGCTGGTCCGTGTGGTTCCGATCCAACAGACGAGCTCCTGTAGCTCACACTGCTGAAGAAGTTCATGCTCTTGATGATCGAGGGGTCACGAGTGTTTTAGCAGCAAAAGGGGACCAACACAATATTAGGCAGGTGGTCGTAATGTTATGCCTGACATAATAATCATAGTATATTGGATTTTGCTGGACTAAAGCATATTAATGTTGATGTATCCAAATTGAGGACATCAAACATTACTAGATACTGGATTCTGAGTTAATGTAAATCTCATGTAGAACATTACTGTCACTGATGTCACTAAAATGAATTGATTTCTCTTTTATATTCTATTATGCAGATATTGCTGCTATTTCAAGCTTGACTAGATACACACTGCTCCTGTTAGAACAGGGATATTTATACGTATTGCTCTGGAATCCTCTCATTCCTGTGGTCCACCAGTCTGAGGCCCTTATTTCACTATTTTAAACGCATTACATTAAACTCTGCCTCGGGTTATTGAGTCTAGCAGTGTAAATACACCTCGGCTCTCCTCCGAATCCTCTGCACAATTGCTATTTTCTCCTGGCTCTGCTGTCATCTGATTTCCTCTTTTCTCCCCTGCTTTTTCCTCTCATTTACATTTGCGGCATTTAGCAGACGCCCTTATCCAGAGCGACGTACAAAAGTGCTTTGAGTCTCTAGTAATGAATAAATCTACACTGGAACACTGGATTACAAACTTAATATAAATAGAACTCTTGAATTCTACAAACTTGGAAAGTGCTAATTTAAGTATTTCAGGAAGATGAAGGTCTTCAGTCGTCGCATGAAGATAGTCAGGGACTCTGCTGTACGGACATCTAGGGGAAGTTCATTCCACCACCTCGGTGCCAGAACAGAGAAGAGCCTTGAAGGAGATCACCATACTATCTACTCTTCTTCTTCCTTCCCATTTGTGTTGTCAGCCCTTTTCTTCCTATTCTAGCTTCACCTGTCATCTACTTGCTAATCTAACGGCTTAATTATATGCTTCATTATTTATATTACAAAGGCTGGAGTGAAAGATCTTAAGTGGCCTCCTACAGAGCTCTGATCTCAACCCTACTGCACCCCAGGTCTCCTCACCTCACCTACATCAGTACCTGACTTAACTATTACCCCTGTGGCTGAATGAGCACAAATCTACACAAGAACACTCCAAAATCAAGTTTATTTCTATAGCGTTTTTTTCCACAATGGACATTGTCTCATAGCAGCTTTACAGAACTTAAGAACTAAAGAGAATTATGTATTTATCCCTGATGAACAAGTACTGGGAAGAATCTAGGGAAAGATCTTCCCAGAAGAGTGGAGGTTATTATAACAGCAAATGGAGACTAAATGTGGACTAGGATGTTCACAAGGAATCTTATGGGGATCTTCTGGCTAGGTATCACCAACGCTTTCTGACTTCTAACGCATGTCTCTTTCACAAACAGGCCTTTTGTAGTGCAGGAAAAAGATGAAACAAAACCAGACATCGTTTTCCTGTTCTGCCTCCAGAAAGATGCAGCTCTACCTCTGCCATGTTAATCTCTATACTACGGGACGCTCAGGGAACACCTCGCAGTGGTGCTGAGAGAACGCCTTCGAGAACCAAATATTGCTCACAAATTGTCACTTTGTAAATAATAAAAGTAAAGCACATCTACTGATAATTATATAGAAATCAATCTTATTTTACAGATAAAAATATGTTGTGTGCATTGAGATACAGATGCCAACTTGCATTCGACGCACACGTTTTTAATAACAAACAAACCATGTTGTGTCAAATGTGATAAGAGTAACTGAACAGTAGAGACGTGTAAAGGCTGTGTCTCGCTTCCTGTCTGTGTAAATGCAAAAACTCAACAGACACAAAACTTTCGCTCGCAGTGTTTGGTTTTTAACACCATCTTGTTAAACCCTGGAGATGCGTGTTGTGTGTGAAAATCCCAGCAGGAGATCAACAGTTTCTTCAGTACTCACACATTCCTACCTGTTACCAGCATCTGCACCATGACCAAAATCACCAAGTTCAATTTTTAGTTTTTCTTCATTCATGCGTAAGAAGCTCTTGATCCGTATCTGAATGATTGTGCTGCAGAAAAATGATGGATAGATAGATAACATGAAAGTGATGATGAAAGTGGGCAACCTGAATACAAACAGAATTTAAGATCTGTTTCAGAAGGGCGTGAGATTCTGTTCACTCCAGCTAGCCTCGGTTTCATTGTTTACTTATAAATCTTGACATCCAACCATGCTAACTCTTCTGCACAAGATGTCAAGTGTTCTGAACAAAAGAACACGACTTTTTGTGCAGAAAAGTTTGCATGGTAAATCATCACACATTCAAAAGAAATGGGGCCCAAATGGTAAAAAAGAAACCTTTTAATAATGTTAATGACAATTCACTGGCCAGAAAATCCAAGAATCTAACAAATGCACTCCTGAGATCTTGTTGTGTTTAGACAGGGAGGGGGGGGGGGGGGGGGGTCTGAGGTTCCGAGGTTCCGAGTGCTGGAGCCTTTTCAGCTGCTGGTGCTGGTGAGCTACTTCACTGTGAAGAGTCAACAGATGCTCCGGAATAATACAGGAGAATATTGCTGAAACAATTCTCACATCTGAGTTGTTTTTCGAAAATAAAAATATATATATGATCAGGTTCTTTTTAAACAAGACAATGCTCTCAAGAGAAGTTATCCATCAGGATCATCTTTTGGCCTGCTGAGTCCAGACTTGAAGCCTAGAGAGAAGATTTGGCTTCACATTTAACATCTCAGATATCTCAGAATCATCAACATCAGAATCAGGTTTATTGGCCAAGTGAAGAAGCTCCAGCACTATCCTACTATCCACTTCCCTTTATCTTTTATACTGTTTGGATGACAGCAAAGAGCTTTCTATCACAACTGGCTGAATGCATTTCAATGGTTTGAACACACAGATTATCCAGAAATATCCATATGGCTTTTAATGCCATCTCTTCGAGAAGGGCATCTGCCAAACACCATAAATGTAACATTACAGTGTGTTTTAGGTGATCTGCCTTTGTTCATTGTGCATGTATAACTTATACTTATGTATAAGTCCAGGCTGTGGAGCGGTTCACATGCATGCCCTGATAGCAATCTATTTCTGGTTCACTTATATCAGTGGCATTTGGTTTAACTTCTGAACGTCTAAACATCCTGAGGTTTCCAAGCTTTGTGCAATGTTTGTTTCTGTCACATCCAAAAGCTGATCGATGTCTCACTGTAGCTGTATCACTGTATCACAGTACGATATTTTTTTACGACTTCCACTTTTTTGTGCAAAACGTTTATAGTCTCTAACAAGCAAATTCTGATTACATTGCATGGTTCTATGTACTGACTCTTCAGGATTTTGGCCACGATGCTCAGGAGCTCCTGGCTCAACAGCTTCATTGTATGAGACTTTGGAGAAGATGTTACTCATCACACACTCCAGTGCTCATGATATTTCTCACTCTCATGAGGAAACATAAAAAAACGCCTGCATTGCCGTGGTGATTTGTACTGTTGAACTCAATGGCATAGTCAGGAGCACCAAGGAATAATGCCCAACACTGTGGTCATCTGTCCTCCATCACTGAAATGGGTTAGAAATAGCCATGAGAAAACTAATGAATGGTGATTAAAGTGTTTCCAATACAAATACTAATTAAACGTCTTCACTCCCCACACCAAGCTTAAGGCTTCCTGATCAATCTGAGCGTAATTGTGCTCCACAGCAGTCAAAGACCAAGATCCAAATGCGACTGACCTCAAAGATCCATCAGCCATTTTGTTGACAATACATCACCAGTTTATATGGTGAAGAACCACAAGCTAGACATTAAGAAAGACTGAGGTCATAGTGCATTAACACAGTGTCAGAAGTGATCTATAGTTTAGCTGCTCTGAAAGTCGTTACATTCTTTTAGTAAAATATTCAAGTAAAAGTTACTGTTACTTCAAATAAATTTTAAGTTACCAGTCAAAAAATCTATTTGAATAAAAGTAATTTAGTTAAAATGTACTTTTAACTTTAAAAATAAAAAAAAAAGCTATAGTTCACTTTCACAGGAAAACAAGACTCCTGTTATAATGTCATTGATTAAATCAAAGCTTTAGTCACACACATTCATACAGATTACGACATGTAGTGAAATCCTTTTTACGACTGTCCAACATGTAAATACAAATATGATTTTTGTCTTAATAAAATAGAGTATAAAAGTATGTAATATAAGGATATAAAAAATATACTCTAAAATATCTATATATAAGAATAAGACAGAAAGGGGTGGGTTTGGATGTGACAGATATTAACAGTAGCTCAGATTCAAAGTGAGTCATTTATGATAATGAAAGAAATCGCAATTGCAGATTGAGAATTCAGACGGTGAGCGCACGCACTCAGCAACTCCGGCGTTTTCGAATCAAAGCGCTTTGATTGGACACTACATTCTCAACAAAAGTGTGTGATTGGTTATACAGTAATGCTCCAATCGAATGCAACATCAGCGGATCTACTCTAAATAGAACACTTTTCCTTCATTTCATAAGATAAAATCGTGACACTGGGAATAGAGCTAGCTTAATTGTGCATTGACAATTTTGCCCTCCGTCCCTTTTAATTTCCATCCCTCGTGCTATCAAACGTTAGCAGTGTCGCACAGTGATGCAACGCAACGGTACAACAATTATGTCATCTAAAGATATTAGTAGTATCAACTGACCGTTTGTTTTCCGCCATCAATCAGTGCAGTAGTTTCTGGGGCGCGATTTTTTTTTCCCTTCTGTTATTTGTATTACCGTATTTTTCGGACTATAAGCCGCTACTTTTTTCCCACGTTTTGAACCCCGCGGCTTAAACAACAAAGCGGCTAATTTATGGATTTTTCCTGGGTTTTTCCCAGTTTCACAAACTTCAAGCCAAAAAACTGAACCCCATAACATTAGACCAATTAAATTTCAGAACGGAAACGAAACCTCACCTGTGCGATAAACTCCCCAGAGAAATACGAGTTTAATTCGTTCCGTGGACGAGCTCGTATCTCAGTTTCCTCGCACATCAAATCAGTTTTCCACATTGAAAATACTTAAAATGGCATTAATCCGTTCCAACCCCCAAAATGACACCCCGTTTTTATGTTTCATGTTATTAAAGTGGAAAATACATTTCTAAATAACAAATCTTGTATAAAAACATAATAGAAAGAGAATGTAAAGATATAATAAGGTTTTATTCAGTGTATTTTCCTTGGAGATGAGACGACTTGAGCTAACGAAAACGCCGGTGGGGTGTGTGTGTGTGTGTGTGTGTGTGTGTGTGTGTGTGTGTGTGTGTGTGGAGGGGGGGTAGAGGTGATAAGCGGAGACGGAGGGAAAACTCGTTTTTTACTGTCACTCCTGTACACTACGTATCCCTAAACTTTAAAATTTTTACTTTTTCTTCTTTGCTTATCTTAATTTTCGTCACAATCTGCGCTTTCTGGCTTCGCTTCGCCATCTAGCAGCGGCGTCTCGAGCTCGTACCTCAATTTTTTGCTCGCGTAACAAAGCAAAAAAATCGACCGAGTGACCGCTCGTACCTCGGAAAACTCGTACATTAATGCACTCGTAGGTCAAGGTACCACTGTAGTTGTGAAAGGAAGGAGGAAGACAGTGAACAATGACTTTCTTGGTAGGCTAATGTTTAGATACAAGCCGTTGTAACGCGTTGAGTCTGGGTGAAGGGAGAGCTCGCTAACTCCAGTTGCAACAGAAATCATATAAGCACAGACAGGTTTCCAAAACTCGTGCTTTTTTATTTTTCTTGGCAACAGCGTTATGGGTTAGTCAAAGAAACTTAGAAATGAGCATCAGAAAATTATAAGGACATATTCCTCAGTCTTACACACACGCAGTAATACCGGAAGTATGCAGTGCCGGTCTTTTCCCAAAATACCGCTATGCTCCTAATAGAAGCGCAACATATTTCACCCGTTACACCGTGTAACGTGTCTTTCGTTAAAGCCTGTGTAAAGTAGTGTAGACACCTGCGGCTTTTAGACAGGTGCGGCTTATTTATGTTCAAAATAAAAATATTTGTCAAATTTAGTAAGTGCGGCTTATATAAGGGTGCGCTTTATAGTCTATAGTTTTTTCCCTCTGTAACGGATATGATTTAAAATGTAGTTCACTACGATACTTCAAACAAAACATACGAGTAAAATCACAGATTTTAAAAACTACTTTAAACAGTAGAAGTACATAAAAGAAACACGAGTAAATATAAATAATTTCTTTCCACCTTTTTAGATTCGATTAGATTGAACTTTGTCATTGCACAAGTTACAGTACAAGGAAACAAAATCTTTCGCATCTAAGCAGAAGTGCATTGGTCACGGTGTAAAAAAATGTATATATGTGCAGGACGGTAAGAATATGATGTATGATAGATATAAATAAATTATGACAGATAAATGAATAATATGAAATGAAATTCAGATCAGATTTTTTGCTTTTCAGTTGCAGCATTGCATTCAGTGTGGAAAGGTTTGGCAAGAATTTCAAAAAATGAACCTGGTTCCCATTTTCTGAACATAGTGCCTTCAAAACTGCTTTGATTTCGTTCTTATCAATTTGGTGTCCACAGCCTTTATAATTTGACACTTTTTTGTTTGCTCTCAGTTTGAACTCAGCAAAACCTGACAGAACAGCACTGAAGTTTACCAGGTGAGTGAAGTTATTATGACCAGAGACACAGCTGGAGATGATGAAACCTCAAAGACAAGTGTGGTGTTGCAAAAGAGACCCTTGTGCATGTTTATAGTCGGGTACCTGTTTGATGATTCTTACATTCTCATTTGCCTGAGTGAGATTATTAAAAGACCATACACTGTATACTCTCTATAAATGTCCTCTGCATAATGGATACTGGTCTGCTGGAGGACTTGTGACTTTAAAGTCTCTAGATTTAAACATTATCACTTTTTAAGTAGGTTCTGGACACGCCCACATTTTACATGCCCACACTCGACTTCCTTTTGGGTATAATAAATATAGCACAGGTCATGCCTTGTGAAATTTACGCTTCCTATCACTTTAATAATGAAGCTTTACTTTATTGTGTTTGTGTTCCAATGTGATTCTGGAGAATTCTGTGTGAATTTTAACACACTCTCTAGATTTTCCTGCACAGAGCTTGAGGTTACCTTGAGGGCGACTCTCTCATACTGATGATGGACAGTTAAGCCAAATGCCCTCAAGCTGTTCGCGTCCATAATGGCATAATGTGCTTTTTTATTCAGCAGATAAAGGTCCACTATGTGGTTTTTATTTTCACATTGTACCCTGCCTTGAGTTTTCCCATAGGTGCAATTTTCTCCCCTTTAAACACGTACGTCTTCAACATTACTGAAGGATGTTTCAGTTTGAGTTGAGTCAAAGTGATGTTTGTGATACTCAATCGATTTGCATCTCGATGCACAGCCAATGATAGGATATGTTAAAGATACATATGAAGCAGTTTACCGATGCAGTGCGATACGATTCCCCAAATTAGCATGCAGTGCGATACGATTCCCTAAATTAGCATGCAGTGCAATAGGATTCCCCAAATTAGCATGCAGTGTGATACGATTCCCCAAATT
>JAAIIK010000287.1:531706-543326 GCA_014706435.1 Silurus glanis
AGATAGATAGATAGATAGATAGATAGATAGATAGATAGATAGATAGATAGATAGATAGATAGATAGATAGATTCACATTATTGTAATCTGCGAAAGGCCAATGATTTTCCCAATTGTTTATTTGAATTAAATTAATTCTTATTTTACATAAATACAAGAAGATCCTGGATTTAAAGTATATTTATACAGCAGCGAGAGAGAAATCCAAAAATAAACCTTTTTTGTATATCTAACGACATGTTATATAGAGTTTCTAATTTTTCATCACGCTTCAATTTATTGTTTATTGCCTTCTGATTGAATCAAAGCGACACGGAACAGTAATTAAATAAACAGAACTAAATCTGCCTGGAACATAACCACTTCCATCCTAATGAGACTGTAAATGTGTGCCGTATCAAAGCAAGCACGAGATTTTACTCAGGAACAGCACTGGAATGAAAGTGTTCGACAGACTTTACATCGACTAAAGTATTGGGACACCTGATTATTCCTGCCTTATCTTTTTCAAACTGTTAACAACACTTGAACTAGGAGACTCAAACCTGTTCCAGCATGACAATGCCCCTGTGCACAAAGCCAGCTCCAGGAAGATCTGCTCTACATGATTTGGAGTGTAAGATCCCCTGCTATAGAGCTGTGAACCCTATTGAACATATTTTGGGATGAACATTGACTGCACCCCAGGTTTCCTCACCTTCTCACCTAGATCAGTACCTGACTACCATGACTAACATTCTAGTGGCTGAATCTCACAACAATCCTCACTAAATCTAGTGGAACATCTTCCCAGAAGAGATGGCCAGGTGTTCACAAACTTTTGACCATAAAATGAATGCGATTTTGTATAGAAGTGAAAAAAGGGTAGTACTCCTGACGTTTATTTTCCTTTAATACAGCTTCCTGAAATGTTTCATTTCTCTTCAACCACAGCAATTTGCCTTTACGATATTTTCTTTATAAAAGAACGATTGTGTTCTACTTTTTTTTTTAGCCATTTATAGTTACATTTAATTTAAAGGAACATTACGTCTTAAAAATAAACGAATAAACAAATGAATGCGCTAAAGATGTCGGAAAACAGCTTTACCTCTGAGTGTGACACAGCACTGACACTGGAGACTCCTTCCATAAACATTAAACATCTCCTTTACGGAAAACTTCACGACATCACGTCAACAATAAAAAAAAACAAAAACATTTAAAAGAACGTTATTTTTGTATCCGTTTTTTAAAAACGATAAACGGTACAGGAACGAGACGCTGTAATATTACAGTATTAAATCACACCGAGCACAATAACACTGAGCTTTATTCCTTTTTTTTTTTTTTTCCCCCTCTTTAAACCCTTCATTTCACAATAAAACCTAATGCTGCATTGTGTAAGCACAGCAGTTCTCAGGCCTTTCATGCACTTGTACTTATTATTCACTGCTTGCTGCTTCAATTAACAAGTAATTAAAGTCCGTCCTGCTTTTTGTCCTGAGTTTTTGACGGCTCTGTGCCACACAAAAAAAAAGCACAGCTTGACATCTTCAGTACTTGCAGAGAAATTAAGGGAATCATTTAATTAAAAACAACCTGGACCTAAAAAAAAGAGGAAAAAGAAAGAAGCATCTTAATTTAGAGGGGAAATTAATTCATTAAAAACAACTTCCCCTAAAAATTTGAAGAAAACTGTCCATGGGTCAATTCGACAACATTCCATATATATATATATATATATATATATATATATATATATATATATATAGAGAGAGAGAGAGAGAGAGAGAGAGAGAGAATTTGTGTACAGTAGAGACTGTAGTATAACATTACTGTTTCACAGCTTCAGGGCTCGATCCTGAGCTCAGGTCAATGTCTGGGTGTCTGAGTTTCGTGTTTTCTCTCTGTGCTGTTTAGGTTTTCCTCTGGGTTCTCTGGTTTTCTCCCACCTTCCAAACAAACAAGCAGTTAGCCAGACTGGCAAATACCCCTGTGTTAGTTTTTCTGCTTTGTAATATATTTTCCTGGAACACATTCTCACCTCATTCCTAGTTCATTATTTACATTCACACAATCTGCTTTCTACTACACCTAAAAATCACATATTTAAAGGAAACCCTCTCATAGAACTTTTTAAATATGCGATATGGAAATCCTGTGGCTGTAGATGAATAAGTATTGAGTGAGTATTCCTATAGTGGAGTAAAAGCAGCAAACCCCTGCTTAAATATTCAATTTAGTTCAATTCAGCTTTATTTGTATAGAGCTTTTAACAATAGACTTTGTACCAAAGCAGCTCTACAGAAATTGAGGTTATGAAAAAGGGGCTCCTGTCACAGAAAAATTCCTCCTTTCACATTTTTGCTATTTTTTAAATGAAAAGTGAAAGTAGTGATGTATGAGAACTCTGTGTGTAACTATAGAAAACTCTCCTTATGAAGGACTAATGTGCAGGAGAATGGAACTTATCCACAGACACACCATGTGAGAAGCTTTACTCCACACACAGAACCGTGAGGGTTTCGCTTGTGCTCTCGCCACAGCTTCTCATTAAAGAGTCAACAGTAACATATTACACACTGAAGTGAAGGAAACTGGAGACTTATTCCAGAAAGTGAAAGGAATCCTGAACCAACATGGCAACCATCCCATACTTCAAACTGAGTATTTCAAGCTCTTCTTCATACTAAGGGAGGATTTTTCACTGAAAATAAAGTGGAACATCTGGACAATTATAGATTTGTTTGATAAATGTTTAGCCGTTAGCATAGCATCGTTGCATAGAAACAAAAGGAACGCGCATGCGCACTTAAAAATATAATAAAATTGTTTATATCCGGCTCAATAATGCAAATAACGACAAAGCCATCTTAATCAGTAGTTATGGTAGATCTTTGTGGTGGAAATTGGATGGTACACCTCCATTAAAATGAAGACCTGACTATTTTCTTTGATATAACTTAAATTGGCCAAAAGTGATTGAAGTCCTTTATTGTTTTTCCATATTGAATAAAAAATCTGATTGAAGTCTGTCGTCTATGAACCCCATTCTATCAAATATACATGGAAAGAGTTGAAACGTGCATTCAGGAGAAGGTACACTTCAACCCTGAGAGAGCTGGAGCAGTTTATTAATGAAGAGTTGCCTAGATTACCTGTAGACGGGCGCAGAATCGTTTGCCGTAATTGCATCTAATGGATGTGCACAAATTTTTCTCTGTTTGTCTGGTTTGTTTTGTTTTGCCTCGGACGTTTCTGATTTATAAAGTATGTAAGGTAGATGTATAGTCTGATCATTTCTTCAACAGGTTAGTGAAATATAGGTCTATACAGTATTGCTATGCAGGTTTATAAAGGTTATATGTTTATATAGGTCATATAGCAAAAGGTTAAGGGTGCATCATTTTTGTTCACACCAATTTAATTTGTTTACATTTTTTTGATATTTTGATGACTCAAAAATCCAAAGCAAGTCTGATTTACAAAAAAAATAATAATAAGTATAGAACACATTATGATGGATGCTAATTCTTTTATCCAACGTTATGTGAAAGAAAATTGCAATTTTTTTTTAGAGAATTGCCAACAAATTTGTCCACATCTGCATTCCAGAAAACAAGTATTCCAGTGAGGGGGGAAAAAATGAGGAAATTCAAATACAAAAAATGGACAACTGGTCCATCTCCAGGTGAAACTCAGGGTACTTGGAGAAACCTTACACGGACACTGAGTGCACACACAAAAACTCAAGACAGCTCAGGATCATGTCACTGCCTCGTCCTTTCATTAGGGCCACTAACAAAAATCGATCAATAAAAGCAACTCATTTGTAAGTGTTTGTCAAATTTTAAACATATTAGGTCTAGATGCTAAATTGCTAGCCGCCAGACACTATACAGTATTGCTGAAAGTATTTGGTCACCTGGTCATAAATATGGTATGTGATTTTTGAGATTTGCATTTAGTCCCAATTTATTCTTTAATTCCCTCCACTCTTCTGGGAAGATGATCCACTAAATTTTGGTGATGGATATTTGTGTTCATCAGCCACAAGGGTATTATTTAGGTGATGGTGAAGGTGAAGGGACTGATGTAGGTGAGGAGACCTGGGGTGCAGTCAGCGTTCCAATTCATCCCAAAGGTGTTCAGTAGGGATGAGATCAGAGCTCTATAGCAGGCCACTCAAGATCTTCCTCTCCAAAGCATGCAAACCAGATCTTCAAGTAGCTCACTTTATGCACGGGGCATTGCCATGCTGGAACAGGTTTGGGTTTTCAAGTTATAACGCATCTTAAGACGTCCTGTACAATTGAGTGCCTCCAGATTTGTGGTAACAGTTTTGAAAAAAACCACATATAGCAGGAAAGATCAGGTGACCCAATACTTTTGGCAATATAGTGTATATTCTCACAGGTGCATGCTAGTTATTGATCTGATCTCATGCACATTACTGTTATTATCCAACACATATCTACACATAATCTCTTAAACATAGGTACATACCAAAAACAAACACAAAGCAAAACCCCTCTTTAATTCCGTTTTTTTTTTTATCAAAAACTCAGGTAATTTCTATGCATTCACTTGGCAGATGCATTTATCCGTAGCAACAGGAGAAGAAAGCACTCCAAGCATTAAAGCTGAGCAGCAGAAGCTATGAAAGCCTTGCTCAAGGGCGCAGGAATGGCCCTTGAAAGTCATGACACACCAAGCAGAATAGATTTCTGTAGAAAGTCACAGAAATAATAGCAAAAGGTCACAGATGATGGCTGACATGCACGTGTCTATGTAACTTTAAATAACAGTGCATACCAGCAGGGGCGCTGTTCTGTATTCATGATGGCGAAAAAGGGAGAGATTTTCACAGAAAAAAGAGAATGTCCTTAACCACACAGTGGCATACTCATTTTTTTTTCTTGTTTGGAAATGTAACATGCGGTTTGCGACACCGCTAAGCTACTATTTTTACAGGGTTAACATGATTACTTGTCTTTTAGAAACGGACGCCTTTGAGAGCCGCGGTGGACACGAGTAGGCCAGTGTGAATAAGAAAGTTTCGTGTATTCAGGATAAGTTTATACACTTTAACTTTTCATTTATATTAAAATCATCTGAATCTACAGAATTCTTTGGTAATATATTCCAGACTATAACTAATGTTAATGTTAATGGAGGGAATATTGTGTGTATTCAGGCTCGAGTTAAGCAGCTACAATGCTCTGAGCTCTACAAGGAAATTCTACATATTTAAATGTGGGTTCTGAAAGTACAAAACCTGTCAGATTTTTTTCTAAATAAAAAATAGAAACAGAAATACCAGTAAAAACCACTAAATAGAAAAACAAGCACATTAACAAGATACTGTAGTGTTTGGATATTCAAGTCTTAGTGTGTCAGGGCTTTACAGTTAAACCATTACTGCCCCTAGGCAATTAAGCTAAAACTCTTATCTGCAACTAGAAACATTCGCGAATTAGTCACGGCACTTATTTCACAATAGATTTTAGCAATGCCAAGGCAATGGTTTTTCCTGCCTTACATGTGTGTGAATGAAACTGGTACATTACAATACCCACAAAAGGCACATAGATGTGTGTGTTTTTTATTTATATATATATATATGTGTGTGTGTGTGTGTGTGTGTGTGTGTGTGTGTGTGTGTGTGTGTAAAAAAAGCCTCCGAAAGTATTGGAATGGCAAAGTAAAAAAAAAAGAAAATGCTATTTTAAATCTGAGAAAAGAGGAGAAATCAATCAGAGGCATTACAAAAGCAAAGCCAATACATCAATTTAAAATGTGTGAAAAGGAAAGAAATCACTGGTGAACTAACAATTAAGATTCAAAAGGCCAGATTAGAATGTGATGAAGTACAAAGACGAGCCATAAAATGTTCTGGAACCAAGACGAAACTCTACCAAATGAATGGAAAGGTTAGAAAAATGGAGAAGGAAAGGATCTGCTTATGAACCGAAGCATACAAGTTCATCAGTGAAACACGGTGGAGGTAGTGTCACTCAGGAGAATGAATTCAATTTACACAAAATACACTCAGTTTCATTAGAACTTCATCATGCAGCAAGAGCACAACGACCCAAAACACACTGCCAACACAACAAAGTCAAAGGTTTTTAGATTAGACAAAGTCAATCAGCTGTTCTCAATCAAACCGAACAGCGTTTCACCTCTCGAAGAAGAGACTTAAATGAGAAACTGAAAGAAGCTGCACTGCAAACCTAGAAGAGCATCACACAAAGAAGAATGAAGCAGTTTCATGAGGTCGCTGAGTCGCAGGTTCGATAGCATTAATGCGAATGAGAGATTCACAACTAAATATTAAACTTTATTGAATCGATTCTGGTCCTTTTGCTCTTCTAAAGATTAAACATCATTTTAATCTCAAACCCAAATATATAGTAAAAGTAAAAGAATAAGCCTTGCTGTAGCAACACTCAGACGAGTCTGTAGATATGTGTTTATATGTGTATTTATGTGTGTTCTTCACATTCTAGATCAATTTCATTACTTTATTTTTCCTGAGTATGATTTTTAAACCAGATGCAAAGGCATACACTAAATAATGTTTGTTGATGTTAATGATGAGAGTTTGGGCTGCTATTTGCATTTAAGGCTTGTTTTTTTTCACATGACAGGGACAAGCGCTCTATAATCTGCATACAATTAAATGTCAGCATTGTGATGCATCAGTTGCTACCACTCACTGTTATGTAAAATATAACTCTTTCTCTCCAGACCTATCTTCAGTCCTCTTTTTTCCTCTCTTCTCCAGGAACATCATGTTCTGTTATTTTCCGCCAATAGAAATGTCACCAGTCTAGCCTTTTGACTTTCTATAAATAAAAACTTGCAGATTCAGAGCAGTGTTTCTGTATTGATTCGAAATGATTGTCTTCTTTCTTTGATCGTAAATCTGTAGGCAAGCACGATACCAAGTGAAGTTTCTTTGCGGCTTTTATAACACACTCTAACCCATTTCCAGTGGGCTTTTTGACAACATAGAGAAATACCTATTATCAGGTTGAGCAGCTGGATGCAGGCAATAACCGCTTGTTTTTTTTTTTGGTGGTTTTTTTTTTTGCTCAAATGGAAAGCTTTTTAAAATGTAGAAAAATAGAAAGTACCACATGAACTTCAATAATGCTCCCTCTTTCCTATTAGGAAATCCTGTTTTATATTTATATCCATCATACCTTTATACCATCATTCATCCTAACCAGATAGTTGGACATACTGTACATACAAAAGAAATCTAGAAGTGATGATTATCACTTTTAAATATATTATTCATTTCTATCGATTTTTATCAATTCTATATATCTGCTTTCATTTCTCCTAGAAGTTCAAGGAACCAAGTTGTATGCTGGTCTGCTACTTTGAAAGCTGCTGAATACAATATTACACATCATCTCATTTCATTATAACAACTCAGAATTACCTGGTTCATTCATACCAGGAGTCTTTTGTTCAGTCTGGTTGCTGAAAGCCTGACTTATGGACCCAGTAACTGTATGTCATTGGGCAGTTCCTCCATCTGCAGTCCTTAATACCACACAGCCCCTTTCGGCCTCCTTGGACATGTCGTCATTATCATCTCCACCTACCGAGCTGCTAAACCTGCAGCTGCTGCTTTCTGCTCAACTGGCCTCGTTCCGTAGTTTTTCACGTGACAGCTGGTGTTTGCTGATGGTCTCGCGGCTGATTCACAGTCAAGCTAATTGAATTTATCTCGTAAAGGTCCACTCTGTAGAGGAGCTTTTGGATTTATGACCTTTTCATGAAATGGGCCCTTTGTCCACCCAGATCATGTTCACTCATCCTAGGAATGTGGATAAGAAGGTTCATTTTTACGTAGATCCTCCAAACAGAACAGGTGTGGGGGGGGAAAAGTAGAGAAAACTGTACTTCAGTAAAAGTTTAGGCACTGTGTCCAAATCTCAATCAGGTATCTGAGAGTTTTGTTTAAAAACCAATTCATTGGTGCTGACCTTGTTGAGTTTCCGTTAGCAATAAAAATAAAACTGTCTTTAAAAATCCAACTTGTTTCTTTACACATGGTGGCAAATTTTCAAATGTGAAAATAGGAGGCACTGGGGGTCACGGCCTCCTGTGAAAAAGAGATATTAAATCCAGTGTATTATCATCTGCAATCTGGTCAGTTACAAGCCTTTTTGGATTTTGGTTCAGTAGACATTTCTTAAAAAAGATACAAATAATTACAGTGGCTGAATAATGAAAATGTATCCAAATACACATCCCATAACGGATTCTTTTATGCCCATGGGATGGATCTTATTAGTCCTCACTTAGGCCCTTATGATCTGCATCCCTGTATTAATCCTGGAAATAGTTGTGTAGTTTTAGGCTCACGGAAATAATATAATACATTTTAAATTACTGTTGGTCTCTACTGGTCCCAGGCCTGACTCACAGTCGTGCCAATGGGACTGATCTTCTCCAGGTCCTGCATTTGCAGCCCTTTTTGGCTGGCAACCCCTTTTGTATGAATAACCATATCAGATCTGGGATCGTCCATGCTAGCAGAGCTGCTGAGCCTACAACCGCCCCTCTTCTGCCCTTCGTCCATGCTGGCACTGCAGTTCTTTAAGTTACCATCGGTGTACACCCTGTTTCTGGCTCCAAAAGGGGTAGGAGTGTTCGAGTTTGGCACCGACCCTCTCCTATTTTCCCTGCCTGGTCTGTGAACCCTTCTGCTCCCTGTGGGCATGATAAAACAGCAGCAGCACCATGAATGGGTCCTGCACACGGCCTGGAACCCTCGCTTGAAGTTCTCGTTGTAGTAGCCGTAGATGATCGGGTTGACGCTGGAGTTTGAGAACGCCAGCCAGTGTGCGAACGGGAACACGTATCCGGAAAGAAGCTCAAGTTCCTCCTGTTCCAGACCTCCATAGTCCGTCAGGAGCATTAGGATCCATAAGGGGAGCCAGGAGAGCGTAAAAAGAAGGGCCACCATGATCAACATTTTGATCACCTTAATCTTTTTGTGTGAGATAAGAGGCCTGGCAGTTGTCTGACCACCACTACTTTCCTGCTGCTCGTTCACGGAGATGACAGATGTGGTGTAGAGCTTGATGCCGATGCGGCCGTACATGAGCGTGATGATCGTCAGTGGGATCAGGTAGATGTGAGCGAACAGTACCGTGGTGTAGACTTTCCTCATGTGAGGGTCGGCCCAGTTCTCAAAACAGGACAAGAGTGGGTATGTATGGTTGTAGTCCAGGTTGTGCACCATGAAGTGATGCTTGACATGTTCCACAGTCAGGGTTGCTGCTGAAGGGCACATAATCACCAATGCCAGCACCCAAATCATTGCTATGGTCACCTTGGCAACCAGCAAAGTCAGTTTGGGCTGAAAGGGGTAGACGATGCAGCGAAACCTGAAGAGAATTATAACGCACACTCAGGATTAGGAAGCCAAACATTCCACTTTTAATTATAACATTCTTCTTTAGCATTCAAATAAATACAGAGAATTGTACCTCTTAAACCCTTGCAAAAGCTGGTAGGTAGTTTTAATTAATAAACCAATTAATAATTTAAAAAAAACAGCACGGCAAATTTTCACTGTGGCTCAATAGTTTGAATACTTGCATTTTTTCTTTTTTAACAAAATAGTCCACAGTTCTGGCTACTTTATTTCCTATTGACTTCTACTGTATAAGTGAAATATGAATAGGAAGTGAAAGTAAGTACCAGTAGCCCAAATAGAAAAAGAGATTAATAAGTCAAACACTAATTCATTTCTATTTAAATGATCATGATCCCAAAACCTCCTTTTCAACTATTTAAGAAAAAATCAAGTAAATAAGGTGAGTTCAATCTGGAGTTTCTTCATCATTTATTCCTCTCTAAATGTTCTGCTTGATGTTGAACTGATGCTGAACTGTAAGTTGGTGATCAGTAGATGCACCGAGCGCCGATCAGAACACGTGTAAAACAGAGCGTGCGCTCGATCCTGATTGGTGACTCGCTGCGTGTTTCACCGGTTACGTTTTTATCCACAAATTTAAAAAAAACGACTGATTTCACAAAATGTAGTTGAGTAAAAGTAAAAAATTTGAGTTTGAAATGTAGTGAAGTTACAGTAAAATCTCCACAAATGAAAATACTTCATTCAAATACAAATACGTGAAAAAGTGACTTAAATACAGAAACTAATTATATTTACTTCATTACTGTCCCACACTGATTGAAGCAAACAGATTTTCATGAGACCATAGGACTTCTGAAGTCCTGTTCATGAGGCCAGTGGCTACTTGTTTGCTTTTGGAGATGTAGAAGCTGTGGAACTCCACAGTGGCCTCTGGGACTGATGATTGTATTAGCAATCTGTTGTTTGGGGAAGTGGTCAAGAAGTACAGAAACATTCAAAAAGTACCGTTCAATTGGTGAAAATGACAACATCTTGTATTTTTCACATTTTTAGGTTATGGAGAAGGGTGGCTAGAGGGAACCTCTTTCAATCCCAGAACCATGTGCTGATATGTGTTATGATCTGATGTAACCAAGATAGAACTTGTTGATTATGACATTAAAGAAGACAGCTCATTTACAGCATTTGGCAGACGCCCTTATTCAGAGCCACTTACATTAATCTCATTTATACCACTGAGCAGCAGTGGAGGGTTAAGGGCCTTGTTCAAGGGCCCAGGACAGGCAGCTTGTGTGGCTGGGATTTGAACTCTTGGGAAGATGGGAATTTTACGTAAACTATTTTTTTGGACTCACAGACACAAACCTCAGCTGCAGATTTTTTGATGAAGAAAATTCTTTTTATCTTGCAGCACAATAACGATTCCAAAAAGCACAAATCCGACAAAGTCCAAAAGCGATGAAGTCAAAAGGAAATCAATGTGTTGGAATTGCTCAGTCACATGGAATGACTCGAAGAGGGCTGTGAGCCAGAGATTCTGTCACAAATTGATAGATTCGGAGCATCTTTATGAGTAAGGCTGGAAAAAAACATCGACAAATCTAAGTGCCATCATTTGAGAGACTCTGACCTCAATATATTGAATGAAGAAGAACATGCAAGCAATATTAATCAAATCTATCTATCTATCTATCTATCTATCTATCTATCTATCTATCTATCTATCTATCTATCTATCTATCTATCTATCTATCTATCTATCTATCTATCTATCTATCTACCAGTGAGTGTTACAAGAGTGTTAATAAAGTCAGGTACTGATGAAGGTAAGAAGGTGAGGAGGCCTGGGGTTCACATTCATCCCAAAAGTGTTCAGTAGGGTTGGGGTCAGTGCTCTATAGCAGAAGATCTTCAATGCATGTAAAGCAGATCTTCACAGAGTTGGCTTTGTCATGCTGGAACTGGTTTGAGTCTTGTAGTTCAAGTGAAGGGAAAATTTTATTCTACTGCATCCAAAGACGTCCTGTACAAGTGTGTTAACAGTGCGTTAACAGTTTGGAAAAGAACCACATATGGTGGTCAGGTGTCCCAATACTTTTGTCCGTACAGTGAGTATTTGTGTTTATGTATGTATGTATGTATGTATGTATGTATGTATGCATACATAATCATAATCATCATAGATAGATAGATAGATAGATAGATAGATAGATAGATAGATAGATA
>JAAIIK010000287.1:549290-593279 GCA_014706435.1 Silurus glanis
CACACACACACACACACACACACACACACACACACACACACACACACACACACGCACACACAGCTTTTTAATTTTCTTTCATTAATTTTTCATCGACTTTTATACTTTTCTACTCTTTTACAGTGTACAGTACAGTACATCGTTTTCTAATAATTTCCTGATTTGTGTGGACAAATTTTTACTCAGAAATCTAAGACCTTGAAAACAAATGAATGAATCAGTCTTTCAGTATTTTCTCAGAAGATTTTTATATCCTGGAACACGTTTTATAACAGAAGTCTGCTTATTGATTAGGCCTCAGAATGATAATTACTCACGACACGTCACTGTAACGTGATACAACGTGCTCATTAAAGTCACTAACTCAAACCCGGCATGTTCTTTTAATTACTTCGAAAAGTTTGAATAACGAAGGTTCCTCTTCATTATCACACAATACAGGTCAAGTGTCTGATAATTCCAGGTATGACAAATAACAGCTCTTTTACATGGGATACAAGAGAAACAAACAGATGAAATGAAGATGGAAACTGTGCTAATTACTGTCATTACTGTTATTAGCGATGTGTCACCGCTAATCAGCTGGTATCCTTCGAACTCCTGTATTTTTTTGACAGGAAAGTTTTTGTACTGAAAGAAATCTCTGTGATGTAAACAGATTTCATCTTCACTACAGTGTGAATAGACGATCTGAAAAACCAGATGATTTTTGATTTTATAATGTAATAATAATTTGTATGCAAATGTACAATGGCTTTGACCTCCAACTTTTTCAGGCTTGTGGTTCTTCCCCAAACTTTTACCACAATTTTGCCTTCACTTGAACTAGCAGACTCAAACCTGTTCCAGCATGACGATGCCCCTATGCACAAAGCCAGCTCCATTAAGATCTGCTTTACATGGGTTGGAACTGTGTGGAACATCTCCTGCTATTGAGCTCCAACCCTATTGAGACCTTGTGGATGAATTAATCTCCACAAACACACTCCAAAATCTAGTGGAACATCTTTCCAGAAGAGTGGAAGTTATTATTACAGCAAATGGAGACTAAATGTGGAATGGGATGTTCAAAAAGCACTTCTTAATCATCTTATGCTCAGGTGTCTACAAACTTTTAGCGACACAATGTCATAAATGTGATTTACTTATTTAATTATTTATTTATTTAAAGTGATCTGTATGAAACAAAGCGATCAAAAATGATTGATTGATCAGCTTTAATTCTGGGTGTTTAACAGAAATTTACCACATTAACCATTTTAGGAATTACAGCTATGCTTTTTTACAGGCTCAAAAGTTATCAGACACTTGATTGATAAGAAGCTTAATAGCCTTTGTGATTTGGTTTCCTCCTTATTGATCCTCATGACAATCCATTTTGGTGATACGAGCGGATGAAATGACCAAAACAAAAAAAAAAAAGTGTGTTAACAAAAACGTATGGACTTGAGGGTAAGTCAAACGCAGCAGAATGATGAGTGAAGACCAAAAAGCTTCAAAATGGCTACGTTTCAGACGATGTAATTAGACAGAAATGGACAGAAAATGTGTTTGGGTGCGGGTTATTGGAAGAACAAATGGATAAATTGAAGCGACTGAGAAGAACAAAACAGACTTTTTTTCACCTGCAGTATTGAGAAGCCACAATTGACATTATATTTAAGCATCAACAATTACGACGGCATAGAATTTCGACTTCTCTGATCCGAGCAATAACCGTGTCAAGTTGTTTACTCTGGACATGCCCGGTGTTTTTTTTTTTTTTAATAAGTGGAGTGTCTGTCCGTTAGAGATAAAACGTATGGTAATCTTTTGGCTTTTCATCTATTCACTTTGTGCAATCTCTGACGTGCTTCGCCCCTGAATTGGTTTTCTGAGTGGCAATTTGTCTGTAAATGATGCTGAAATTATTGACACAAAGCAGGAAGTGACACCTGCAGGTTTTTTTTTCCTCGATCACACATTCCCTCACATTATATTTCCCCTTTTATACTGTAAGTTCCCCAAGAATCAACACATTTGCTCAAGGAAGCATGAAAAAAAAAAAATCCTATATATAATTTTCTTTGCCTTGCGAACAGGGATGATTTTAAAGGTGTCTGTGTAATCATTCTTTTTTCATTCCCTTTTCTATTACGAAAGAACTCATGCGTTCATGCAGCCTACACTCAGGGAAAAGCCTCTATTCATTTTCAACAAAAACTAGCCAGCTTTTGTGTAAATCCATAAATCGAAGTGGGTTTAATTTTTTAGCTTGGAACTGTGCGTGTTATCACTGTTCTGTTGGATTCGATTCGACCGAAAGATGTAGCTTAACGTTTTAATATATAATCATTAAAAAAAACAGTCTGCTCATGAAAGAGGAAAGAGATCTTTATGGAAGGTGTTTTTAGTGGCAGCACTTTGTTACAGACAGACGATTCGGGGGTTTTATTTTCTTGTAAACTTTAGAAACATTATAATAAAATGGTCAACTGTTTGCGGACACCAGACCATATGTGCTTTTATTTACATCTTATTCCACTTTTAGTCCCTGTTTAGACACAAACTGAAAAGGGAAATTGTAAAATGTACTGTTATAATAACCTCCACTCTTCTGGGAAGATGTTTTACCAGATTTTGGAGTGTGCTTGTGGAGATTCATTCAGCCATAATGCGTGAGGTGAAGAGACCTGGGGTGCAGTCAGCTTTCACATACACCCCAAAGGTGTTCAATAGGGTTGGAGGTCTACAGCAGGAGATCTTCCACACAGTTCCAACCCATGTAAAGCAGATCTTCATGGAGCTAGCTGGAACTGGTTTGGATTTTCTAGATCAAGTGTAGGAAATATTTTATGACAATCATATGCTCTAACGGTTTGGGGAAGCACATATGAGGTGACATCAAAAGGTTTTGAGACTAGCGCTGTTTGCAGGAAAGTACTTTATTTATCTACGTTATCATCTTGCACAGCAATACAGTGCATGGATCTGTGCAACGGCGTCAAAACGGCGAGCTTTGATAAGATAAGATAAGATAAACCTTTATTCGTCCCACAGTGGGGAAATTTCTATGTTACAGCAGCAAAACAAAGAAATAAAAATAAATGCAAATATATAAAAAGAATATACACATACTATAATATACAGTATATATACAGTACAATGTATAAATACAAAAAAGGGAAGAAAAAAAGTACGCATTTCAGGTAATATTTCAAGGTGGTATTGCACGTAATTGCACGTAATTGCAGGTAATATTGCACATGATTCATGTAATATTGCACACAGGTAATGTTATTGCACAGCTAAAAAGTAATAACAGTGTTGTATTTTGGTGACTGGTTTTACTGGGAACAGCTTTGGTTGTAAAGTCTAATAGCAGCAGGGAGAAAAGACCTTCTGTAACGCTCCTTCAGACACTTAGGATGTAACAGTCTGTCACTGAAGGAGCTGCTCAGCGATGTAACGGTTACATAAAGGGGGTGAGAGACATTCTCCAGTAAGGATGATAGTTTTGCTACCATCCTCCTTTCTCCCACCTCCTGTACAGTGTCCAGGGGAATCCCCAGGACTGAGCTGGCCTTCCTGATCAGCTTGTCTAGTCTCTTCCTGTCTGCAGTAGAGATGCTGCTGCCCCAGCAGACCACTCCATAGAATATGGCTAAGGCCACCACAGAGTCAAAAAAGGTCTTCAGTAGATCTCCCTGCACTCCAAAAGACCTTAGTCTCCTCAGCAGAAAGAGTCTGCTCTGCCCTTTCTTGTAAATTGCCTCAGTGTTGTCTGTCCAGTCCAGTTTGTTGTTTAGGTGAACACCCAGGTATTTGTAAGAGTCCACTCTCACAATGTCCTTTCCCTGAATGTTCACTGGTGATGAAGTTTGTTTGTGCCTACGGAAATCCCCGCATTTATCTGGAGGCAGCTTCGTTGGCACCAGTCCACAAAGTTCTGTATAAGTCCTCTGTACTCCCTGTCATCATCATCCATGATCAGACCGACGATGGCAGAGTCATCAGAGAACTTCTGTAGGTGACAGGTTGCTGAGCATGAACATGAAGTCTGCAGTGTAGATGGTGAAGAGAAACGGGGATAGAACCGTTCCCTGCGGGGCTCCAGTGTTGCAGACAATCATGTCAGACTCACAGTCACGAGTCCTCACATACTGTGGTCGGTCTGTGAGGTAATCCAGTATCCAGGCAGACAGATGATGGTCCACTCCCATGTACAGCATCTTATCCCTCAGGAGCGCAGGTTGGATGGTGTTAAAAGCACTAGAGAAGTCAAAAAACATGACTCTCACAGTGCTCCCAGTCTTTTCCAGGTGTGAAATAGCCCGATTTAGGAGGAAGATGACTGCGTCTTCCTCTCCAATGACAGGTTGGTAGGCAAACTGAAGTGGATCCATTGATCGGCTCACCAGAGGTCGGAGATGAGTGAGCACCAGCCTCTCCAATGATGCGAGGTCAGTGCTACTGGTCGATAGTCTCCGAAGTCTTTTGGCCGCGACGTCTTTGGAACAGGCACCACGCAGGATGTTTTCCATATCTGTGGCACCTTTTCCAGCTTCAGGCTCAGGTCAAACATGTACAGCAATATGCCGCACAGCTGGTCTGCACAGGTCTTAAGTAGCCTGGAGCTGATGCCGTCTGGGCCTGCAGCCTTCCTCGCTTTGATCTTCCTGAGCTCCATTCTCACCTGGGCTTCTGTAAGGGGCAGTGTGCTCGTGTGCCGCTAGCTCGTCCATCTTGTTGGGTAAAGATCTTACATTTCCCATAACGATGGACGGGAGAGTTGGTCTGTAACGTCTCCTTTTATTCCGACACATAGCTCCAGCACGGTTCCCCCGTCTTCTCCTTCTTAGCTCGCGGGGAATATCCGGTTTTTCTTCTAGTAGCATCGGCGTGTTGCGGAATGCTAACAGCTGATCCCTGGTGTAAACAATAGGACCGTGGCTGTGAACAGAGTTTCCAGACGCGACTGTGAACAAAGTCCAAAGAAGCAGGAAAAGTAGAGCAAACTCTGTGACTTTGTTAATGTCCATTGTGCAGTTTGCAATTTTCACGCGTACACTCAAAAAGAAAAATAGTGCCGGAACACTATAAAATAAATATAAAAAAAAAAATAAAAAAAGAGCTGGATCTTCATCTTCGGGAAGAGGGTGAAGTCCACAGGAGCCAAATCTGGCGAGTAGGGTGTGTGCGGAAGTGAGATCATGTGATCGTGTAACGAGGAGCTCACGTGGTGATCGTGTAACGAGGAGCTCGGTGACGGGGTGCTCACGTGGTCAGAAGAGCACTAGCTGGTGCTCCCTGTGACTGCGCGTGCAGCCTTGTGTTTTAGAAATGTTTTTATACCACCTCGTACAATTGGAAATGTCGGGTGCCCTAATACCTTTGGCTATAGTGTGTGTAAGCGATGAGTAACTGCTAAGGATCTCACGGTTCCATTAAGTATAAATGCAGACGGATACACGGGATGATGAATCGATGGCAGGTTGCAGTGTTGTGAGAGGAATAAAACACTTAATGTTGTTTTTGAAATGTTTAGGATTATTAGCTAAAATGTTACCTGTGATCAGATTATCCACCAGTGTAGTCGGTATGCAGAAAACCCCCACCAGCAAGTCGCTCACAGCCAGGTTAAAGATAAACAGGTTGGTGACTGTTCTCATGTGCCGGTTCTCCAGCACGATGAGACACACCAGGCCGTTCCCCACCATGCAGAGCAGGAAGATGAAGAGGTAAGCCAAGGTCAGGCTAGTTGCCACAGGCAGAGAGTGCTGGTAGTATGGGTAGTAGGTGTTCCCGGTCATGTTTGTGGTGTTGCTGATGGAGAAGTTCAGGTGGCTGAAATTCATATTGAGGTCTGATAGGTCAGATGATGCCTCAGTATCTGTCAGGGCCAAAGGCATGCTGTCCCAGATATCCAGAGAATTCATCACTGGGTTTGTACCAGATGAGACCTGACAACACACACACACACACACACACACACACACACACACACACACACACAGAGATCATTCAATAAAAATAAATATATAAGTCTAGCAGTGCTGTTACGAAGTGCATCTCACGCTTGCTTTGGTGTGCAAATTTCTAGAAACAGACAGTTTTCTGAAGAACTCCTGCCCTGGTGAACTCACTCTGTAGTCTTCACACAGCAACTTCATAGCCCCCAAACAAAAATGAACCAGTATGTTCATGATTTTAAGAGACATTTGATTGATTTTGGCAAATTCTATGCTCCTTTGAAGGCTACTGACTCAAACCTAAAAAGCAGAGCTGCCTCTTTTTCCAGCTGTTTTGACAGACACTAGGCTACATCCTCTTTTTGGATACCTCACTTTCTCCATCGGTGGTTCAGCTTAGAGAGCCTATGGCAAGAAACATGCATGATTAATACAGTGAGTCATTCACTAAATCTTTAAACTTACAGGAAACGTTGCATTTTAGGGTTTTCTTCTATTTCTCTTGGTGTTTGTTTGGGGAAACGGCTTCCAGACTGAGTTTGGAGGAAAAGAAAACGTCTTTTACTCCCCATTATTGTTCACAACCTGTGTTGTAGTGTGACGTGTTAGGAGGTAGTAAGTTGATGGTAAACACGCTGGACTAATTGCAAGTACATATTGATACATATCTCGATACAGGGGTTGTGATACTGTAAGCAAATAATAAACCAGTCATTAAGAACACACCACCATAGGCAAACTTTAGCAGATATATATATATATATTTAACCAGAACACAGTGAGATCTGCATTTGCAATAATTACATCTAAAATGTAATGCTAACACGAACCGCTTAAACGTAACTATACCATGAAACCTGTGCCAGTTTTACCCACATCACACATCAGTGGCATGAAGTGTTTTGCAATACATGAAACACTTGGTTCCCTGGTGGTCTAGTGGTTAGGATTCGGCGCATTCGGTTGCACAATCCAGTGAGAAATGTGCAAATATAAAGCAGAGAAACAATACAAATATATACAGTACAGTAAATAAATACTATATATATAGAAGTTACACTATCTAATTATTCACCTAAACTAGGTAATATTGCACAGTTTAAAATGTTATTACACTAAAATTGTAATCATGATTATTGCACAGTTTATAAAACAGTATTAAGAGTGTGCATTATGGTGACTGGTTCACTGGGAGCAGCTCTGAGATGAACCTGTCAGTGATTCATGTGTGAAAATGTGTGAAATCTTTAGTCAGGTGTAATGACTTCATGTTTGGTCACATGCTACTTTTTTTTTTTTTAATAAAGATAAATAGGAACTCGCACCATTATATAATTAAAATGAAAATTACGAAGAAGTTTAAAGATAACGGTGGCGGATGAGGTGAACGTTGACAAATGAAAAAAAGATGTAACACCTAGCCTGTAAGAAAGAGTATTAGAAGACTGTACATTGGCGAACGTTCGGGGCACTTCCATGGAACTGTCTGACTTTGTTTCTGCCTAATTACATAACACAACCCTGATTTCTACACAAAGTCTATTCTTTTTGATTGGTGTGATTGGTGTTTATCGCTAAGCTGACACTCTTGTGCCCTTGTACTGTAATGTACATGTGACAATAAATCAAAAAGTCAAAAGCATGTGATGATGTAAAAGTGAAGACTGACATAAAGCAAACTGGTAGTAATTTGTGCAGCCACTTAAAGCGTTAAGTCTAAATAAACACTGTTACTATTTACTGTTCCAAGAAGCATTATAGAGGCACAAAAAAATGGATCAAGCCCAAAAGTGCAACATATTAAGTTTTTAATGGTTTTATTAACAAATCATTGTTCAGGAAATGAGCAAAACAAAACAAACACTGTAGATCTTTAACTGCTCTATCAATCAATCCTGGTTCTACTTATGAGCTTGTTATCGGGCTCTTGATGAGCTGCATCAGGTGTTCAGATCAACAAATAATGACTAATCTTTTACGGATATAAGGCCCGAGGATATTTTTGGAATATTTTGTAACCATTGAATCATAATCATGTTTTTACATTTGCATAAAAGAAAACTACTTATGGTATATGGATTAAAGTATTGGGACACCTGGCATTTCCAGCGATATGAGGTTTTTTGCCAAATTGTTGGAGGCACACAATTCAATAGGTCAAAGTGTGGGGTGTGCCCCTCTAGTGGCGAATAAAGACATGACAGGTGGGGTGCTATGAATGGCATAATTTTAATATTTTTGTTTTTGTTTTTCATTAATTTTCATTTATGTCTTTTTTCTATCAACAATAAATGTCATTCACCCAAAGCAACTACAAACAAACAATTAGGTCATTCATGCAAGCAAATTAAAACAAATGAAATCAGTTAGGCTACCTAACACAACTACACTTTTCTGTTTTTGAACTTGAGGCTATTTAATGTTATTGAACTTTATATTTCAATAAATTAGACATTTGGGATGATGGAGGACAGGTGGGGCTTGAAAATCTACCCCTGTTTTAAAGTTTGGATGCGCAAACCCCTGTGTACAAAGCCAGCATTAAGATTTACTTTACATGTGTTGGAGTGGAAGATGCCCCTGCTGTAGAGCTCCAACCCTACTGAACACCTTTGGGATGAATGTGAACATTGACTGCACCCCAGGCCTCAATGGCACAAATCTCCATAAACACACTCCAAAATCTGGTGGAACATCTTCCCAGAAGAATGGAGGTTATTATAACAGCAGATGAGGACTAAATGTGGAATGGGATGTTCAAAAAAGATAATGGTCAGGTGTCCACAAACTCTGGTCTATAAAGTGTATGTGAACTTCCCTGCAGATAAAGTAAACAAGCAAACAGTGTTCCGACCAATGACTTAAAACCATTAAATCCAGGCGTACTTTGATATTCAGACCCCAGCGCACTAGGAATACTCTCTATAAGACGGGGAACATGGACGCAAGCCGACCTTATGCTCCGATTTAACGTTAAATAAGCCGTGATAAATAAAACGGAGCACATCGCACTTGACTGACGGCACTCTCGACTGAAGGATGTGAAGGAAACATACAACCCGCAGGAGAGTACAACTAAAAAGAAAGGATTGCGAAAGTCCCCTGAGGGCTCATTTGTGTCGATTCTGGCGTCGTAGTCGGAATCCTATAAATAGTCAAAAGTGCTTAAGGGCTGAAGATTATTGAGCGCACCAGTCTGAGAACACGAAAGCAATCGAAATGTACAATCTTCTTCCAAGAATGATAATTGGCCCATTATGGTTTTCTTACAGCGTGTCTAATCACATCACTGACATTTCACACAAGTCTGTATAGACCATAAAGACAGATGATCATTAAGATTTTTTTGGCGGTTCGGTGGTGATTTCGAAATCGTCCTTCCTTGGTCTGGTCTCTTTCATGATGTTTTTCTTTTATCGGATCCTGAAAGGTTTTTATAATACATTTTTATACAGATTCATGAGATTTATTTATTCATAGATTTTGTTTTTCCTCACAGGCTCAAGAGCACTAACATTTAAATCCGGACAATAGCCACATCAATACTTATTATACTGAAAATACAAAAACAAGGCCAATGCAACTTTGATTATGCAGCAGTAAATGAAGTGTCATTGAAGTGTCTTTCTACTTGAGTGTCATAAACTCTTGCATGTTGATCGAAAATGTTTTATTTTACGCAGAACTTTTATAAGGAAAAAATATAAAAGACATAATAGAAATAAAGTTGTGTATATCAAGGCTATCTCGCTTGCTCATAGTGTGAAGTACTACTGGCATGATGTACTAAAATTATTTGGACGTCTGACATCTGGCAAGTCCATGATGAAATCGCAGACGTGGCAACTCAAGTGATCCCTCACGTCTGTATTACCTTCTGGTTCTCCCTTTTAGTTATGCTGCCATAGCGAGTCTTGCCGGAGTCCAAACTGCACAGTGACATTAACTTTCATACAACAATAAGGACACTTAATAATCCATATCCTTCTCTTCCTGTCACCCCTCTTCTCTCTCTCTCTCTCTCTCTCTCTCTCTCTCTCTCTCGGTCAAGTTAAACATGCTCCTGAGGCTCCAGTGACCACTGTTCCTGCCCCTCTCCCCTCCGTGGATCTTCCCACTTGGTCCAGGCCTGCCTCTGGATAGTGTTCTCTTCGACTGGAGGCCACTCTGTGCAGCTTGGGACGGTTTCTCATCAACGCCTTGGGTGGTTCCATGAAATTCCGGCGCTTTGAGGATGGATTGGACTGTAGTTGATGTCAACAGTCTCCTACACTGACTCAGGAATACAGTTCGCTTCTGATCATCATCACTGCACCCCACAAAATTGTATATCTGCTATAAATGGACATTCGGTGCAACCCAGATGAGGAGGGTTCCCTCTTGAGTCTGGTTCCTCTCAAGGTTTCTTCCTTATGCCATCTCGGGGAGTTTTTCCTTGCCACATTCGCAGTTCTTATAAAGAACATATTCACTTTTAATCACCACATTATCTGTGTAAAGCTGCTTTGAGACAATGTTCATTGTTAAAAGTGCAATACAAATAAAAATGAATTGAATTGAATTGAAGTGGTCAGAATAGCACCAGTTGCACAGCTCCCGATTTACACTGACTTATGAAAATCGGTGCTCCCTGTGACTGTGCGTGCAGCCTTGTGCTGCCATTTGTTGGCGTGTTACAAAACTAGTCTTGAAACTTTTTTGATACCACTTCATATGTTCATGCAGCTACAGGTACAGATCAACACCAAAATGTGTACGTTGCTGATGGGAGTTGAGAAGGTCATGGCTTCAGCACATAATGGAGCTTTTGGTAAAAGTATGAATGGTAATCAATTTCGCTTGTTGTTTATAATTCTTCCTTAGTGGGTTTTCCCAGGAAACCCTCAATAAATAAAGCATCATACATGAAATATTTGCATATCATACGTGCAAGCTCCAGTGAAACTCCCTAGAAATTCTACATTCGCTTATTTTCTTTCAACAGCATGCTCATAATATATTCATGTGACATTTCTGAGAATTCCTTCTAACCTCCATGTAAAGTAATAAATGATTAATGAATGCTCAAATTGATATAAACGTTTAGACTTAGCAGCCTTTGCTTATCTTGTGATTTATGAAATTATGTTTGAGTTTGCTGTCATTCCTGCCACGTAGATATTTTTCGGTTCTGGAATTCAGAAGATAAGAAAGAAAAGTAGAGTGAGTGGTGGTGTGTGAAATCTGAGACGAGAAACAATAGAACGGGACTCTTTTGACTGGAATTGGAGAGATGTATGCTGGTGAAGGGTTTTGTTCAGCTTGAATATTATATACTAATTATACAAACTGTCAGAATAATGCATAATTTAAGCCTGAATTTCTAGCTTTGAGAAAATTCTATACTATACTATAATTAAATGATAATTATGACTGCAGTCATGGACTTACTCTTATCTGGACTTTATCTGCAGTGTTGCTCTTCCCAACCAGTGTGTACATTAAAATAAAACATTTCGAGTCCTGAACACGGCACATTTTTGTTATTCTAAAGCTTTAAAACCATTTATAAAACTAAGAAATAGCATTTATAATTAAGGTCAAATAATGTGGGAAAATTGTGGCTCGGTGGTCACGACATTGGCCTTTTAATTGAAAGGTTGTGAATTCAAATCCCCTCACCACCAAGCTGCTTCTCCTGGACTTTTTATTGTAAGGCCTTTAACATTCAACTGCTCAGTTATATAAATAAGATAATTGTAAGTCTCTCTGGATAAAGGCGTCTGCCAAACACCATAAAGTGTATTTCTGTGTGTGTGTGTGCGGTATCCTTTTGAAAGTATAAAGGACATACAGCCCTCGGTTTTAAACCGATTATTTTTTGACCATGCAAAGAAGAATATGATCCAAACATCAGAGCAGTTGGAAGTAATTAGTTCAATTAGCATAATTGGCTTCACCAGAGTAGCCCTTCAAGACACTAAACACCGAAACACACTTTCTGAACCGTCACCGCTTCAGCTAAACTAAACCCTGAGTGCAAATGAGGCAGCGTGTTGTTTTTGATTTGCAGTAATTACTTAACTGTCACAGGCAAAGTGCGATAAGGGAACAATATGCGAGTGAAGGTTTTTTTTTTCCCCTTTTGCTATTTATACTTATTGCTATATAAATACAACGAGTTTGGATCTCATCGAGATTTTCAGAAACAACTGAACCTCGGCGGCGATATCTGTATGCTTAGACTATAATGCTGAGACGATACAGCAGTGTGGGAGTTTGTGTGTGTGTGTGTGTGTGTGTGTGTGTGTGTTTGCAGGTTAATCATCAAATTTAGAACATTTCATTAGAGCTAATTAGAGATACTTATCAATAGGGCTAATGATCAATCTTTAATTCAAATGAACATTCGTAAACCATATGCCATATACTGAAATGCTTTTTAACAACTAGTTAATGGTATAAAATGGAATAAAAATATTTCCCTTCATTTGAACTAAGAGACACAAACTCTGTTCCAGCATGACAATGCCCCTGTGCACAAAGCCAGCTCCATGAAGATCTGCTTTACATGGTCTGGAGTGGAAGATCTCCTTCTATAGAGCTCTAACCTCAACCCTTTGGGATGAATGTGAACAATGACTGCACCACAGGCCTCCTCACATCACCTACATCACTTCCTGATTTTACGAACACCCTTGTAGCTGAAGGAGCACAAAATCTCCACAAAAAATACTCCAAAATCGTGTGGAACATTATCTTGTAGGTATCTGTATTTGCATTCTGGAAGAGTTAAACAGTGTGATTCATTTGAGTAGACTTAATAATAAAGTGTGCAAGATGTGCAATTTTGTGATGTATGTGTGTTAAAATGCAAGATGATGTCATATTTATTAATTTAATCACATCATTTTTTTTTATTTCCCTATGGGATCAATAAAGTATTCTAATTCTGATCACAGTATGTATTTCAGCCCTAATTTGCTCAGGTTGGTCACCTGAAACCTTCCTCAGCACAACACCTTCTGAGGAATGTGCTATCTACCCTCTTCTACATACATAAGCGCACATATGTCCATGACTGGCTAGTGTCACTTTAGACTTCATCAGAGTTCCAACCCAACACAATCTCAGTGCTAAAGGGTGAATTCATTTCTGCTGCAACCCTTTAAAGAACTCATACAGACTTTAAAATATTAATAAATAATAAATGAATGAATAATTATTTACTAGTACCACTGGTCCCATTTCCGAAGCCTTAACATGGATGGGTGGATGATATGAAGATATAACATGGGGTTAACTAATGTGTTTATTTCATACATTACTATAAGTGGACATTATGAGGATATATGATTTTATACAGGGCATCATTGTTTTTTAAACCACAATATTGATTTATTTCAAGAAAATCTAAACCATATTTTTTTGGAGCTTGTAGTGATAGAAGAGTATCTGTGAGAGTGAAAGGGAAAGTTTATAGGACTGTGGTGAGACCTGAGATGTTGTATGGATTAGAGACAGTGGCATTGAGTAAAAGACAGGAGGTGGAGCTGGAGGTAGCAGAGCTGAAGATGTTGAGATGTCCGTTAGGAGTGATGACGATGGATAGGATTAGAAATGAGTTTATTAGAGGGACAGCGCATGTAGGACGTTTTGGAGACAAGGTGAGGGAGGTGAGATTGAGATGGTTTGGACATGTGCAGAGGAGGGACATGGGGTATATCAGTAGGAGAATGCTGAGGATGGAGCTACCAGGAAGGAGGAAAAGAGGAAGACCAAGGAGGAGGTTTATGGATGTGGTGAGGGAAGACATGCAGGTCGTTTTGTCCATTGTTATGCTGGAACACGGCTGGACTTCTCAGTTCCCAGTAACTCTGAAGGATTAAAAAATAATTTGGTGCTTCCAATAAAAGAATAATCACTTATCATGTGTAATGTTCAGGGGTGCACAAACTTTTGCCAAATAAGCTATTGAAATAATAAAAGTGCAGTACTCTGTTATTTCAGTCTTCCATAAACATCAATCCTTTTTTTCACAAACCGGTCAATGTTAAATTACTATTATTATTTTTAATACTTGGTAATGTGCCATTTTCTATGTAAAAATCGTATTCAGTTCTTTATCACATGCTTTAACTCTGATTACTGCTATTTTGACCTCTGCTATGGATTTGAATTATAATTATTGCAGTTTATAAATACCCCCCGCTGAACTCATATTTCAATCCTGCATCAACACACTGCATGTTAATAACAAACCATCTGTTGTGTGAACTCTGATCACACCTAAAGTAATCAATTGTAGTTTTGTTGTAATCTTACTTCCGTTGCTAACAGAAAATATATCAATTTGCTTTTTTGTTTATATACACTACAAGGACAAAAGTTTGTCCCCATTTGTCAGTCACAAGAGAATTACTAAAGTCAAGATTCCACTCCATGCCATGTAAAGCAGATCTGCATGGAGCTGGATTAGTGCACAGGGACATTGTCACGCTACAACAGGTTTGGTCTCCTAGTTCAAGTAAAACATTTTCATTTGTAAACTGTAAGTAAAACACGATTATGTGGGCTTAAGTCTCCTGTCTCCATCAGAGGTTTTTTTAAGGATTTTAAGTTCTCATAAATAAGACTTAACATAACTGATAGCCGTGACTACACGTGTACAACTTTTGGACTCGAATCGAGTATTTTATTTTTTGTAAGGCAGAAGGTGAACTTTCAGAGTTTACTTTTTACCATCCTGGAATGTCTGACAGTGTATGAGCATCTTGTGCATATGTATACACACACACACACACACACACACACACACACACACACACACACCTACTGCATGTTCCTCTACATAAAATCAGATCAGATTAAAATTATTCATATGGCAGATGGTCTTATTCAGAGTGCATCAAATGTAAGCCAGAATCCAAACCAAAGCACATGGTGAACCATTCCAGTGTTATATATCACGACAACTCTCAGCTGAGCAAGAACGCTTGAATAAATAATCGTTTTAATATTCATAATTAGAGCAATGTTATTTATAGTGGTATATTTACATACACCAACCAGGTATAAAATTATAATATTATAACATAATGAGTGGTGAAGTGAATAACACAGCAAGTGAACATTTTGTTCTCCAAGTTGATTTTAGAAACAGGAAAAATGGGCGAGCGTAAGGATTTGAGTGAGTTTGACAAATTGTGACGTCTAGACGTCTGGGTCAGAGCGTCTCCAAAACTGCAGCTCTTGTGGGATGTTCCTGGTCTTCAGTGGTCCGAATCTATCAAAAGAGTGGTAAACCAGCGACAGGGTCGTGTTCGGCCGAGGCTCATTGATGCACGTGAGGAGCGAAGGCTGGTCCTTGTGGTCCGATCCAACAGACGAGCTCCTGTAGCTCAAACTGCTGTAGAAATTCATGCTGTTAATGATCGACGGGTCACGACTGTTTTTAGCAGTAAAAGGGAACCAACACAATATTATCTTATGTTATGCCTGTTCAGTGTATATATATATATATATATATATACCAGAATCTTCTGATACACAGAAACCCAATGAAACAGCATCTTTCCTCACATGCATTAAACTAAGTGCTATCCACCCTCTTCCACATACCTGAGCTTACAGATACCAATGATTGGCTAGTACCAATCTGATTGATAGGGGAGAGAAAGTATGCTCCTCCCACTCATAGAGTAAAGCCGAATTAGTTTACTTGGCTCCCTGCCATGGACAGCAGTGGTTAGATGGTGTGAAGAGTTTTTTGTTGTGCTACTTGGCAGCCCAAATACATTTTTTCTGCCAAAACTAAAGAAGAGAAAAAGGATTTTTTTTTTTTTATTATTTTTTGTATTATTTATGTATGTTTTTACCACCAAATCAAATAACAAACAAAAAGAGTATTTATTTTGATGTAAACTGAGCAGAAGTAAGCCACAACACGATTTCAGAGAACTCTTTATATATAATATAATAGGCTGATAACCCGGGTGTAGGTGTGAGGTGTTACAGTGCATGATGTGGACATGAGATGAATCAGAGAGCATGATAATGGTGCAAGGTCTCACACCCAGCCGTGAATTATCACCTTATACCGTGGTCACTTCCAGCAATGAGGAGTTAAAACTGTCATTGATGTTTGCAGAGCGAAACCCGACTGAATGGATCATAATAACACTTCATTTTTTCTTACGCAGTTTATATACGACTCGTTACAGCCACAATTCTGCTCCGAATCACACAAACAGATAAAGTAGTGCCAGAAGATTCCATCCCATTAGCTTAATAATCTTTTCTTCTCCACTTCGTCTAATTCATTTGCCGTGACCCTTTATCAAAATCACCGCGATCACCGCAATCGCAAAACTCCTCCATGTAGGTCATTAGAAAATGAGGTAAAGGGACAACCTCAAGAACCCAGTACTCTTAACCAAACTGTGTATTTTGAACTGTAAATTTAATAACAACGCAGACGGTATCCAATTTCGAAGGATGTGTGGTGGGTTGATAATTCATGAACTATCAGGAAGGAATGAATTAACTTTATTGTGACATGAAGGTTAAAGGTGCAATAGTCACGTAAACAAAGCGTTATCGAAGGTGTTGTGAAATATCACGCGGCACAGAAATTGCTTCACACCGTGCCACCATGCTGATATGAAGCCCACCCTCGAACGCAATACGGTTCTGAGCATGACCTTTAGCATTTCATTCCAATATTATTTTATCATCTATATTAGACAAAAGACTCAGCAATGCCATTATCTGCGCCATCTTTAAGGGCGATGTGCATCCTCTTATGCCACGTTGGATTTCTCGTGCATCTCTAAGCATAGCTATAAACCGTCGTTCCCTCGTCACCCTTCATTTTATATGAAAACCCCTCTGTCTTGAAGATGGGAAACAATTACCCTTTTATCTATAAGCTCTGATACAGGAGACTCCTTCCATGAATGGTGAATAAAATGTTTTTTTTTTTCTATCACACTACTTCACCTTTTCAGTCTTTGAGGTTTGTTAAATTTGATCATGTGAAGCATCCACCTGTGGATGAGCTGTTACTATAGAAACAGTGACAATGCGTGGTGGTTCAGTGGTGAAGATGTTGGACTTCCTGAGCCCTTAAAGCAAGACCCTGCAACTGCTCGATTGCTTTGGAAAAGGGCATCTGCCAAAAGCTATAAAGGAAAATGAAATGCTGCTGGTTTTATAGAAGATTAATCAGTATCTTCTGACCAATCCAGAATCCAGCAGTACTGCCATGTCAGATGAAGCACAAACACTGATTAAGGATCATCATTCTGAACTACGAGGGGAAGAAATGGTGAAACAAATTGAGATAAGTTAATGGTTTGTACATTGCTCAAGGCTGTATTGATTTCCTGCCAGGTCTGGGATTTGAGCACTCAACCTGCTGGTCATTAGAGCAGTTTAATCACTGAGCTACCCCTTTTTTGGTTCATTAATGCACAGAGAAACTAGGATTAATTCAAGACATTAATCTGTCCACTAATATAGCAGGACTGCTGCAGTGTTTTTGACAGACAGTCATTATTTAAAAATGAACCTTTGATCTTGGTTCATGGTGAACAGTGCTTGAGCTATTTCAGGAGGGCTCTACCAGGGGGTGATAGAATTCTGTATTATGAAGTAAACAGACAACCTGATAATTGAATCGGTGGGCGAGCGATGGAACGTGGGCTGTGATTAACAATACGTTATATGATGAACGAGTGTTTTTACTGCTCTCCCTGCAAGTTTCCAAATCTCCAAAATTCACCTGCACATACACCAGTCATTTATCCCACATCTCATCCACTCTCTGTTAATTACACTGGATACTCATTTCTTACAACAGCTGAACTTGAAACCCCTGTGCTGTACATTGTAGTGTTCCTCTTGCTCTGAGCTCACAAGCTTTCGTCACATGAAGGTTGTGTGTGTTACAGCACAGAAAACAATAAAGGAGGTTGTACAGTAGCTAAAACCTGCTTCTCATCCAGGACACTATAAATAGTGAACTAAAATGTCTACACACCGCTGTTGTGGGCTTTTTACTATTCATAGATGGCAGGTAGCACATTGTTTGGCAGACCATGTAGCACAACAGGTAGCACATCCACATTATGTAGCCTTTCATGAAGCCCAACATGTAGCATAACAGATAACATACTTAGTAGCACAGTAGGAAGCACATCATGTTCACTCCACATGCAGAAACATATACCAAAGTGTGGTTGAATTCACCAATCATTTTTTTCCTCAGAAGATTTGCATTATATACTGCCACATAGCTCAGACAGTATTAAAGTGGTGGACTGTATGTTGGTGATCAGTAGATACACCAAACGCAAAACAAAACACGTTTAAAACAGAGCGTGCACTCAACCCTGATTGGTGACTTGCTACGTGTTTGACCAGTTAAGTTTTTATCCGCTAATAAATAAAAAGGATTTTTTGTCGAGTAAAAAGTAAAATATTCGACTTTGAAATGTAGTGAAGTAAAAGTCTCTCCAAATGGAAATACTTCAGTAAAGTACAGATACGCGAAAAAGCTACTTAGTACAGTAACGAATTACATTTACTCTGTTACTGCTATTTACATAATGCAATATATTCCATAACTCCTCAGTGCTGGATTGTCTTTGTCCCATATTAGGAGACAAAGTATTCCATTTTTGTACATGGCCAGGTGATAATCCATGGCTAGGTGTGAGGTGTTACATTTTGATGCTCTCCTCTTCACCTCTGCATTGTTCATTAAAATCGTCTAGCACACATCTCTTACATGACTGATTACTGGTAGTTATATGATGGATCCGTTTCTTCAGTGTTCACCCATACAGAGTGTTCCTGCTTCTAAAAAGGTCAGATATCTCCACTGCATGCTTATTACTTTTACAGATTAAGAACTCATATAAAAACTTCTATTTTACTGAAATACACTAATCAGGTATAACATTATGAGCACCTGCCTAATATTGTGTTGGTTCCCTTTTGCTGCTAAAAACAGTCAAGTCCCGTCGATCATCAACAGCATGACCAACTTCAGCAGTTTGAGCTACAGGAGCTCGTCTGTCGGATCGGAACACACGGACCAGCCTTCGCTCCTCACGTGCATCAATGAGCCTCGGCCGCCCACGACCCTGTCGCCGGTTCACCACTGTTCCTTCCTTGGAGCACTTTTGATAGATACTAAACACTGCAGACAGACCAGGAACACACACAAGAGCTGCAGTTTTGGAGACGCTCTGACCCAGACGTCTAGACGTCACAATTTGTCAAATTTGCTCAAATCCTCACCCATTTTTCCTGCTTCTCAGTTCTCTCGTCAACTTGGAGGACACAATGTTTACTCTGGTAACCCACCTGCTAAGAGGTGCCATGATGAAGAGATCATCAGTGTTATTCACTCACAAGTTATAATGTTATAATCTCTTAATATTATGACTGATCAGTGTATTTTTTCCTGGTTTAAAACAACAAAGAAAACAGCCCATTCTGGTTAGAAGGAAGCATAAACTTTCTCTCACACCTCACCTCTAAGGACACTGAGAACATTTACTGCCACAGGTGATATTTTATGGGAATTCCTGTTTTGGAATTCAATATGTATTTTGTCGACTGCTCTTGTAATGTGAGTAGCTTTTCATATGATAATGCATGTCTGATTGGCCAGGATAGTGACGGGTGCATGCTTTGTTCTCTAAAAGCCTTATTTCCACTTATTGTAGACTGAGCATACAAAACACAACTGCATAACAGGTTAAACACAATTGACAAAACCATCATGATGCTAAACATTTACAAAAATATCAATAATAATACTTCCAAAGCCATACATTAGCAGATCCTATTGTCCTCTATATGCATTTCACTGCCAATGAGACTTGGGATTAAGTGCACTCGCTGAAGTTTCATATAGCTATGAATAGATTTCCTGGACACAGCTTCACACTTTGCTCACAGAACTGTGTAAATATCTTCATGATGTGTACTCCACATGGTTCTACCACATCCCCAAGGTCATTCAGGTCTGTATTACTACACTCGTTATAATATTCCTTGTTCCTATAGTAACAGCCCCCTCACAGTGGACTTGTATGGTGGACCCTTCACATAATCTAAAGCTGATAAGAAACAGATTTTTTAAATGTATACAAGGAATCTCCAGTGTCAGAATTTTGTAGCAGCCAGAGTCAAATCTGTAAAGTTCTCCAACATATTTGGGGATGGAGTTCATACTTTTCAGATTCTTGGTCCAGAATGAATTGACTGAAATCAGAAAACAGGGCAAAACATAGCATGCACTCATGGCAAGAGTTTAAATCAGAGGTCCCCAACCACAGGTCACAGTGCATGAAGGAGTTGCAAGAACAAACTGGGGAAGGTGTCTATAGATATAAATCTGTACTATTTATTGTGTGTTTTGCCCTTTAAGAGCCACTATTTAAAAATTTACATACGACATGAATTCAGAAAAAACATCATTTCCACACCTGCAACAGGTTCAGGTCTTACACAAACATCCCTCAAAGGTTTTTTAGTAGAAAAAGTAAGAAAAGACCAAGCAATAGTGATAATGAAAAGACAGCTACTGACTAAAAAGGGAAAAAAGAAAGCAGGCTTTTACTGAAAATATGACTATTAACTATCATCTAACCACCTCAACCCCCAACCGTCCACCTACATATACACAAACACATCACCACATCTGAGAACATTTTTAGAGCTGGTCATTGGTATACAAAAGGTTGGAGATCTTGGTTAAAATGAGATTTTATATATAAAGTAATAATAATAATAATAATAATAATGTGTACATGTGTTTTTTTGGTCGAAACGTACAGTCTGATATCACTCAGTTTCTGAGGAAGAAAAGATGCACCAATAACCTATAGCACTACATCATCCCTATGGGAGCTCACTACATTGTGTTTTCATGGCTTTCTGTACATCAGAAATAATTTCCCTGGACATCATCCCCCATATCTATTATTCCTGCACAGTGAGATGGAGTCTCATGGAGTCTCTCTCATACACATGATTTTTCTTTTCATTTTTTCTTGTTTTCACCTGACACACAAACACAAAACACTACAATTACTGTATTGGAAAAACAAAGCCCCCAATCCATATTTATGTGTTCTAATGACTACAATGAAAGTCAAAAAGAAAACACTTCATACAAAAAGAAACCAATAAACCTCCAATCTCGTTTCTCTCCTTCAGTGTAAGGTCATTAATATCGACTTGTGCATCGGAGATAGAGGGGGTGGGGTGAGGTGTGTGTGTGGGGGGGGGTTACTTAAGAACTTATAATATCCTAATTATGCTGCACCGAACACCTAATTATACATCTCACTGATCTAGATCATGTTCACTGAACCAAGGATGCATGGTTAATTTTAAACTGAGTGACACGATCATGAAGTCTCATCCCTCCACCTGTCGCTTTCTCAGGGGCGGCCTATCAGGTGTCAGTGTCACCAGCTGACTTATCACAAGCACCTGTTTATCATTTCCCTTACATGAGATCATAATCAGCCCACCTTGTCAAGTTCAAATTTCTTATTATTCATAGAATTTTGCTTTCCTCTGTGCCAATTGTTTCTCTGCCTGTTGTGCTTTATTAGTTGCCCATCTCTTCGTCTTTATAACTTTCCAGGGGGAAAAGACGCTTCCATCTGCATATTTAGGTGATTGAAGTCTTCGCCTCCCATTGATGCAAAATAGGCAAGGGGCATCAACTAACTATTTCCGCACCAAGGCATATGTTACCTTTCTTGCCGGAGTGGTACATCTTGTCTGTATCTTTTACAAATAAGTGTATCTTTATAGCGTCTTCAGTTACAGCGCAAATCTGGTCATGGTAGAGGAATCTATAACTTGGGAAGGTGGACATACCCTCACAATGGAACCCTAGTGGTGGATCCAGCGCCTATTGTTGGATGATTTAGTGCAAGATAGGAATTACCTCCTGAAACTGAATTCCACTTGTGGAACCAGAGCCTATTGTTACCCCGTGGACTGGATTCTCAGTGGTGGATCCAAGGCGTGAAATAAGAGCACTGGTCTTAAGGTAGGAACTACCTTCTTTGTTGGATTACAGTGGTTAAGACAGAGGCCATTCTAGTAGCACCAAACATATAGTGGGAATATCCCTAGAACAATGCAACAATTGCAACACCAGGCAATGGGCAATTTAGACAATGTGGTTACACTGCGGATATGTTTTTGGGAGGTGGAAGGAAACCAGAGAACCTGGAAAAACACTCAAGAACCTTAATCTCCTCTTAGGTACTTAAAATTATCAAATACACTATATTTATCTTTTTAGTACATACATTGGTGATACAGAGACCTAAAGCATTCTTTCAAGGTTATAGATTAATAAATGTCCTATATAAAAGATCTTCTCTTATAGATGTCCTAAAAAAAAACCTACACCAAAGTGGGTACCAAGTGGACCTTCTTCAGGCAGAAAAGAACCCTTCCAACAAACCTTTGAAGGACCCTTTTCGCCTCAAGAATATAGAAGCTGCCGTGGAGGAGCTGTTAAGTTGGCTGAAACAGCTGGTCATCACTGCAGAAATAAATTGCCAATCATGAGGTCCTTGTAAATCATCAGAACCTGGAACTGTGTCGAGTAAAGGCATTCCTGAGGGTTTAGTAATTATACTGCTTTAGTACATGTCTACTAATAATAGTACAAACCATATTTAAAAAAATGTTGGGGCACTTTGTAAAATGTAAATAAATACAGAATACAACGATTTGCTAATTTCATCCATCCACATTCTTTTGACAAATAAAAAAAATGTAAATAATAATGTTTAAATGTTGGTAGCTTCCTGTGTTTGACTTGTTTGCCGCGAGTTCCGTGTTTGTATTCCTGTTGGCATTTTTTAACTTATACTTTACAGTTTATCTTTTTTCCTCCTTTAATAATCCTGAACAATAATTTTTTTGTCTTCCTGACTTGTGCCTGTAGCTCGTTAACCGACTACCACTAGTGTTGATTACATTCATTGCCTCACACTTTATCTTAACTCTATTCATTATTATAAGCACTATGTCGGTTGTGTGTCTGCCTTTGAGCACAGGTGAGGACTCGTTCGAGTTGCACACGGTGGAGTTGGAGCTGGAGTCTAGCTCCACTGGTCTGTGGAGAAACTAATCCGCGACCTACATGCAAAGCATTCCCAGCTGCGAGAGCGGAAAGCGGCACTGAAAACATCCCGGGCGGACGCTCACTCGTCCCAGGTTAATTCTATGGTTGAACCTAATGCACCCAGGACCTCAACTCTGCCCAGGCCCAGCGCACCTAGAACGCAGCCCGACCAGGTATCGTTCACTCCGGCACCGGGGCACCATGAACCCTGGATGCTGCAGCAACGGAAGACGCAAGCCAAGCCCCGGTTGAGGAACTCTCCATCACAACCGGAGTTTGAGGTCTCGAACGAGAACCGCTTCACCCCTCTCTGCGAGATGGAACGAGATGTTAACGAAAAGTTCCAAAGTTTGGTCTCACTTGCACCCAAAGCAATCATTGTCAATGAGATGATCACAGATAATAATCTCTCAGCACTCTGTCTCACTGAGACCTGGATTAAACCAGATGATTATATGGGTCTAAACGAGTCTACAGCGTCAGCATCTGTTTATAAGCATGAGGTGTAGCTACCATTTATAGTGCTCTTCTTAATGTTAGTCAGAGATTTGGATTCAGGTTTAAATCATTTGAAGTGCTCGTTCTTACTCTACTTTCAGACATACATAGAAAACCCCTACTATCTCTCGCTTTGGCCACAGTGTACAGACCCCCAGGGCCCTACGCTGATTTTCTTCAAGAGTTTGCTCATTTTCTCAAGGAGATTTTAATATTCATGTAGATGATGTAAACGATGCCCTAGGATTATCATTTGTTGACTTATTAAACTCTTTTGGGGTTAAACAAAACATCACCAGACCAACTTATCGTTTTATCCACACACTAGACTTAATAATATCCCACGGAGCAGACGTCACTGATGTAGATATTTTACCTCAGAGTGATGACATCAAGACCATTACAGTTTTTCTCAACTGCTTTCAGTCATTTCTCAGATCAGAATTGAAGTTTGCAGATCTCCAAGTGCATTTCTCCAAACAACACGTACAAACCGCACAACATAGTGGATAACCGGAAAATACGCGTCACCTGCTCAAAATGCTTTGTCTATTGTGCAAAAGCGTGTTTTTTCTTCAATCATTGTGTCAGAGGCAGCAGAATCCCATGTCATTTTTTCAACAATGTGAACGTGACAGGCAAAATGATTAGTCATGTTGTCAGTAGAACATCATACTCAGTTTTAGTTATTTAAATTATACTCAAGTCAGGTTTTGATGACTAGAAACCACTAAATTACCATACTGGTGTGTGCCATAATTTACAGTGTCCCTCTGGTAAAAAAAAAAGAAGTTACTCTTGCAAACCATTGTGCATCAACCAGGTGTTACAGTAATTTACATGGTATGAATAGATAATTTTTCTGATTGATTCCATTTAACCTCATCTAACCAATCAATATCGACCCACGTAACAGTATATGGAAGAATCGAAACAAAAGATCAGACTGTATTCACATTTTTACTGTACTGTCAATAGTGGTACTTACATACAGAAAACAAAGGAAACTACACATAGGCTATTTACCAACAAATGGAAACCTGAAAAAGACAAAGTGGGAAAAACTATACATGTACAACAGAAGGTAAAGGTAAAATTACGTGGCAGTTTTCCTATGCGTCATGTCGGTCCTGTGTGTTGGGCCACAGATTCTCATCCACATCACAACATATATTTTCCCTTGCTATGCACGGTGGAAAGAATCTTCTTGAGTGCCTAATCCAGCCTCTACATGCATCTGCTGAGATGTCCTCACATGCTGCATCCATGGCAGCCAGCAGTGTCATCCGCAAATGTGGCTGATGATCATAAACCTTCCACCTCCAAGCCGAGAAAAACTCTTCAATTGGGTTCAGGAACGGGGAGTAGGGTGGAAGGAATTTAATCAGCATCCTGCGGCGGTGGACAAACCACTGCCTGATGTTGTCAGAGTGATGGAAACTGACATTGTCACAAATTACTACATACTTTGGTGGATCATCTCGATTGAGGTCCCTCTCATCTTCAGGAATGACATTTCTATAGAGATTGTCTAAGAATGTAAGGAGATGCTGTGTGTTGTACGGTCCCATAATAGGAATATGAGCTAGCACACCTTGGTCTGAAATAGCAGCACACATAGTGATGTTTCCTCCACGTTGGCCTGGGACATCAACAGTAGCTCTCTGGCCGATTAGATTTCTACCACGCCTTCTGCCTTTGGCCAGGTTGAAGCCAGCCTCATCCAAGTATATGAAGTTGCACATGTTTCTCTTCGTTACCGAAGGTGAAGACTCACCTGAGAGCAATTTCTCAATTCTGGACATATTTCTTAACAAACATGTACTCACAATTTGTAGAAATCTGTACAGACATACAATTCTGAGAACATGTTCACTCATTTTGATAGTACAGACTTCCAACCTGAGAAAAAGACTAATTGGTTCGGTGGTTGTGACATTTCAACTGAGAACCAGGACAAGTTATTTTGCACAGCAGGACAAAAGCAACAAGAATTGTCAAAAGCAGCTGACAGATGTACAGAACCATTTGCATGTTGTCCAAAAGCAATTGCAATTTGATGAAAACAACAAGACATTGCTGATATGATGTGAAAAACTGACAACAGGATCTGACGGTGGAATGAGTAGTTTTGAGAAATGCAGTTCTGTTGTGAGAAATGACTGAAAGCAGTTGAGAAAAACTGTAACTCAGATTGTAAACACTACCGGTAGAGCAGATTAGCCGTGTTTCACCACGTTATCGACTTCTGATAAGGACAGTAAGGACAGATTTAGAAATAACCGGCCTGATTTATCTCAATTTCTCACTAAACCCCTAAATGCTAACAATCTTGATGAAATAGCTAACATAGACAGTATCCTCTCTAGCACATTAAACACCGTTGCCCCATCTGGTTAAAAAAGTTAAGAGAAAAAATACCTGCACCATGGTATAATCGTCATACGCATGCCCTCAAGAGAACAGCCTGTAATCTGGAGAGAAAATGGAGGAAAACTAAATTGGAGGTATTTAGAATTGCGTATAAAGACAGTATGCTCAGCTACAGACAGGCGCTAAACACTGCTAGAGCTGAACACCTGAGCAAATTTATAGAAAACAACAAAAACAATCCCAGGTTCCTTTTCAGTACAGTAGCTAAACTAACTACAAATCAGGGATCTGAAAAATGTGTTCCATCACAGTTCAGTATTGAGGACTTTATGAATTTCTTCACTGAAAACATTTAAAGTATTCAAAAAATAATTGTGGAGGTCAAACATCTAACAGCATCTCCTGATCCAATCATACCTAAAACTTCACAACTACACTGCTTTAAAAGTATAGAACAGGAAGAGCTGTATGATGTTATTACCAAAGCCAAATCAATCTGTTAGATCCCATCCCAACTAATCTACTGAAGGAAGTGTTACATACAGCTGGTGAGCCTCTTCTGAATATTATTAACTCCTCACTATCTTTAGGTCACGTCCCTAAACTCCTCAAGTTAGCAGTTATTAAGCCCCTCATTAAGAAACCTCATTCGGATCCAAACACGCTATCGAATTACAGACCAATTTCAAATCTCCCATTTATGTCTAAGATTTTAGAAAAGATTGTCGCTGCCCAGTTATGTTCCTGCTTACAAAAGAACAATATATTTGAAGAGTTTCAGTCAGGTTTTAGGCCCCATCATAGCACAGAAACTGCTCTAGTTAAAATCACTAATGACCTGTTTTTAGTTTCAGACCAAGGCTACATCTCTCTGTTAGTTTTGCTAAATGCTTAGTGCTGCATTCGACACTATAGATCATGATCTTCTCCTAGATCGCTTACAAAATTACATCGGCATTCAGGGACAGGCATTAAGCTGGTTTAAATCCTACCTTTCTGATCGTTACCATTTTGTAGACTTAAATGGAGAGCTATCCAGGTTGATGCAAGTAAATTATGGGGTGCCACAAGGTTCAGTTCTAGGACCCCTGCTTTTCACAATATACATGCTTCCCTTGGGAAATATTATTAGAAGGCATAGGATTAGCTTCTACTGTTATGATGATGATACCCAGCTATATATCTCATCAAAACCAGGCAATACAGCTCAATTGGCTCGGATAACTAAGTGTGTTAAAGAATAAAAAGACTGGATGACTCATAACTTTCTATTATTAAATTCTGATAAGATGGAGATTTTGCTCATCGGCCCAAAAACCAGTATACAGAAGCTCCAGCATTTCAACCTGCATTTAGAAGGATGTTCTGTAACTACTAGTTCAATAAAAAAAGACCTGGGAGTTATTTTAGACAGCAACTTGTCTTTTAAAAATCATATCAACCATATTACAAAAACTAGTCTTCTTCCACCTTAGAAATATTGCTAAACTAGGAAACATGTTGTCTATATCTGATGCAGAGAAGCTCATCCATGCGTTCATGACCTCCAGACTGAACTATTGTAATGCATTACTTGGTGGATGTCCTGCATCATTAATAAACAAGCTTCAGTTAGTTCAGAATGCAGCAGCCAGAATTCTCACAAGGTCGAGAAAATATTATCATATAACCCCAATCTTCTCATCCCTACACTGGCTACCTGTTAAGTTTCAAATCCACTACAAACTACTGCTACTTAACAAAACACTAAATGGTTTAGCTCCCATGTATCTCTCCAGTCTTCTAACACGCTACAATCCGTCACGTTCCTTCAGATCTCAAAACTCTAAAACTAGTACAGGGGTGGCCAACCCGCGGCTCGCAAGCCGCATGCGGCACTTTGGCTGGTTTCATGCGGCTCTTGCGTTCATTTCGAAGTTTGTGTTTGTTTGTTTTTAATGTGCGTGTTCGCTTGAGTTCAATACGGTATTTTTAAGACTTAAATGATCTTGCCCCTACTGGGAAACTTTGCGGTATATTCATCTCACGCACATGCGCATTTGACGAAAATACCGTATTGAACTCAAGCTAAGCGAACACGCACATAAAAAAAAGTCTGTGTTTTCTACCCTGAAACACGTGAAATCAAAACATCGATCTGTTCTGATTGACACCCATGTGAAAGAATTGCTTCGAGTGGCAAAAAACGGAATACGAGCCAGATTTGAAGGGGATTGTTCAAGGCAAGGAATGCCAAAAGTCCAACTAAGTAACATGCATAGTAAAAGAAAAACACTATTGTAAATTATTATATTTTTGTTTGTGGACTTGGTTAAACTAAGAGTTTGTGTGTGAGAGACAGTGCAAACAATGTTCATTGTTGAAAATGACTGTCCTGTGGTCTTAGAACTGTAGGAGTCAATTTCTGTCATTATGTTGGTGTGTGACATTTACAATAAATCTGGCTGAGCAGGTGTGTGTTTGTGTGTGTGTGTGTGTGTGTGTGTGTGTGTGTGTGTTAGAGGAAGGGATTCATGTGTGCCCATGTGTATGATGTGGCTCTTTGCGGTAACACAGAAAAAAATGTGGCTCTCGGTCTCTGACTGGTTGGCCACCCCTGTTCTAGTAGTTCATAGATTAGCAAAGTCTAAAGGTGGTAGAACATTCTCACATTTAGCTCAGTGACAGTGTTTGGGGCTCAGACACACTCTCCCAGTTTAAGTGCAGATTAAAGACGTATCTTATTAGCGAGTCCTACACATAACACACATCACATATAATAACCTTGTGCTCCAGAACATCTGATCACATGCACATTATCAACTTGTGCTGTTAATATCATGAACAGCAGCTACGCTAATTCCTCTCCACTGCTTCTCTTTCTCTCCCCATCCTGAGGTTGCTTCAGCTCCGGTCACGTCTTACCTCATGAAGATTGTGGACCTTTAAAGAAGTAGATGCCGCAAACATTCCGAATCATCTAGAGACACTCCAGCACCATTTGGATCCCACTTCATGTGAAGTTTTGACATTGGACCAATTTGAGTGTTTAAAGGCTCTGGCATGGCGAAGCTTGTGTTGGATCTATTATAATCGCAAATGTTGAGCTATTTTCTGAGTTGTTTAGTAGCTCCTGGTTCCATAAGCTCAAATGACTGTATAAGACTGTAGAAAGGACATGACTCATAATCTTACACTCCAGTGCTCATGTTAGTTCTCACTCTCCAGTGTTCTGTAGTGTTTAAAGCCTATAATCACACTCTTGATATCACCCAAATGAGGATGGGTTCCCTTTTGAGTCTGGTTCCTCTCAAGGTTTTTTCCTCATAACATCTAAGGGAGTTTTTCCTTGCCACAGTCTTATTTTAAAATAACTTAAAATAAATAAAAATAAATAAATAAACAAACAAATTACAAAAAACTGAGAAACATTACCATTTTAAGGGAAAAGGTCATTTTGATTTTGATGTCAGGCTTAAAAAAGTTGGGACAGGGCCATGTTTACCACTGTGTAGCATCATGTTTTCTGTCTGTATACATCTGGGAACTGAAGAGACGAGTTGTTTTGGGAGAGGAATGTTGTCCTTTTGTACTGGGTTTACTTTGTTGTATTTTTTTGTTTTCCTGATGTGCCAAATGTTTTTGAATGGTAAAAGATCTAGTCCAGCACCTGGACTCTTCTACTACAAAGCCATGCTATTGTAATAGATTTAGTTAGTCATATTATTTGTTAGTAGTATTATTAGTTAGTATTGCCTTGCTCGGAAATGCATGGCCTTCCCTGCAAAGGTATTTCCAAATGTGCAAGTTGCCCATTCCACAGGCAATAATGCACTCCTATACCATAAGAGATGCAGCTTTTTGTACTGATCGGCGATAACAAGCTAGAAGGTCCCTCTCCTCTTTAGTCCGGAGGAGGTAGTGTCTATGGTTTCCAAAAATAAATTACATATTTGATTCGTTTGACCCATGCACTGATTTCCATTACAGAATCATGACTGTTTTTTTAACTGTTTTAAATGATGTTTGCCTTTGTCCCTTGTGCACAGACTGTTTTTCCATATTCTTTAAAATGTTTGATGAAAATGTGTACTGTAAATGATGAGATATTCAACTGTTTTGCAATTTGATGTGGAGGAATATTATTCTGAAGACACAGACTTTCATAGATTAGTGAAGCTCTGCCCATCTTTACTTCTGAGAGACTCTGCCTCCCTAAGACACAGGCTGTAAATTAACCTCATTAGTTGCAAAGTGTTTCTCTAATTGTTTAATTTTAATAACACTTACTTTTTATAGACTTTAGTTGCCCTGTCCCAACTCTTTTGAGAATTTTGAAGTTGCATCAAATTCAAAATTACCTTATATTTTTCCTTAAATAAGGTACATTTCAGTTTAAAGATTTTATATGTTTTCTTTGTTCTATTGTAAATAAAATATGGGTTTATGAGATTTTTTTTGTACTTAAATCAGTTTGGATTATTTCAGAGGTTTTCTGCTTCAGTGACTACATGAAGACAAGCTACATGATTATGAATTTTCCCATTTCTTGAATCACGCAAGGAAAATTATGACAAAAACAGAATGGTTAAAGATGAATGGACAGAGAAATATGCACTGGTTTTCATTCGTATTTTTTTCCACTGTTGAGAATCTGCGATGCTTGCCAAAAGTTGTAACATGAATCTCCATTAAGAAACAAAATGGTACCACTTAAAAATAATGTGTCTTAATTATAGCCCCGAACAAATCCCTACGAATTCTAATTGGCCGTTGTTGTCACTAATTTGTCATTTAAGTTGGAGAATTATCTAGCTTGGTCTTCATCAGTTTTTCAGATTATATACACTCCTAGGCAAACAAAATGGGCCAAACCCAAAATAGCGATAATATGACGTTTTAATAGTCTTAAGAACAAATCATTGTTCAGGAAATGAGCAAAAAGGGAAAAAAACTGTAGCTCTCTCTCTCTGGCTTATTAATCCTGTCCACTTGTTATCAGGCTTTTGATGAGATGCATCATGTGTGACAGACAAATAAAGACAAAAAAGTTTTTTTTTTTTTTTTTAAAATCACATTTCACATTAAACAATTTGATCATTATAATTATTTTACCCTTGTGTAAAAGAAGACTATATACATGAATTTCCCTTTTTATAGATTTCCCCCCAAACCCAGAGTTCACTGTAGCAAAAGTAAATGAGCAAACAGTGACACAGGAAAGTCTCAGGAGGTAATTTGTTCCATTCTTGCTCATTTTCCGACCAAGGATTTGGTGTTAAGACCGATACAAGTGTAATATTTGCCAATCTGTGCTTAGCTCATTATTTTTCTGCACAGGGTTGTATATTTATTTATTTGCTGTCTTCAGTAAGCTTGTTATTCTGCTCAGGGCCCTGGTGGAACTAGATTATTCCCTGGGAATTCTTGTTTTGAGGTAGGAATCAATTTTGGATGAGTCAGTAGGAAAAAATTAACAACTTCATTTAGTATTCATGTAGCCAGCTGTGGCAATCAAGTCACGGTCTAGGATCATCTGCAGACAGAGAGGAGGAGGGTCGAACTGACAGGTTACTTATGTGGCTTGTTTGTGCTTTCATGAAGAACGAAGTGAATCAAAGAGAGAGAGAGAGAGAAAGAGAGAGAGAGAGAGAGAGAGAGAGAGAGAGAGAGAGAGAGAGAGAGAGAGAGAGAGCGAAGTCGAAGCTGATGGAACTGGAACAAACATTAGCACAGCATTCTCACATTGAGCATGAGTGTGAACTTGAACTTGTGCATAGTCATGAGTGGCATAGAATTTTTTCATTTGGATTTTTATTGGTGTAACGTATGCAAACAGTGCACACTGAAAAGTCTTTGTGGGTGAACGAAAGAAAAATTGAATGGAGAACTTCCATTAAAGGTCCCTTAAGTCATCCTTATTTTTTCTTTAACACACACACAATTAATGTTTTTGGGAGCTACGAGGAACCCAGAAAGCCCATAGGAAATCCACACATACTCTGGGAGAACATGAGAAAGTCCACAGCTCAGGCTCAAATTGGGAAATCTTGATCGATGAGGACGCATACGGCCACCTTTGTGATTTATTTTTAATATTTTTAATTTCATTCTTTAATATTGGTTTAAAGATTTTTCCCTCCTGGTTTATCAAGTTGATCAAATTCTTCTAAATCTCACAGATAGAATCTCTTCCTCCTGCTGTTGATGAGAAATTATTTCAAAGATAGACAGGTCTCGTAATCAGCTTATGTCTACCTACAGACAGCTGTGAGGCAACACAGTGATAAGATGAACTAAAGAAAGTCTACAAAAGTGTAAACAACTCTGACAATATTTTTATTCAGCAGGAATGCCAAATTGCGCACCTTTTACAGTGTATTCGTTCAATTCTTGTAAATGTTCCAAAATGTCAGCAAGTGAATTTTGCATATTCTGGGAAAAGACTGGGGTGTTCATGATGATTCATCCTGCCACAAATGACTTCGGCCTGGAACAGAAAAAGAAGTTGGGATTTATAGTATGTTTCATCTGATTTGTTCTCCATTTGGACAGGTTCATGCTGCAGTTGCTCTATGGTGGGTTTTCAGAATCCAGAGTTTCAATAAAAATAATTGTAAATTCTTTAAGATGTCATAAATATGTGACTCCAGTAAAAGTAAAAGTGTTCACTTTAAACTTGAATAAAATTACAAAAGGTTTTGCCTTCAAATGAACTTAAGTATCCAAAATACTATGATTTATTATAACTATAATGTTCCTATTATCATTTTTATCACAAGACTCTTCACTTAAACACCTCAGTTTATGTGAAAAGACTCAAATGTGACTCTCAGCACACTGATCTATTAACAGAATGATATTAGTCATTAATATCATTCTGTTAATAGATCAGTGTGCAAACACTGATTTATTTCTATTCTATATTTCTAATCTACAATGATCATGAGCCCAAAACCTTATTTTTAACTACTTCAAAACAAATCACGTAAATGAGGTCACGTGTGTTGTGTCGAGTTCGAGTCTGGAGTTTCTTCATCATTTGTTCCTACTCTAAATGTTCTGCTTGATGTTGAACTGATGCTGAACTGTATGTTGGTGATCAGTAGATACACCGAGCGCCGATCAGAACACGTGTAAAACAGAGCGTGCGCTCGACCCTGATTGGTGACTCGCTGCGTGTTTCACCAGTTACGTTTTTATCCTCGTAAAATGTATGATATTCGACTTTGAAATGTAGTGAAGTTAAAGTCAAAGTCTCCCCCAAATGGAAATACGTCAGTAAAATAGAGATATGTGAACAGGCTGTAGCTGTTATAGACAATTAGGTTTGGTCACTTTATTACACAAACCTTAAGCAATGACACGTTTTTTTTTCCACATATTATCCTCAATTTTCTCACCTGCCAATTCCCACACGCCTACTACCTATCTCATGTGTCATACGAACACTTTCTTCCTCTGAGAGAAATGAAGCCAGACCACCACAACATTTTGACCTGCTGTACAATCACAGAGCAAAATACAATTGGCGAGTGTCAATGTGATGGGCAGGGAAGAGAGAAAGCGAGGGTATACCCACTTATCCCAGAGAACACAGCCAAATTTTGCTCTCTTGACTGTTGCCCATGAATAAGTGGAGCATGGTCACAACTCGCAGTCTCCTAATGGAGAAGCATTTTTTGATTGATATGCTCAGGGGTCCTTTATCAGTGTTGCTGAATATTTTACATCTCAGGCAATGTAAAGGTGGAATGGACAGTAACAAAGTAAATTTGTTACTGTGTAGCAAAAACGTAAAAATGTAGCACATGATTTACTACAACATGCAGTTTATTCGTCTTCAAATTGCATTTAAAATAAATCCTAATATTTAAGAAATTGGTAAAAAATTGGTTGTCTGTACTTTAAATGCTAAGCTTTGTTTTGCTTGCAGTGGTGGAAAGAGCACTGAAAAATCCTAAATGTCCTAATGTCCTAAATACTTTAGCAACATCCTTGTCCAAGACCACGGGATGAGATTTATTCCACTACAGGTTTGAGCTAAACTTGTAAAATGTAGGATGGAAAATGTTCTACCGCACTACCGAGGAAGTTGGGGCTGATTGGTTGGATTTCCCTCATACCTAGTTTGCATCAAGTTGAGAAGAATTTCTTTCACTTGCTAATGTGAACATCTCATGGTTTCTCAGCAGAAAGCCATTTTCATTTATTTACCACATTTCTGCACTTGGGTGTCCTGACTTGCTAGTTCAAGGCATTATCACTTGTGAATAACTTGTTATGAAAATATTTTGCGAAAGCAAGGTCATTTATTTTCTGCGGTAGAGTTAGAGCAGCTAATTATGCTCTTTGCGCTGACCTTAACTATTAATGAAGTTTTGCATATAAACAAGAAGGACTATAGGAATGAATTTTTTTGAATTACTGTTTACACCACATAAGAACCTTTGATCAATCGGCTTTACTATTACCTTGCTATTATGTGTTAGTGCACAAGAAAAATGTTAATCTGACATTCACGTTACCAAAAACTATTACAGAATGAAAGACTTATAAAAAAAAGCTGACTTTTACCCTGCAGTGTGATTTTAGTGGGGGGTTTTTTTCCTCTATCTTTGAAATTTTAGATGGAAAGATTTTCCCATTAAATAAATTGACTTATCCTGTGACTGAGGCTCTTTAAATAAGTATGATTCGCTAATGTAAAGCTGAACAGGCCTGATTTTGGGCAAATTCCCATTACAGATTTTACGGTGTTATAGGATGTTAGTGAACCATGTTGAGGTAAAGAACGGCCCAAGATGTAGCTGAGAGCATGAAAATAGTATCAAAGTTGTCATTGATGTTTGCAGAGCAAAACTGCCTGAATTGATCAAAATAATGCTTATTTTCCTTATTTATTTTATGTACGGATCCTTTTAGCTACAATTCTGCTGCTTAGTAAGTAGTGCCATAAGATTGCATTTATATGCATGAGTTTTAATACTTAGTCATTAGAGCAGAATTATTTATAATAAAATACTATTATTATGGTTGATTTCTAGTTCAGGATGAAAAATTTCTAGTATTTTTCATCCGTTTACTCATTTGAATGTTTCTTTTCTAGTTTGTCAAATTCATCTTGTGCTTCGAGTAATTCATCAAAATCACCATATTCACCATATAAATTCCACCACGTGCAAAACTCCACCATGGAGCTCAGTAAGGTCATTAGGAAATGTGTACAAATGCTGTTTCATTCTGGATGGAACTGGATGTTATTATAGATGTTACAGGTGTTTATAAGCAGCACATTCATTTAGAACGCTGATTCGACTCACCTTCCAGCCAATCAGAACCCAGTATTCACACTGACCAAGGTATAATAAACTAGATTGTTTAGAATCAAACATAATATGGAATACAGGGTCTAGTGAACAATAAACAACACAAGGATCTTTTTTCAATCTTAGAATGCAGATTAACTCTGATTGCTTCCATGGTTTCGTTAACATTCGCAATAGATATCACACTCAATTTTCAGTGTTTTTCATTTTGTTTTGTTTTTGGGTTTTTTCGGTCCAATCTCCAGACAGATGAGATGATTTCACGTCTGGATGGCAGAGGTTTTAAATGGAGTGATCTCCATATAAACATAAACTCAGTGTAAAATATATTCTATCTAACATTTAAAAACATCATTTTTCAGTGTTGATCCTATTTGTGAATGGTGGATGAATGAGATGGATGTTGAAGCATCACTTTTTTTAAGGTTGAATGTGGTTTGAAGAGACATATGTGAAGACTAAATGTATCTCAGCCATCTGTTTGCATTTAGATGAGTAATTTAAACACGCGCTCTACTCTAAAGTACATTTGAGTTGTAATAGATTTTTATTTCGAGTTTTATACGCTGCCTTGCTTTTAAGGTGACATTTCTGACTTGCATTAAATCGCATTGAATTTTCACGTAACATTGACCTACATTGAACATTTCTTTTTAACCTGTCAACCTTGAAATGTTTTTTTGTTCTGAGTTTAACATTCTGAGTTCCTGTGCCCTGGAATGAACAGAAAAACCTCCACACATTTATTGCTTGGATTACAATTTATTTGATTTATCACTCCAAATTAGCATTTGTTTATTTAACCCATTAATGCTGGACACATTGAAGCTGTGCTACATGAAGCTTTATTAGCGAGAGAGAATATACTTTAACCATTTACTTTATTTGAAACACCTGCACATTCCTGCAGTTCATCTACTAATGCAGATAATGTACAGGCCAAGAGCTTTATTTAATGTTCACATCAAACATCGGGATGAGGAAAACAGTTTGGTCTCTTGACTTTGACTCAGGCATGGTGTTTTGTGCCAGATAGACTGATGTGAGGATTCCAGGAACTGATGATCTGGGATTCTCGCACAGAACGGGGTTTCCATTGAATGGCGCAAAAAACAAAAAACATTATTCATAAGAGTTTTCAAAGAAGAACTGATCACTGCTCACTTGGTTCATGCTGCCAGTTTAGTCAATTTTTTACAACTTTAAAATCTTCAAAACATCAAATCTTCTGGCGGATAAGCTACAACAGAAGATGAGCACATGTCTTCAGGTTCCACTTCTGACAGCCAAGAACAGGAAGGCTATTATGACCACAAACCGTAAAGGTGAAGATCTTCACCTGTCTTTGCCCATGATAGCTACAGATCCTTGGCTCTTTGTTGTAGTAATTTGAGAATGATATCTACTTACGCATGAATCAATCTGTCTGCTTTTATTCACCTTTTTTCACTCCAACTACATCCTACAGATGATTCATTGTGTCCTTAATTGCACAAATTACTTTTATTAGTTGCTTAATTAAGCTAGGCTCACCGAATACATAAACCTACTATCCGTATAATACTAAAGTGTGCTTTTTTGATTATTTACTTGAATAATCATAATTTAATAAGCAAAGCTAAGCTAGTGCTTATACTATTTATAGAGAGAAACAGCTCTGATGATACAATACTAACAAGCAGGTGGTGTCTAAGTAGATTTTGGAACACACCACTTAGCCAATTGGGTGTTCAGCATAGGTGCCAAAACACTGTGATGTGCAGACACAACCATATATTAAGGAATGAATATAAAGCATAACTTCTATTCAGGAGAATTCATGCTATAGATCATTGGTGTCTGATCTTATCCAAAATCAGTATGGGTTTCATTCCAATCAAGCAGAAGCCACAACTGGATTACACCAGACTCTCCACACACTAGCCTTTTCTGGATAAGATTGGACATCACAGCTTTAGAGTGTACTCATTAAGGAACTCTCATAATCCTGTTAAAATCAGAACAGCATTACGCTACACAGCTGCACCCAGGATTGAGAATTTTATTTTATTTTTTTTAAAGCACCTGGATAATTATTTTTCATGGAGCTAAAATATATTACCAAGGGCTCTACTGAAATTCATGTGGTTAAAAAACTTATTGTATAATATTGTATAAGAAATATGGTGTGACATTTCTTGATGTTTCCTTGAGATTTTAATTGGGGTTTATTGTTTTTAGTAACCCTGAGTATATAGTGCAAGGTCTATACTCTTCAGTTAGTAGATACAGTTATATTCAAAATAATAAAAAAAATACTGATTTTAATGTGCAACAGAATATAAAATGTGATGGACATGGTAAATAAATAAATAAATAAATAAATAAATAAATAAATAAATAAATGAATAAACAATTGCACTCTTTTTATTATTATATCTTTGAAAATAAAACCTTTGACATTTTTACATTTGCTGCATTTGGCAGAAGCCTATAAAACCAGTTTTGTTATATATTCATTCTATATTTTATTGAGAAATGTAATTTTCCTATATGTATATTGTGCCTTTGTCCCAGTGGTGCGCGAGTGGAGGGCGGGCCGATGTTATTAGCGGTAAGTAACACCTGCAGCTGATAAGACTATTCAGTGTTCTCTGTTTCAGTCCATAAAGCATGCGACGCCAATAAAGAGGAGAGAGACACCAGCCTCAGAGAAAGACACCAAGCAGAGAAAAGCAGAAGGGTCGCCGAATGGCAGCTGAGCGCGGGCGGACGCTAGGGAAAGCGAGGAAAACACAGTCCGCGAGGAAAACACAGGCGGGCGCCAGAAAGTAAAAGCGTGCCGATCCCCGAGTGAGACGAGCGGACGCCGGAGGAAGGAGGGCATATCCGCAAGTAAAAGCCAGCAGACGTCAAATGAAAAGGTGTCCCAAACCATGAGACAGTGGGTAGGACCCGGCATGAGTACTACGTAGGAAAGCGTCTGGGTGAAAATTTAAGTAAATAAAGAAAGCTCTGCTTGGTAAACTTTTGCCTGGCTCTCTTTCTTCCTGTGCGGAACCAGTGGGATTTGCTACAGTGGTGCCGAAACCCCGTGCTGGAAAAGAGGTATGGCACAGGAAGACTTTGCCGTGGAGGGAGCAGGACCAGGCCAAGGAGAAGTGCTGTAGTTGCTGCCACCTGTATCCTGTATGGTGAGATGGGACCGGCGGCGAAAACAGGCACTCCATTTTCTGCCGCGCCTCTCCAGGAAAGTTCAGATGGGGGTGTACCCAGGGACAGGCAACTTCCCTCTCATTCCCTTCTTATTCACCCTCAGCTTCTCCACCAACCTTTCCCAACCACCATCTCCTCGGAATCTGGGAGCAATTTTCGATGAGACCCATCAGTGCGCTCTGTTTCAGTTGCAGCGATGCCAATAAAGAGTAGAGAGACACCAGCCTCAGGGAGAGAACCACAAAACAGAGAAGAGTGGAAGAGTCGGCAAAAGGTGATTGAGCGTGGGTGGTTGAAAGACGTGCCGGTCGGCGAGTGTACTCAGGCAGATAATAAGAAAAGGCGTGCCGATCCGCGAGTGGCGGGAGCTAAAGAGAGAAATTGTGCCATGAGTGAGACGGGTGGATGGCAATGAAAAAAAGGTTTGCCAAACTGGGAGACAGTGGGTGAGCCCCGGCGTGAGAACTGGAGAGCAAAGCGATGGGGTGAAAATGAAAGTAAATAAAGAAAACTTTGCTTGGTGAACTTTTTCTGTCTCTCTTTCTTCCAGCACGGAACCAGTGAATTTGCTACAGCCTTAAAAATAAGAAAATGGGTGAGAAAGAAGAGTGTGGGTTTGTAGTAGAAGAGAGTAGGGTTCTTCCCTCCCTAGTTTTTTACTTTGTTCCCAATAAAAGTCTGTTGTCAAATTTTAAAGTGTAGAATTATAAGTGAACACCTGGACTTCGGTCACCCCATACCTTACACACCGTTATGCAGAGCGACTTACAATTATACCATTTATACACCTGAGCAGGTGAGGGTTGCCCAGAAGGTGGCTCAAGGGCCCAGAAGTGAGAGTTTGGTTGTGATGGAATTTGAATTCAACACCTACTGATCAGAAGTCCAATGTATTTACCAATTGGAAACCATATCCCTGTAGATAATGTTTTTATTAACTGAACCTCTTCAAAAATTACACAAAAATACACTAAACTTTTTAGTTCATAAAAAATAAAAAAAAAAACAGGTTCTACACAAAGACAGAGCTTTTATTTTCTGTTAAACTCTTACACACAAATCAATACAAGGCTACCAGAGATAAGGCTAAAACTAGCTGTAGCTGTTTAGCCATAATTACCTATTATAGGTCATTTTTCCTAGAAAAAGCTACAGCATGATGCCAGGGAGGATAAAAGAAATAGATCCTTTTGATCAATTCCACAAATGAGATTATCTCTGATTGTATTGTTCAGCGTTGCTAATCAAGCTCTGAAAGGTCTTTAACATCTTAAAAAGAATCTGGAATCTGAAAGGCTAATTACTATGGTATGAGCTAACGGTTCAACCTGGTATCAACAGTATCAACAATCTGTCTGACTAAATGGAACAATCTGAACATGCCTTACAGCTGATTAGCAGAATGTATATGTAATTATGCATGCTCGTTATCCCTGTGTAAAAAAATAACCTAGATGCTGTAATGGGAGTATCCAAGGATACAAGGAGGAGATTACTTTAAAAAGACAGTGTTATCTGGCTGTTACTATAGCGTCATGCCAGGGGACATTTAATGCAATTGATCAGATTTTGAAAAGCACAGCTTCTGTTTTTCTTTGATTTCAAGAGGCACTGTGTTGTGGGTTTCTAAGAAACATCCAGTTTTTATTTGTATCCATCGAGTTTTTTTTTTTTTTGCTAGTAGCTCAATCAGTTTTTCAGCTGAAATAACATATAAATACCTGACTTTTCCAGCCGCCTGTGGCTCTTACCCAAACTGTTACCACAAAGTTAGTGGCTCACGGTTGTGTAGGATGTCTTTGGATGCGGTCGCATTACATCTTTCCTTCACTTGCACTAGTAGGCCTAAGCCTGTTCCGGCATGACCAAGCCCTTGTGTACAAAAATATGATTTACACGGGCTGGAGTTAAAGATCTTAACTGGCCTGCTATGATGCTCTGACCTCAAACCTACTGAGATGAAAGTGAACGCTGACTGCTCTCCAGGCATCCTCACCTCACCTACACCAATGCCTGACGTTACGAACATCCTTGTGGCTGAATGAACACAAATCTACTCAAGTACACTCCAAAATCCAGTGGAACATCTTTTCAGGCTTTTATAACAGCAAATAGAGACTAAATGTGGAATAGAATGTTCAAAAAAGCACATGCTACTCCAATTATACTATGTATAAATACATAATTGTTGGTTCAGATTTGAACAATCTTTCTCATTAATACCACACTGCAGACCTTAATGAAATACATCATCATCAGTTTGTTGATGGCAGTATCATTTAAAAGTGATTCATAAATTAGCAACAACAAAAAATGTTGATCTGAAAAGACATTTAATGGTCTAAACTGGGCAGTTAATGAATTAATGGAAATGAGGAAATATATTAACTCAGACAGATTTTTTTCAACATGTACTTCACTAACACTTTAATCATGTTTACAGCTCTGGCTTAATTGTTATGTAAAGCATTAGGTGGACACACTCATGTAGATATTATCATGGATGAAACCATCTATCGACTTACAAACTGGTGCCACTATGGTCCAGTAACAGCAAACAGTTTATTCAGTGCACAGCACATGCCACTTAATCAATAATAATAGTGAGTCAGCCCAGGGAGAAAATGTCTGGTCTGGGATGGAAGAAATGCCACTGCAAACGTTTGGGCAATTAACCTCTCTGCACCTTTTGTGTTGGTTCCTGACCTTGATTTGCTATGTGTTTTATTTGTTTTGGGTTTTTTTTTTCCCCAAATTAAAATATCTCTTGCTTTCCTGAGGCAGAGGAATTTAATGATATAAAAGGTTGTCTTTGTTTTCAGGTTGCTCCAAGATTCATTGTCAAGACTCAAGCATTGCTTATTAAATAAGCTGGAGTCAAGTACTCCAATAAGCAAGAAAAACTACAGCAACAGCTTCAGTGAAGTGAGACAAAGTATGAAGGGTGAACATTGACCATGTTTTTTCGAGTTCTGGAGTCGCAGTGTTCTTTTCATGTGAATGTCTTTCATATGCTGAAACGGTAGAAAAACGAACAGTTTTTTAAGGAACATATGTTGCATTCCGGGAACTGGGATTTCAATTAGGATTCTTTTTTTTTCGGTGCTTATAATGGTAGATTTGAGTGTTTTTTTACTTCTCTAATATATCAGTCCTTGCTTACATCATCACAACATTTCATACTTTTCAAGACATATTAAGGACAATATAATCCATAATTAGAATGATGATATGAATCTAGAGCCTTAATACTGTAAATGTAAATAGTGCCTGCGTGGGAAATGTATATAATCTTGCAATTATTTCTAATTATCTGGTTAAATTAATATTATTAACCAGAAGTAACATCTCACACAAATGTGAATTAATCCATGTAATAAACACAGGAAAGAAAATATGATTTTTGATAGCAGCTTTTATTATATTATGTCTATTGCAAGCTATTAAATTGTTGCATTTAGTCTGCACAATACAATCAAATAATCGATAATATAAAATATATATGTTTATCTGACCACAAGATGTGGTATGTGCTTTTTGGACATCCCATTCCATATTTAGTCCCTATTTTCTGTTCAAATCTTGAAAGATGTTCCACTAGATTTTGGAGTGTGCTTGTTTAGATTTGTGTGAGATTCATTCCTACAGTTAGTAACATCAAGTACTGATGTAGGTGAGAAGATGAGGAGGCCTGGGGTGCAGTCAATGTTTACATTCATTTCAATGGTGTTCAATAACATTGAGGTCAAAGATCTGGAGTAGGCCACTCTAGAAAATAAAGAATATTTACAGTATTTGACAGACATCCTTATGTAGAGCGACTTACAAGTATCTCATTCATCCAAATGAGCAGCTATGGAAGTTAAGGGCTTTTCTCAGTGGCCCAGGAATAGCAGCTTGGTGCAGGGATTTGAACTCACAACCTTTTAATCCAAAGTGCAATGCCTTAACCACTAAGCTATCACCTTCCCATACTGTATATATGCACATCAGCAGGAGCAGTGTTATGTTGAAACTGGTTTAAGTGCCATAGTTGAAGGGAAGGGAGAATTTATAATCAATACAACTGTGTGACAAACTTTGTGGGAAATTTTGAACAAGAACCTCACATGGCTGGAAAGTCAGGTGTCCGATTACTTTTGGCCCTATAGTGTATATATAAAGAGAGTTTTTTTTCTTATCACAACATAGTGTAATTTACTACTCATACTCAATTCCTCCAAAGTACAATGGTTCAAAAACATATTTATTGTCTGTAGCCTTGTGTTTTATTTGCACAGTGCTGTGGCCTTACTATGTATTTGCTCTTCTGGACGATTCTTAACTGCATTTCGGGGCTGAGCAACTGAATTATGCAATGACAATGAAAGATCTATCTATCTATCTATCTATCTATCTATCTATCTATCTATCTATCTATCTATCTATCTATCTTGACAGCAAAATCCATATATAAATTTTTTTTAACCATTAATGCATTATGAAACCGATCAATTGAGGTTTACACTAGTAAGTGTTCTTGTATATTGATTTATAAAAGCGAACATAGCATTTCTCATGTTAATGCCCCTAAAAAAAATTTGCAAATAAATCCACTTGATAAATGCAGCCCAATAGCCACATAGGAACTACATAAGGGCTTCAGTAGATAAAGATAAAGTAATGGTCTGGCAGGAGAAACAGTAGACTTTACATAGCAGGAATCCCTGGGGATGGTGACTAAGAACCAGTTCAATGCACAAAACCCACCGAAGGAGAGAGCAAACAAACCAAGGCTTAGGAATACCAAACAGACTGTAAGCCAAATATGTACTATTTGAAATTGGACTTAGTTTAAACAATAACAGTTGTTAAAAAACTACAAACTATACATTGTTTGGTATCATTTACAGACCTTCTTAAACATGGTTGCATTGTTATTTTTTTACTCGGCTCGGGGCGATTGTGCGTAATTCAGCATGCTGGGTTTATAGTAACATTATAGGCTGCTACATAAATACCTAACTGTTATTTCCAGGTAGATAATCATTATGTTTTCTCTGCCATATTTTCTCTGGTTATAGGATTGTTATAGTTAGACCTGTAGGCTGCTTCCACACTAGGTGGGTTTGTAGAAGAAAATGTGTTGTTATGAACAACAATAATTGACAAGCAAACAGCAACTATAGCAACGTATGCATCTACAGCCCAGAATCTTTTTTTTTTTAATCAGCTTGTTAGGTTTGAAGAAAAAAAAAAAAAAAAAACTTGCAGTCAATAGTCTACTCTAACTACAGGGGTTAAAACAACCCATGCTGGTGCAGTCCTTAGAGAGCCCCGTGCTTGATTTCCAAATTGACCCCAATTGTGTTCTTTTTAACCAAGCAAGTTTTAATGTGTAAATACTGAATTTAAACATGTCTTCAAGCAAAAAAACATATAGTCTGAATTAGATGAAATTAGCAGGATTTGATTTAAAGACACACACACACACACACACACACACACACACACACACACACACACA
>JAAIIK010000287.1:606315-640396 GCA_014706435.1 Silurus glanis
TATATATATATATATATATATATATATATATATATATATATACACATTAGTGTACAAATGCATAATCATTTGCTGAAAACTACAACAGTGAGTAAAAATGTAATTGTTTATTTGCTGATTTTGGATTTAGTGTTTGTTCGCACTGTTTTGAATGAATCCATTACTATGATTGCGCAACCTGATGGGATGCACACCGCTGCCAGTGGACCCTGTACTTTTACCTACTGCAGGTTGACCCTGTACTGTGTGCCATTTTTGGGAGCGGCTGTGTTAACTTGCTGTCATGCTAACCCGTAACACTTGCAGCCCGTCTAATTGATAACGGCATTCGCTGACCACGGATTTCATTATCAATGTTATCAATGTTATTGATTAGCCACCTGGATTTAACTAGGCAAATATGTAAGAGCCTCCCATTGGATAATTACTGGATCGATGACTGTTTCAGCTGGCAACAAGGTATTTAACCCAAACTGACGTAATGAGAAGCTTCTCATTTCTTAAGCAACCATGTCGGAAGACGCATCCTGTGGTCGTGGAAAAGATGTTAATGTGTTTCAGAAGGGTCAAATTATTGGCCTGCATCAAGCAAAGAAAACATCTAAGTAGATTTGCTGAAACTACTAAAATTGGGTTAAGAAATGTCCAAATGCATTATTAAAAAATGGAAGGATTGTGGGGAACCATCATCTTCGAGGATAAAATGAGGTCGGAAAAAAAATCTCGAATGATCGATTTAAACGTTTGGTGAAATTAAATCGTAAAACAACCAGTAGAACTCACGGCTGTGTTTAATAGTGAAAGTAAGAACATTTCCACACACACAGTCAAAGGGAACTCAAGGGACTAAACAGCTGTGTAGCCTTCAGAAAACCACTTAGTGAGAATAATCGGGGGAAAAAAGACTTCAATAGGGAGCATAAAGATTGGAGTCAGGAGCAATGAAAGAAGGTCATGTGGTCTGATGAGTCCAGATTTACCCTGTTCCAGAGTGATGGGCGCATCAGGGTAAGAAGAGAGGCGGATGAGCTGATGCACTACTCATGCCCAGTCCCTACCGTACAAGCCTGTGAAGGCAGTGCCATGATCTGGGGTTGCTGCAGTGATTAAATGATGTACTACCCCATACCGATCACCATTCTTTAAGACTTCTGGGTAGGCTAGGCAATGTCTCAACTTATGCTATTTTCAAGCTCATTCAAGGTCATCTGAACGCATCACCATTATAAGTTACATACTTATATATATTGACTATTTTGAAGGTGATCGTGTGTAAACGTGCATTAAAAAAGTAATTTTATTGTATCTTATGTAATGACAGAATCGAATTAGTAGAACTCTGAGACTGAGTACACTTTTGTCAGAAGTTTGGACACCGCCGTTTAGTTTCGTCACTGTGCCATTTATTTTGTTATTACCTGGATTGGTTTACAGTTCTTGGTTTTGGTATGAGCTCTGCAGTCTGTTTTGAGAGCCATTGGGGGGGAAAACTAAGCCAGAGAGTGGGTTTAAAAGATACAATTCGCATTGCAATCCCTGTTTGCATTAAAAGTTTGAATATAATCTTTTATAAAAAGTAAAGATATAAAGATCTGGTGCAAACCGGTTACATTTTTGAGCCTTTTTTCTTTCTTATTTTTGTCATCTCTGACTAAGTAATGAGAGATCTAAATCTGAATTCAGATTTCTGTACAGCTGTTTTTTGTTTAGCATTTTTGTTAAAACTGTGTAAAATGCATGAGGAACAGTAGAAGCGCCTCACAGACTGTTTTGTTTAGATATGGTAGTCCTCTTTGTATGAGTTGGAGCATCTGTTTCCTGCAAGACTAATGATTGTCTAAAAAAAAAACAAAAACACTGATGTAGGGGAAAAAAACTTTTATTCATATGCAATGTAAAAGACAGGAGGTGAAGCTGGAGGTAGCAGAGCTGAAGATGTTGAGATGTTCAATCGGAGTGACGACGACAGGATTAGAAACAAGTTTATTAGAGGGACAGTGCATGTAGGACGTTTTGGAGACAAGGTGAGGGAGGCGAGATTGAGATGGTTTGGACATTTGCAGAGGAGGGACATGGGGTATATCAGTAGGAGAATGCTGAGGATGGAGCCACCAGTAAAGAGGAAAAGAGGAATTACAAGGAGGAGGTTTATGGATGTGGTGAGGGAAGACAAGAGGCAGATGTAGAGGACGTGTAGAGGATGTATGGAGACGGATGATCTGCTGTGCTGATCCCTAATGGGAGAAGCTGAAAGAAAAAGAAGAAACTTAATATGTGGCTTTTGCATTTTTTAAGAACACTTTTATACATAAATACCCTGAATTATGGTTTAATATAGTTACAATAAGCAAAACATCTCATTTAAAAAAGTACTTTTTAAACCAATTAATTGAAAAAAAACAAACAAGAAAACTAATCGTCTGATTAATCGATTATCAAATTAATCATTAGTTACAGCCCGGGTGTGTTCTTTGGCCTGAATCTTCTCGCTCCTTACTGTTTTCTTCCATTACTTCATTTTTCATTTTCGGTGTTTTATTGTTTACCTGTCTAGGAGTGTAATTTATAAATGTTTATAAACAAAATGATGCTGAAAACGTGTGTACGCCACTTTCCACGCAAAGGTTGCGCACCTTTAAGTAAACTCTAAACGCCCTGCAGACAAACAACGTGGAAATTTTGTGTAGAAAGTGGCGTACACACGTTTCCAGCCCCATTTTGTGCATACGCCATGTTTATGAATGAGACCCCAGAGCGGTCCAGGGTTTAGTGGGTTGTTCGCCAGTAATAATGGCCCGTGGGGAAACACAGTGCTCCAGATGTAGCTCTAATATATAGAATGACACTATAAGACTGCACACTCAGACAAAGAATGGATAACAGTAGGACAGTAAATAGTATGAACAATATTGCCAGCCCAGCTTTTTTTTGGGGGGTGGGTTGTTCTTGCATGTCCTTGGAACCTTTATTATAAGCTAAAGTACCAGCCTTCAGTGGGAGAAACTGTTTTCAGATGATGTCCAAGAATAGCAAATAGCAAACAATTAATAAGAATTAATAAGAAGCATCAGACCTCAACCATGAAATATTCTAAAAGATTCTATAAGCTTTTTATTCTCAAGGTCCATATAGAGATGATGGGCATAAAAATGTATGTTAAAAATAGCTTTTAGCTGCCAGATGCTGCATGTGAATATTGCATAAAGCATGCTGTTTATTCTTTTGAACAAATGGCAAGATTAAAATATTGTTTATTTTAGCCTCAAATAGAACATTTGGATAATGGATATACTGAAATAAAAACATCATTGTGAAAACTTGGATTAACACATAAAATAAAATGTACTTATTTAGGTTTATAACAAACCTAAAAGAGAAATAATCCAGAATGACATTTTCATCCACATGTCTCGGATCTCATAGTTGCATCTGGTATGCAGATAAGACAGCTGGTTTACAGCAATTATGCATTTTACTTCTGTTTGTTTTTGAATCGATTGCTATAGAAATTTCTAGGGCATTTATTTATTTTATTATTTTATTATTGATTTTTGTCAGGTCCTCTATAGCCTTTCATCTTCTCAATGTGAATAGTAACCTGAAAGATATTTTCAAACCCATGCGTTAATCCAGGAATACAAACTACATGTCTTCACCCTTGGCAAGACACTCGTAACGTTCTGTTCAGGGAGTATTAAACCGTCCATCCTGCTGATTTGCTTAAGGACTAATTGAGACCTCTTGTGGCCAGAAATGTTATTGTGTCACTCATATTACCTCTAAAAATCATTGATTAATTTTACCATTAAAAAATTGCAGTTAAAGATTGTAATTATTCAGAAGCCTATAAAAGTTACAAAGCAGAAAACAAGCATTTCAGGTTTAAGTAGAAAAAACTGCAAAAGTGGCATTTTGACCAATATTTAATGAAAAATTGAAAATATTTCCATGGTGTTGATAATGAATCCATTTAACATTGTGCAACTGTAGGGTTATGCGCCATGTTGCAATTTCATCAAACAATGTGCAATAAAAATCTTATTAATAATGTCTTGTGTATAATTTAGGCAAAAACCACTCATTGATATTCATTTGAGATAACGGGAAATATTTCTAGTGAATATACGAGCATTTTGCATTCAAATTACAACGATAAACATCTGCATCATCACAGGGTTATGCGGCACAGTTTGATTAATAATACATATCTTTATGTCTTACTGAACTAGACCATTAAAACCCCATTTAATTATTAAGGCAAACTTGCAATTAATTAAATACACATCTTACTGTGATGCTTTTTGTTGTTAGGGCTGCAACTAACGATTATTTTAATAATCGATAAATCAGACGATTATTTCATCGGTATGGCGTTTTTTATTTTACGTTTTTGCTTATTTTAACTATTTAAAACTCTTGTTCATGGTATTTATGTGTAAAGTACTTAAATGTGAAAAGCATTTAGAGTTGAACTTTTAGAAAAAAGCATTTAGAGAATCTTTAGACATTTTAAAGCTTATAGTGGCTGTTTGTTGAGTGCATGAGGGATTTCTCCTTTTAAACAAATTTACTCATGCTGGTTGTTTCTGTAAAAAAAAAAAAAAAACAGCATTTGAGTATGCAAGGTGAAGTAATTTGTGTAAATCAACATTTGTATTGTATTTTGCAGATGGCAAGTTGACAACCAGGCGTAAAAAATAAAATGTAATACGACATATATCTAGAAGATATAATCGGTTTGATTTTTTATAATAATTAAATGATATATGCGTAAATTCAATATACAAACATTGAAAACAAACATTTGAACGTAGTAAAGCTGCAGTAAATCACATTAGATAATTTTCTGCTGTTGTAGACAAAAGCTATAAAAAGAGAATGGAACAGAGAAACGCAGTAAGCTAACAGGTTTAAGAAAAAAAGAAAAAAATATGCATTGGTGTACAAATGCATAATTATTCGCTAAAAACCACAACAGTGACTAAAAATGTATTCAGTTACTGCTGCTGTTATTTGCTGACTTTAGATTAATGTTTGTTCGCACCGGTTTAATTGAATCATCACCATTCACCATTTTCACATGGCATAACTTCCAGGTGCAGTTTTCTTTGCGTTTCCGTTACATTTATTCTAAAATGCTCCCATGCCTTAAATGACTCGGGACAGACACTTTTTCCTGCTGCTGGTTGACCCTGTACTGTCCGCCATTTTTCCCAAGTGGCTGTATATCTTACCGTTAATTTCAGCAGCCCAACTAATTGATAACGACATTTGTTGACAAAGAATTTCATTATTGATTATTATCGATTAGTTGTTGCAGCCCTACTTGACACCATGATGTAATATTAGAGTCCTAATTGGTGATATATAAGTCGTATGAAACGAGTTGCTGCTAATCGTCCATTCAGTTCAGTTTCATTTGTATGCTGCTTTTAACAACACACAATGTTACAAAGCAGCTTTACATAAATAACTCGATTGAGAATATAATTTTTAAATAAATAAATAAATGTATCTTAATAAGCAAGCCAGGTTCCCTGGTGGTCTAGTGGTTAGGATGCGGCGCTCTCACCGCTGGGGCCCGTGTTCGATCCCCGGTCAGGGAACCAACCCCAGCCATTAGGGTTGCACAATCCAGTGCACTCTTAGTGCCGGTCCCAAGCCCGAATAAATGGGGAGGGTTGCGTTAGGAAGGGCATCCAGCGTAAAAACGTGCCAAATCGAACATGCGGATCATGAATACGGCTGATCCGCTGTGGCGACCCCTAACGGGAGAAGCCGAAAGAAAGAAAGAAAGAAAGAAAGAAAGAAAGAAATCTTAATGAGCAAGCCATAGGTGATAGTTGAAGCAAAACTCCTTCCTAGTAAAACAAAACCTTGAGAGGAACCAGGCACACTGGGGAACCTCCATCCTCATCTGTGCGACACGTTATAGTGCGATTATGAAAAATCATAGTTTGCATTTAGCGAATGTTTTTGTGCGGCAAAACTGTATTAATAGCAGTCCAAAGACAACTTCATGGTTTATCGACAAGGACTACGTTTCCCCCAGCCACTAAACCCGAAATACTGTGCAAAGTGTTTGTTTGCACACATGACTTGTGTGAAAAGTAATTAGCAGTTGTGTATAAATTCATATAAATTTACACTCTTTGGTTTTCATTTTTTTGCCATCCTATGTTTATGCTCTCACTCATGGTCCAGTTAAGTTTTGTCTTGTTTGTAGTTCTTGTTGGTTTTGTATTTTGTTAGTGTTTTAATCCACACTTGTATTTGCCTCTGTATATTGTATATTGTTTCAGTGTTTGTTTACCTTTAAGGAAGAAGGAAGGGAAATTCTTTCAATGTACTCTTCCTATATCTTCTGGATGTCCAAATAAATGTGTTTTTGCCCCAGCAGCTTCTACAGTTGCAGCTTATCTTCCCCGCCTTTCCCTGGCTCTAAAGTAGAACTTTATTATTTGAAGTTCCTGATCCTGTCCTCCCAAATCCTGAAAATAGTCTTACTTCTGTCAGTATTTTAAGATCCTGTTCTTCACAGATCACATGGTGTTACAAGTTTCAGAGAACATTATTCTTTACTCCGTTAAGCAAAATGGATCCTCCATTTACACAATGGCTTCTATCAATGCTTCTTTTTATGGAGGTTCTTACAATATCTTTACTTGGCACACTGATTCTGGCTTTTCTTCTTTTTCTGACACAATAATGGTGAAGAGATTCACGATCATTGGCGGTAAGGACTCTCATGCGAACAGCAGCCCTCTCTTTCTTTTTAATGTTGCAGGAACAGTCTTTGTGTATTCCAACCATAAATAAAGTGTAGATGGATTTTTTTTCTCCTTCTTGAATAAAATTCTGTAAATTCTTCTCTGAAATATGACACCTTATAAAGTGCAGAAGACACTCGAAACTCACCATATCAGTGATTATGCATCTTCAGTTTATTCAATAATGGCACATTTTTAAAGCATTTTTAATTAGGCTCAGATTATATGGTGTGTCTTCCATGCAAGTCCTAGTGATTGCTAAAGAAAACTATAATGAACTAAAATTATTATTATAGTGAATTAAAATCAATCACATTTGGTGAGCCGCTGCTACAGAAAATTAAACCACAACTTAAAATTTCATTTTCAAATTGTATTATATTTTATTTCAGTTAGTTTCCTTGTTTTTACTTGATAAATAAACTGTCTGTTTAAAGTGAAATAATAGGGATTAGTTTATTTAATTTACATATTAAAAGCTGATGGAAATGGTAAGGTGGTGATCAAACAGTACGAAACAAGGCAAGACAAGAATATGAGCAAAAAGACATTAGCAAGATCAAAACGAGGAAGTCATAGAACGTAAAACATAAAAACTCAAAATAAAGCAGCAAAACTGAATGCAAAGATTTGCAGAAACTGAATGTATATGTAGAGTATAAATGCACGCATAAAGGAAGTGTATACACCTGTAAATGTATTGACGCATGAAAACAAAAACAATAACAGGGCAGGGCAGAGGCATTACAAAAACAAATACCTAAACACACAGCAATAAAAATGGAATGTGGAAGTGTAGTAGTATGATCCAGTATGCACTTAGTGCATTTAAAAAAAAATTAATTACATAAAAGATTGCTCAAATAAATGTATTCTAATGGTTCATTGTTAATCTTCAACTTTTACCCTAAAATTAGACAGTTAGACAGCGAATCCCTTAACCAAATAGTGAGTTTGGGGAAAAACAAGCACAATGAAATGTGACCCATTAAGAATTATCATAAATATATTTTCTGCAATTGTGTGTGCATTGTTTGCTTTTTAATGGCGCTTAATTGTCAGGAATCCACCTGCCACGCCCCCTTGCAGTGGCTGTCATTGCTTCCGCGTGCTCCCAAGCTCTCAGCTCAAATCACGCACACCGGGAGCTTGTTATTCACTCTCCCCAAGCTCCTATATAAACTGCTCACTCACCCACGCTCGCCGTCCGTTATTGCATGTTCATGCCCGTCCGCATGTGTGCCGGTGTGTTCGCGTATGCTCAGCCCCGCTACGTGCCGTTTGACTCGGACTCTGTTTTCTGGATTATCCCTGCGCACGCAGGTATTTGTGTTGGCACTGCCTTTTTGTTGAAATAAACTCAGTTTGCTTTCACTTTGGCTTCCGCCTCCGTTCTCGCCTGACATTAATATAGTTGAAATATTTAAATTAGCGCTGTCAAAACACATTCAATTTAACAGCACAAATTTCGTCAACGTGCGATTGATGCAGTGTGCATTTCTGTTCGACAAATCTTATAAAAAAAAATATAAAAAGGTGAAATTAAAATCTTCAAACCTTCGAAACCATTTATTCACTAAATACTTTCTTTACTCGGATAAAAAAACACCAACATCTATCATGATACACATCTGGCAATTAAAACCGTCCGTGTGGAAACATAGCAAAAGTTCCGTTTGGTGTCCTGAGGATTTACGTAATTTAAAACGCCATAATTACCTGAAACCATTTAGGTTTATGGATGTGGTGAGGGACGACCTGCAGGTAGTTGGTATGAAAGAGGCAGATGCAGTATGGAGATTGATGATCTGCTGTGGCAACCCCTAATGGGAGCAGCAGGAAGAAGAAGAATTACTTTAAAGCATTTATGAGGGTTTTTTTGAGCTGCCCTGTCATATGAAAATGTAAACAGGCTTGTGTGTTTGGGCAACTGGATCAGTGTAAATAAAGAGAAGTAAACAGGAACCTTTGATATTTTTGATATTTCTTTTCCATGTGGTTAATAGACATTAACAAGTTCTTTGAAAAACATCTATGACCTTCTATGATCTCTGTGTTGAGTATGTTTTTGCATAAAGCATCCATATTTGTCCATGCCCATGTTAGTATTAAAAACAAAGTTTTAATTGAAGAACAGATAAAAATGTGATTAAGTTGTGATTAATCACGATTAAATCTTTTAATGGGTTGACAGCCCTAATTTAAATACATTCAGTACATCTGTACAAGTCTTTCTAGATTCACCTGATGATTTCATCATCTGAGGCGTTTTTTTTAGATATATTTTTCTGAATAATCATTTTCTTTATGAAGCGAACAGCTCAGAATGAGGTTTCTGTCTGCTCTCGATTCAGCTCAGGATTTTGAGCAGTTTATTACATCCTTCTGCGCTCTTGCCACCTTTAAAGGTCACCTGCGTTGTAAGAGCACTGAACAGCATGACATGTGGTATGTAATCTGATGCAACATGAACAATTGAGAAGTTCCCTTATGGGCTTCAGGTCCCAAAGGTTGAACCCGAGACGTTAAAATATGTAAGGGGGAAGGAACTAAGGTCTGATTCTGCCTTCCTCAGCAGTAGTAATAGTTTATATTATATATTATTAATAGCAGTATTGTTTATGAAATAAAGTTGCAATTGTATGGAAAACAAGCAAACATCTTTCTTCTATATATTGTACAGTGTATTTGTATTGAGTCGACGTGTTCTACTTGTCTCATCACACAGTGTAGGAATCAAATATTTATTAATGCAAATTGAAGACAGAAATCATCTTTGATGATAAACAGAGTCAAACTATCAAATGTGTGACTATAGCTGTACCCAGTAATCATAATCTAAGACTCCAATAAAAATTCAAAAGCTACAAAGAAGAAATTTTTTGATTTTAAATTTCTAATTTAAAATGAAAATGCATACAGCATGTAAGGATCATCTTGTTCCTTTTTCATAATGTTCAGAAAATAGAACCACAACCATTGGATTGTCTTAGTTTTTTCCCCTCAGGAAAAGGCTTACGTTGTCTTATTAGCTTCTAGGCCTTCTATAAAATACACCCACTTTCCTTATTTGCTGTTAATATATGATTTCTTGTTAGCTCAGTCTTTCAGCAAAAGCCCTCAAAGTGTGATGAAACATAAGTGAGTAGATGTCATAATTTTTGCCTGTTTCAGTAGTCAAACTATATGTAAGCAGAATTGCGATGTCTGACTTAAATAATGCAAGCATTCGTCTTGTGTTTTAAAGGTTAGTTTATAGCAGCTGTTTACACTGAGCACCTGCTGATATAACAAAAATCATGCCGTGGGTTGTGTGTCTCAGTGTCAGGATTATGGTAGAAGTCTAAATTTCCCTATCAGCCACAGCATCCTTGTATGTTAAGCCTCACAGAGCACCTTATTCATTTTCTCATGGGTTTCTTTTCATGGTTGTTCATTCACGCTCTGTTTTGTACTTGTTTTGATTGTCACTTGGTGTATCTACTTTATACGAACACACAGTCCAGCATCAGTTTAACAGCAAGCAGAACATTTTAAGAGAAATAAATGATGGAAGAATCTCCTGATTCGAACTCGCCACAACAAACGTGACCTCATTATTAATATTTTTTAGGTAGTTAAGATTTTGTGCTCATGATAATTGTAATAGAAATCAGTGTTTGAGTCATTAATATCATTCTATTAATAGATCAGTGTGCTGAGAGTCACATTCGAGTCTTTTCACATAAACAGAGTTGATTAAGCAAAGAGTCTTGTGTTAAAAATATAATAAATCATAGTACTTTGGATACTTAAGTACATTTGAAGGCAAAAACGTTTGTACTTTTAATGAAGTTAAAAAATAAATAGACACTTTTACTTTTACTGGAGTCACATTTTACTGAGTGTCTCTACATTAACACAACTACATAGTTTGTGTATTTTGTCCACCACTGATTTATGACACTGTTATTAATCAACACAACTGAAACAAGCTACAGAGCCATCATAAACACATAAATATCCTGGACTTCATGGAAAAACCCACAGCTAATCCATTTGGAATTGGCCCTCCAATCACAATTTCCCAATGAGTTCTCAGACTACTGAAAAGAGTAAAAGAGAAGCTGGCAGTGACTTGAAAATAGTTGCAGGACAATCTGGAAAGCAAAGAACATCCATAAATGATCTGCACCAAAACCATCTCCACTTCTCCTCCAAAATGCTTCTGCTGGAAAGGAAGCACAGAGATGCAGGTTTCAAAGCATTTAGACAAATCGCATCTCTTTTGGAACATGTATTCTGGTTGGACAAAAAATAGAACTTTTGTTTGAAGAAAGAAGCCATGTTTATTTGATTCTGTGAGAAACATCCACTGTAAAGAGCAATATGACATCAGACTGCCACTCTGCGATTGGTACTTGGTTAATTCCACTTCTTTAAATTAAATATGGTGCCAGGAGATGTGCTGGGAGAAACATTTCACAACTCTGTGACCAAGAAACTAAACCTAGGCAGTAGATGGTTGTTTCAGCTCTACAGGAACTCCCAAATGTTCAGCCAGAATAACTCTTACATGACCACACAAAACAGTTTCCGAGGGTTTTGAAATTGCTGTCATCAGCAGGACTTTTTGAAACCTAAGTAGAACGAGCTAAAATCGACCCACAATAGTGTGAAACACTCATTACTTCTTACTGTGAACATCTCATCACTGTTAATTGCCAACAGCAGCTTTGCATTGAAGTACTAATGTACTAAGTAAGGATATTTCTGGTATCTGAATAGCCTTTTCTTTTATATTTTGTTCTTAAACATCTCTTTTTTTTTTTTTTTCTTTTATGATTTTTTTCCTGAATGTTTCATGCCCCAGACTCGACTCCTGGCTTGCAAATGTAGTGTAAATGTAATGTTATATAATGTGAAAAAACTGTAACCATCAGTAATTGTGTTCTATTAGGAGTAAAGTATCGATCAATGCACTATTGCGCATTGGAAAATGTGTTTGAAATGTATTAAAGATATATGCAATGTGGTCTTTACGTTTTAAGGCGTAACTTCCTTGTATCTACACCCAGTGTAGGGTCTTTTTTTTCTTCCTAAATCACAGTGGGAGCATAGTACAGATTGGGCATGTGTGCAGGAATTATAAAAAAAAAAAGTTTGAGGCAGAAAATTGGCTATGTTAAGCCCAACATGCACTGGAAATCAGCGAGGGGAAAATATGGTGTTGATTGCCATGCGGGGCATTTTATTTAGTTTTTTTATGCTGAGATCAGCAATGATGTGGTGTTCAGGTTACTTAGAGCTGAAACAGAACTTTTTTTATTTTTTATTCTCATTCATGCAGCAGCAGGTAGTCTGGAATAATAGAGATAATAATACATCTCCAGTAGTTTTTTTGAAAACAAAGCTTTAGATTTTACATATTAAGATGCTTAAGTGATGCTGCACATGGGATGTCTCATTGTGCTGGGATGCTTTTCAAATATCTGTGATTAATGTCAGATTATTATAAACCTGCTTCAATAATATAATCACATTTTTAAAAAAAAAAAACACCTTTGGACTCTTTTGATGTAATTATTTGACACAGCGCTTGTCTGATGTTCCATGTGGGAACGTGGCTGTCATTTTTCGCAGTTCCTCTGCTTTTATAAATGTTTGAACATTTTTGTTTGACTGGCACAGAAAATACATTTATTTTAACATTAAACATTGAACATTGTCAAAAACAGAATAAAAGAATAAATTCAGGATGATTTATATGGATATATTTATAAATGAATGCCAGATATTTAAACAGGAGCCTGTCTACATCTGGGTGAATCATCAATAGATCAATTATCTATTGATAGTAGTGAAGTTTGATGATCTGTTTTTATATTTTTAAAATAAAGTCTATTTTGTTGAAGTTTACTGATTGAGACTTTAGTGCAAAACTGTTATGAGTAATTGCAGCCATAAAGCAGTCAGCAATTTTTGCCGAAACACATATTAGCAAAATCTTATCAATTGCAGTTCAGAGGCATCTTCATGGTTTGTAAGTGGTTCCATCCAAAGTAATCTCATGTTATCTTTAGGTTCCCCTAATGTGCATAGTTGAGTCACTTAGCCTAGTTTCTAAGCCAGAGGATTTGCACATATACACATAATCCACTTATTACAATTTTTGTACTACAATTCTTGATTATAGAACAAAAATGTAAATAGGTGAACTAGGTACATTTATCCCAATTAGCAAGCCTGGGGTGACTGTTGAGGAAAATCTCCCTTATATAATATGAGAAAGAAACCTTGAAAGGAACCAGACTTAAAGTGAGTTGGACGGCTGCATGCTTACATTATTAATTAATTATTTATTACTCAGTCCTCACTTCATCACCTACAGCTGGTTCAGAACGCTGCAGCACGGCTTTTAACAGGTACCAGTAAGCGTGCACACATCACCCCGGTCCTTTCCTCTCTTCACTGGCATCCGGTACAGTACAGGATTCAATATAAGCTCCCATTATTTGTTTTTAAACCTCTCTGGTACGGCCCCAACCTATTTCAATTAACTTATCCATCTGCGCACCCATGGCCGAACTCTCAGGTCCTCTAATCATGTACTGCTCCAAGTGCCTAGAACAAGATATAAATCGTGGGGAGACCGTGCTCTCAGTGGCATCTCCTAAGCTTTGGAATTCCCTCCCTTCTGAGCTCACCTCTGAAAGGGAATTCTCTACTTTTAAAGCTAAACTAAAGACCCATTTATTCACCAAAGTCTTTGTTGTGTAGTGGAGGGTGTTCTTAGTCTTCCGCTTCTTAACGTTTATTTTATTTGTTGTGTTTTTATGCTTATTTTATTTTTCTTCTGTTTTAGTTCTAATTAAGTATTTACTTTTTTTCATGATATTGCTATATTTTATCACTTTTATGTTCACTCTGATTTTGTGGTAGTTGATAGGTGCTATATAAATAAAGTTCTCGTTACAGTGGCACCTGTTGCTGGGTGGGGTTTGTATTAGGCAGGAAAAATGGGCAAGTGTAAGGAGTGTGAGTCTGAGTGTGTTTAACAGGGGCTACATTGTGCCAGAGCATCTCCAAAACACCAGGTCTTTTCCGGTGTACCTGGTAATGCACTGGTTAATTCCTTATGTGGTCCAAAATAGGACAACTAGTGAATTTACGAAAGGGTCATGGGCACTCGTATCTCATTGAGGCACAGCCAGCCCATTCCGTCTAATTCCACAGATGTAGAAATTGCTGCAAAGATTAATGCTGGCTCTGATAGAAAAGTGTCAGAGCACACTGCATCACATCTGCATATAAAGCTCTGTAGCTGTAGAGTGATCAGTGCCCACACTGACCCTTGAAACACCGTTTTATTGTTTTTCCACTTGTGTGTAAATCAATTTGTAACTATCCCTACATTCAATTGCACACACAGAGTAATGACTCTGTCGCCATCACATGGGTGCCCAGGGAAGTACATCTAAATCTGTAACACAAACTTGGTTAACTCTAATATAACTTTGCAAAGTAATACTAGGGACAATAAAACATGTCAAAAAATTGACTTGTAAAAGACACAGTAAAGTTACTCAGAGGCACAACTTCAGGCAAAGTGATTTAGGAGTGTTTTGTTTCTTTAATGAAGTGCATATTTTGACCTTGGACAGTGCTTGAATTATCTGATAGTAAGAAGAGACTAAATCAACAAATTTCCATATGTGCAAAGTTAGGTACAAAGGACATTTTTTAATTAATTTGTATAATTTACATTTGCCATTTCCAACAGTAGTTTTACTATGTAAATTATCTACTAAATTATCAACAAATCTACTAAGAAGTCACCTCATTTGTTATGGTTATGCTGATACAGTGAATTGGCCAATATAAGAGTCTGGGATTTAAGGAAGAAATGATATGATCTTAACTGAGCTCTACCAAACAACAAGTCAACAGTTCTTAGGTTTCCTTTGTTTCTGGAACTTTGACAATTGCAAAATTCATCAGTGCCTTAATGATGTAAGGCAGAGGTCCCAAACTACAACCCCCACATTTAGAACGGCCCTCTAAACAAATCCAGAGACATATTTTGAAACTCTCATTTTAAATAAGTTTTACTCATATCATATCCGTATTTGATAATAAATGTTGGCTTTCAAACTAGAATTGCACTCAGTTATAAATAGCGGACGAAGGTGCTTCACTTCTTCCACACTGTTAGATTTATTCCAAAATGGATTAAGTTTATCATTTTCCTCACATGAAGACAATGTGTAAATTGTTTGAAATCTTAGCAAATGTATTAAAGTAAAGAAAAAAAAAGTTTAATCATGTATATACAGCAGGTAAAATAAGTATTAAACACATCACCATTTTTCTCAGTAAATGTTTCTAAAGGTGCTATTGAAATAAATTTATGAACACATGTTGATAACAACCCATGCAGTCCACACTGTACATACAAGAAATCAAACCATAGATGTCCACAAATGAATTTATGTGTAATAATGTGAAATGACTCAGGGAAAAGTATTGAACACATGAAGAAAGGGAGGTGATAAAGGAAAGACAGCAGCTTAAATCAGTTAGTAATTAGAAGGCAATCCTGTTTGAAACAAGGAGAGACCGTGAATAGAAGTGGTTATGGATCAGGAAAAAAATCCACTTAGTTTTGCATATAAAAGAAAGTGTTATGTAAATATATCAAACAACATTTTTCTTCACCATCTTTTTATCACACCCCTGCTCACTTTAGGGTTCCATTTCCATATCTATCGAACACACAAGGAAAAGCCAAATTTGAAACAGCTACATGTAAATGCTGTAGCAAGGCTTACAGTGTACAAGTCTCACAGTGTACTCTTTTTTTTTTTTTTTTTTTTTTATAGGATTCATCTTTTGTTTTATACCAGTTGTCAGCAATTAATGGCAATTGAAACGCAAACACACTAGGATCCAATCAGCATGTTCTGAGAAACATTGCACTTAACCCACTAGGCCACCATGGCTGATGTGAGTTTTTTTTTTTTTTTTACTTTTTTTTTTTCTTCTTTTTTTTTGTCAGCTAGGAGCAAGTTTATTGTTATAGAATGTATCTGAGCTAAGACTCAAACTTTGAGCTGCACCTTGTGTTTGGCATAGGACTTAAACCCACTGAGCAACTGTAGTAGACAAGGGGTAGGCTTCTTTTTAGTGGGGTTATTTTTGTTTTGTTATCCCGCTGCGGGATTCTTTTGAAAGAAATGAACAAAACCAGGACTCAAAACACGATCAGCGAGATACATATGGTATACTGAGCCATTACAGCTGACATGCATGCCAGGCTTTCTTTAGAGGCTTTCTTTTGTTATGCATCAGCTAGGAAAAACTTTAACACCAATGAAATAACCGGAACAAACTCAAACAGTGACCAGCACATTCAAAGACACACTGCACTTAACCCACTGAGCCAGGTTTGACAACTTGTTTTTTAAGCGGTTTAATATATTTTTTTTTTATGTTAGCTCGGAGCTAACAAAATTACCTAAGCATTGGTGGACAAAGTACACAAACCATGTAGTTGAGTTAAAGTAGAAATACACGGGGTAAAATTAAGTGTCTCTTTAATTAAACTTTTACTTGAGTAAAAGTACATAAGTTTTTGCCTTTAAATGTACTTAAGTATCCAAGTACTATGATTTATTACAGGTATAATGTCCAATTATTATTTTTGACACAAGATTCTTTACTTAATCAACTCAGTGTATGTGAAAAGACTCTAGTGTGAGTCTCAGCACGCTGATCTATTAATATTAATTAATACATTTGTTTGTTTTTAAAGGGGTTTATCCTTCATTTTATAAACCATTAGGTTTGCATAGATGACATACCGGTAGAAGCATGAAGATGTTTAGGAGAGATGCAGTGGAGTTTTTAACCAGATTTTTTTTTTTAAGATTTTGAAAGGTGGGAAGATGCCTGAGGAATGGAGAAGGAGTGTGCTGGTACCGATCTTTAAGAATAAGGGAGATGTGCAGACCTGCAGTAACTACAGGGGTATAAAGTTGATCAGTCACACTATGAAGTTATGGGAAAGAGTAGTGGAAGCCAGGCTGAGATAAGAGGTGACCATCTGTGAGCAACAGTATGGTTTCATGCCGAGGAAGAGCACCACAGACGCATTATTTACTTTGAGAATGTTGATGAAGAAGTATAGAGAAGGTCAGAAGGAGTTGAATTGTGTGTTTGTAGATTTAGAGAAAGCGTACGACAGGGTGGAGAGAGGAGTTGTGGAACGGCTCTGAGCCCTTTTCTGGTGATGGACAGGTTGACGGACAAGTTCAGACAGGATTATCCGTGGACTGTGATGTTTGCTGATGATATTGTGATTTGTGGTGAGAGCAGGGAGCAGGTTGAGAAGAGCCTGGAGAGGTGGAGGTACATGCTGGAGAGAAGGGGAATGAAAGTCAGTAGGAGTAAGACAGAGTAGAGGTGGAGAAGAGGTGGAGAAGGTGGAGGAGTTCAGGTACCTGGGGTCAACAGTGCAAAGTAATGGAGAGTGTGTTAGAGAAGTGAAGAAAAGAGTGCAGGCAGGGTGGAGTGGGTGAAGAAGAGTGATAGCAGGAGTGATTTGTGATAGAAGAGCATCTGTGAGAGTGAAAGAGAAATTTTATAGGACTGTGGTGAGACCTGAGATGTTGTATGGTTTAGAGACAGTGGCATTGAGTAAAAGACAGGAGGTGGAGCTGGAGGTAGCAGAGCTGAAGATGTTGAGGTTTTCGATCGGAGTGGCGACGATGGACAGGATTAGAAATGAGTTTATTACAGGGACAGCACATGTAGGACATTTTGGAGACAAGGTGATGGAGGTGAGATTGAGATGGTTTGGACATGTGCAGAGGAGGAACATGGGGTATATCAGTAGGAGAATGCTGAGGATGGAGCCACCAGGAAGGAGGAAAAGAGAAAGACCAAGGAGGAGATTTATGGATGTGAGTGAAGACATGCAGGTAGTTGAGTTGAAAGAGGCAGATGTAGAGGACAGGGGGGTACGGAGATCGATGATCCGCTGTGTCGACCCCTAATAGGAGAAGCCGAAAGAAGATGATCCTTAATTTTACACCTCCACAAAGTGCTGCTGGATAACATAATAATTGGCCAGGACAAGACTGTAAAAATAATAATGTCACTATGTAGCATTCTTGCTCAGTGGTAAAGCTCTCACATATCCGAACTCACTGGTAAAAGGTGACACAGACCAGAACTTTTAACTCTCCCACCTAAGTTTTATACCTGCAGTAGGTACAAACTGAGGCTTATACCTGAATAAGATACAGAGGGTTAAATTATCGATAATGAAAGGACTTAAACTATGATAAACACTTTAGTGAGGCACTAGTCTAGTTGGTGGCAGATTTCTTGGCCCTTTACTAGCAAATACCGTAATTTCCGGACTATAAAGCGCACCCTTATATAAGCCGCACTGAATTTTACTATAAAAATATTTGTATTTTTAACATAAATAAGCCGCACCTGTGTATAAGCCGCACACTGAAACGAATGAACTTTACACAGGCTTTAACGAAAGAGAGTGTCTGTTACACGGTGTAACGGGTGAAATATGTTGTGGCTCCTTTAAGAGCAGAGCGGCAGTTTGGGAATAGCATGCACTGCATTCTTCCGGTATTACTGGGTGTGTGTGCGTGTGAGACTGTGGAATATGTCCTTATAATTTTCTGATGCTCATTTCTAAGTTTCTTTGACTAACCCATAACGCTTTTGCCAAGAAAAATAAAAAAGCACGAGTTTTGGAAACATAAAAACGGGGTGTCATTTTGGGGGTTGGAACGGATTAATGTGGAAAACTGATTTGATGTGCGAGCAAATTGAGATACGAGCTCGTCCACGGAACGAATTAAACTCGTAGGTCAAGGTACCACTGTATTTCTCTGGGGAGTTTATCTTTTGTCATCGTTGTGCGTTTAAAAATCACCCGGTGAAAGTTTTTCTCCCGATGCCGTGCAGCTCAGAACACAGGTGAGGTGCGTTTTTTCGTTTCCGTTCGGAAATTTAATTGGTCTTATGTTATGTCGCTCAGTTTTTTGGCTTGAAGTTTGTGAAACCGGGAAAAACCCAGGAAAAATCCATAAATAAGCCGCTTCGTTGTTTAAGCCGCGGGGTTCAAAACGTGGGAAAAAAGTAGCGGCTTATAGTCCGAAAAATACGGTAGTTTGGTGTTTTTAAAATTAGCAAATTTAAAATAGCAAGAAAGCTTTTGACTAAATCCAAGATAGTGGATGGGAAGTACACAATTTCTGATTTTGGTATGTTTTCACTTTTGCATACTTTATGGAATTAGAAGAAAAAAGATTGATGAATACTTCAAATGGCATATGTAAAAAAAAAAAAAAATCTTGTTCCCATAATGGCAGGGTCATACAGCTTGTTGGGGTACATTCAGGGTGTGGTCTTGAAGATATTTTTATAAGCCGTCACCCTCAAAACCTGTATTTTTGATTATATCCTGTCCTGGGCTATCAACACCTCCAGCCTAGTCAAGAAGGCTCACCAGCGCCTCTTTTTCCTGAGGACACTCAAGAAAAATCAGCTCTCCTCGGATATCCTGGTGAACTTCTACCGCTGCGCAGTAGAAAGCATCCTGACCAGCTGTGTCACAGTCTGGTATGGGAGCTGCTCTGTTGCAGAGCGTAAGGCACTGCAGCGGGTGGTGAAAACTGCCCAGCGCATCACAGGGACTTCACTCCCAGCCATGGAGGACATTCAAAAGAAACGCTGTCTGCGTCGAGCTCGCAGCATTCTTAAGGATTCCTCTCATCCGGCCCATAGACTGTTTACGCTTCTGCCCTCCGGCAGGCGTTTCAGGTGCCTCCGGACCAGGACCAGCCGACTAAAGAACAGCTTTTTTCCTATAGCTGTCTCTTTACTGAACTCTGCCACTCACTGATACACTACCACATTTTCCTCACACTTCCTTATTCTATAATGGACTGTCTACTCAAAAACTTGTGCTCACCGGAACACTGATCATTCTCACCCCACACTTTGTTATTGCACGGACTGTTTGCACAAACCTTTGCTCATTTGCACACTGCTCTTCTTTGTATTGCTGCTCATCATTATTTACCATTGTATATATACCCGTTCTCTGTTCATAGTAATAATTTATTATGTTCACCGTTCACATCCTTCTGTAAATCTCTGTGTATAGTAATAGGCATCTGTATATTATGTTCACAGTACATACATATATATATATAATTTCATCTGTATACTATTGTTCATAGTACATATATATTCATATTCATCTGTAATTATTTTCATAGTACATATATATTAATCTGTATACTACATTTATAGTACATATACATCTTTAAACTACTGTTTATAGTCTATATTATCATTCTATTTATCTATGTAAATCATGTAAAAACTGTATATCCTGCACTTGCTGTTATTGCACTCTGGTTAGACCCAAACTGCATTTCGTTGCCTTGTACTTGTACATGTGTAATGACAATAAAGTTGAATCTAATCTAATCTAATCTAATATATATAATTTCTGATGAATTATTATATAAGATAATTTATAAATAATATTTTCTAGAATTTTTGGCATGTTGCAGGAAAAGATTTTGAATGTCAAAATTGTTTTGATAATTTTGTTCAGACTGGTTAATTTTGTTCTCAACACGTTTCCAGATGCCAAATTTGGTGATTTTTGCACTTTATGCATGTTATTGCAATTTTAGACCAGCAGGTGGCACCAGCACAAAATTTTTTTATGCAAAGTTATAGGCCATAAAAACATTATGACCACAAATCTTCCAAATTTGAGCCAATGGTGGCACTAGAGTGTGGGCAGCGATAGGTCCAAATTGGTCATAATTTGCTTCCTAGACCTTCCTGAAGCAGCGTGCCATATTTCACAACTCTTTACTAGAGAGGGATATGGGTGGCCAGAAGAAGAGAAATAATAAGCAAATGTTTCGCATTATGCACTCTGATCTTGTAGTTTTTATGTTATAACCTCTTTATCTTTAAAAAAAAAAAAAACCTGCTTTTGGGACTGAAGTGAATTCATGCATAACATGTTTTAACTATAAAAGATAATAAACCAAAAAATATTTTACTCAAAAGTATTCAACTAAAAAAAATTGTATTCAGGTGAAAGTAAAACAACAACAAAAAAATGCTACTTTTAATTGTAATAAAACCCAAAAGTTGTTAACTGACAAAAAATATGATATTAATGATATTAATTTATTATAGATTCTCAGTTACAGCACAAATACACCAAATTATTGCTCAATAAGACAATAAGAGACAATAAGACAATTTCCAGTTCTTCATGTATTGTCTACCCCAGGTTATTATATATGAATGTTCTAGTATAAAATTTACATATTTAAAATTGCATCAGAGTCAAAAATGGACATTTTTCTACACATTACAATAATTAATGCATTATGGTATTTCAGCTATTTTAGTTATTTAGCTGCCATATAGAATAGAATAGTCTAAAGATTTGTCTGCGTATTCAAATTGAACTACACTTAAGAACATTGAACAGGTTGAAGGTTAAGGGTTATGCACAATCGTCCAACCTTGTTAACATGTCAATTCTGGAATTTCTAATTCAGTAAAAGTCAATAAATAAATACTCAGTTACACAAAGTGAGTCCAAGCAGGGTTTATGCCTCTGCCACTGAATGGTTGACACATTCTGTTTCGCGATTCAACCCTTTATTCTTAGGATGTCATGCTAATGAGAATGATAGAACGTATTTAACTGGTTATATTTTGGTGTAACTGGTCATATGGAAACAGAGGCCATACCTGGGTTAAAAGCCAAATCTTTATTTCTCTAGTAGATTTCATTATATATTTCCTGTATATTTAAAGTTCAGCTCCAGCATACAGATACAATATATGGACAAATGTTTTTTTTTTTGTACACCTGAACATCTTATTCATATTAAGCACCTATTTCCTGTTGAAATAAACTCCACTTCTAAACTAGATTTTGGTGTGTGCTTGTGGAGATTTGAGCTCATTCAGCCTCAAGGGCATTAGTAAAGTCAGGTACTGATGTAGTAGGTAAGGAGGCCTGGGGTGCAGTCAGCGTTCACATTCATTCCAAAAGTGTTTAGTAGGGATGGGAACTCTATAGCAGGCCATCCAAGATCTTCCATTCCAACCTAAGTAAACTGTATCCTTATGGAGCTGGCTTTGTAGACAGGGGCATTATCCTGCTGGAACAGGTCTGGGAGAATGTAATATTACATAAACAGTAAAAACAAGCATTTGAACGTAGTAAAGCCGCAGTAAATCACGTTAGAAAACAGATAAGTTACTGTTGTAGTAGTCGAATGCTATAAAAAGAGAATGAAACGAAGAAACGCAGTAACTAACATGTTTGATTAAAAAAAGAAGGAAACAATATGTATTGTTGTACAAAAGCATAAACATTCGCTGAAAACCACAACAGTGAGTAAAATGTAATCATTTACTGCTGCTGTTGTTTGCTGCTTTTAGATTTAGTGTTTAATTAAATCATCACAATGTCACGAGCGAACTGATCTCGCGAGTCACGACAGGACAGATCCAGTGCGGCTGTCCTGAAGTTACAAACTAACAGTTTACACAATAACACTTCATTACACTTCACCATTTCCACATGATGAGGATTATAGTTTCTGCTCACCGTGCTGATGTTTCACCCATGACACCAGTGTGTTTTCTTTTCATGTGCTTGTGCATCAGTGTGGTACTTTCAGAGCTAACTAAGCTCTACCTGTACACTAAACAACAAACTACTGTGTTTCTGTTGGCATCTTTGTACCAATTCTAAAGACATTCAAGAGGTACCATATTTTTATACTGGTTAAATTATTTTTCTTCTTGGCTCGAATTAAAGAGCGTGAATATAAATCTTTAAACAATACACACCATTCACCTTAACTCTTAAAATTCTGTAAAGCTGCTTTGAGACGATGTCTAGTGTAAAAAAGCGCTACAGAAATAAACTTGACTTGACTCGAGTTAAATGTATTGGATCAAACTGATATCAATGGCAACGTACCACACAGAATTTTTAAAAGTTATGCTTGGTTTAATTTTGATCCAAATGCAGATCGAGTGTGCACTTGCTTCTTTAGATCTTGATCATGGATGTTTTTTGTATTAAAGTACTGATTTTATGTTGGTGAAAATCAGTTTGTGGTGCAATATATTTTGGCATCTGGCACAGGATACCAGTGAGATATTATTATCAACACCTAGCTAGTGTCTGTTAAAATCTGCAAGTATGATGAGATTATTATTGACACAATACAAGAAGGCAATGTATTTTTATTTCTTTATTTCTTTTTTTTTTTTTTTTTTTTTTACTTTTAAAGAACATTAAACAGTATTGTGGGTTTTACCACATACACTATGTATTCACATAATACACCAAACAGCTACAAGGAGAGACCAAACAAAATAATTTTTTTTTTTTTAACATACTGCATACTTGACATGAAACAATAGAACCAATAACAATCTTTAACTAATAGGAATGTAGCTGCCAGTTGTTGTTTTTTTTTTATTATTATTTGTTTCGTTTTTGTTGTTATTTAATAAGTAAAATTGGGCATGATCATGATTTTGATGCTGAGTGCTGAGAGATGGGGACAGAAAGTGTTTGTGTGAGATAGTAAGGATGGAATGCCTGGGTAAAATCAAGAGAGTTGAAAACAAAGGTTAACAGTCTTTTCATCTCCATAGCATACAAGTTAAATTTTTCTACCTGTATAATATCATTGATTCTAAATATCTGCTTCAAGTACCATTTTTATTTGTTTGGGATTAGGGTTAAAGAGAGCAGGAGACAGAGAACTGCCAAAACATCTGAGTGCTTCTGAAATCATGATCATCATAAGTATCTTTTACCATGATTAAGTGAGGAAAATTTGAAAAGCAGTCAGCACCATAGACATTTCCTATACACTTAAAACCAAGACAATGGCTCATATAAAGGTTTTGAAAATGACATAGCTTTTGCTATGCTCTGCATTTCTACAGTGACCTCTACAGGTAGCACCATGATTAAAAATTGAACTCCTGTCAAATATGAAATCAAGTGGCTTCAAGAAAACACAAACCTGAAACACAATGATCTAAAAAGATTTTGCACCTTCAGAAGAAATTACATTTATGAAACCTGCTAAGGTGTAAAAATCACACATCCTACTGAAAATCTGTTACAGTGCAAGACACATGCACAGCCTTTCACTTGAACAAGGGCATTTAAATAGAAAATTCATTTGATATTTTGAAGCTCAAATCACTTTACCAAAGGTGTACAGGATTATAATTATATTGTGATATCCTGCGAGAACCTCCAACTGTGTCTGTTACTGTAGGTTTTGTTCTCAAGTCTGTCTGGGTCATGTGTTGAAAAGAGGAAGCTGCTATAGGTGCTTGTTCAGAGGTATCGGTCTAAGTACAGTACTTTTTCAAAAGAACAGCAGTATACTAAGTACAAGAGGATACACAGCATGGCCCATAAGTGTCAGAGAAAGAATACTGACCAGGACCAGCTTTCTTCTTCTAGTATTGAGGGCTTAACATGCTGACAACTAAAAATGAAAAGGAATCATTCATGATTTTATTCCTCACCAGTTAAATAATCTTACCTAAATATTTAATTATGTACATTTCTATCTCTCCCAATAAAATTCCATAAAAAAAAAATTAGGATTCAAGTTGTCAATATTCCATTATCATTTTTCCTCCTTAAAATCAAGATTAAAAGTGCTTTTATAAAATCTTTTCTTCTATTTACAATTTGTTTAAAATGAAACAAAACAATTACAGCAAGCACAATAACAATAATCATCATAGTCATTATAATGTAATAAATAATAATAATAAAAACAAAAAAGTAGATAAGTATGTGGATGTAGGCTAAAGACCTACGGTCTCTAGAGCCCATGTATTAGTAGCATGTTGTGACTGGGTACAACGTCTCAACATGAGGTAAAGAGCTAGAGGACAGCTTCAAAAGCACCAGACTATCTGTGATCTGTAAGCACCAAGAAGCCTACTGCCTTTTGTAAACCCAACTGCAGCCCTTCAGCTCTCCCCACATTTACACAGAACAAAGTGTTATACAGAAGCACCTACATTCCAGGTGTTATAGGGAGATCAGCTGTTAGGGCAAAAACAGACAAAGAGGCATGGAAAGACTATTGAGTAGCACCAATCCTCTTTTTCTCTTTTACTGAAGCTTTAGCCTGTCAGCTAACTACCTCAAATTTGGAGGAGAGTTCTACAACTCCAGCAGTTTACAGGTTAAATAGCATGTTTGTGCTGCAGAGCACAGGTCACACTCTAGGTCATTTTTAGGACATTGTTAGGGTGGACCAAACTCCAATAGCACCTCAGAGAGAGCATTGACCTACTGCTGTCTCATGGATAGGAAATAGATACTGCACCATGAAGAAATGAGTCAGCACCGTGGTTGATGAAGATGCCTCAGGCAATGACATCCAATCAGGTCAGCTGATTGCTTAACTGGACCTTTTCTGCTGTTAGCGAGCACCTCGATCCAGTGCCAGCAGCCGTGATGGTGAGGGCAGTAGACAGAAAAAAAGCACCATCATACCAATAAAAGGCTCAGTATTTATGAGCGGCACTGAGTAGAAAGGTCTGCACTGGTGCCACAAATTCTGTTACTTGCTTTGGTCACACACTTTGTGACTGACTACAAAATAGACCTAGCCCACTTTAGAAACCATGTCCTTCTCCAGAGTGTCTTGCAGGTATTGACACTTGGCTTGCAGTGATGTAAAGGTGCTGTTTTTACAAAAGAGGTTGATGGTTAAAAGGCAAATAAAAAGCAAAATTCATTCAACTTGTTCACACATTCATATCGAACAAGCAAGTGTGATGAAGAGAGGATTGTTCCTCATCAAAAGGGGGGGGGGGGGTCTTAAAACAATCATAATAATGACACTGAGGAAAAAATACAATTAAAATAAAAAATAGTCATCTTCATAATATAATAACAATACCTGTAATAACATCAACAATAACAATAGCAATCATAATATTGATAATAGAAATAATATTAGAATCATTAAATTCACTTAGGGAGGGTAAACTATGAAATCCCTTCCATTTTGGAGAGAACAAGAGCACCATAGGCAGCATGTTCATTTGGGGGACTCCCAAACTGCTACCAAAACATGAGGTAAAAAAAAAAAAATTGAAAATGTGTCTCTTTATCCACCATCTTTCTGGTTGGTCTGGGAGGGGATACAGAGTGGGAGGGAGAGGTACAGGGCTTTAAAAAGTGAGAGATTCTTTTTTTTTTTTTTTTTTATTCTTATACTTTAATTTCCTGCTCCCAGTCTTTTATAGAGGTCACATGAAGCAATTGTAGGGCCCTGTGACCCGAGTGAAGGCGTAGGGTGACACCGTAACCATGGTTGTGGTGTGCTGTGTGGGAGCCATCCGTGTCACTCCTTCCCGCTTGTCCTTGGTTGGCTCAGAGCTGGAACTCACTAATCCATCAGCCCACTTGCGTTTCTTTGCGTATGCTTTCATGTCTTCTTGTGAAAGACCCAGAAGAGCTGCCTCCTGTTGCCTCTGCCTTGCTCTCTCAGCCAGCAGCTTCATTTTGGCTTCCCAGAGCGCCAGCCCATGACAAGGCTGATTCAAATTCTTATGCTGGTAGAACACCAGGGAGATGCGGGATGGGTGACTGCGGTCTGGCTTTTTTAAGGGAGTGGTGGCATGTAGCTCCCGTCTGGCACATTCTATAAGAATGGTGCCATGTCCAGGAGCCACTGCTACTCCTCCAATGTTGGGATCCAGGAAGTTGTGCTCGCTGTCTGACCACACTTCCTCTTCTTCAGGCTCTCGTTCACTTTCCACCTCGCTGTCCCAGCATGCCTGTCCATTTACCTTCTGCAGTGTATCTGGAAACAGACGACCTTCTGGAGCAGGAGATGGATTACTCCCTGCTGCTGAGGCACCTCCAGATTTCCATGCCTTTTCCTGGAGACCCAGGGGAGTGGACCCTCTGATCTCTGCTGTCTCAGCCAACATCTTGTCTGGGAAAGCCCCAACAGGTGTTCCCTGTCTAGGTCCCCCATGACCATAACCCAAGGACCCTGGTTGACACCAAGCCTTGGGCTGTGGACTGGGAGCAGGGCTGCCCCAGTGTTGTGGTGTAGCTGGGTGAGGGGAAGCAGCTGGAGATGGACATGTCTGAAGAGCTGGAGAGGGACTAGGGGAGGCTACAGGAGTACCGGGGTAGGAGCACCATTGCTGCTGCTGTTGGGCAAATTTTGAATGCTGAAGTTGGCTATGTTGCTGGTGGAGCCGCTGTTTTTCTGGAGTGAAGGGTGAGTGAGCTTGACCTGGTCTGAGATTTCCATCCCAGCCCTTGGACACTAAGCTGCCATTGGGTGTGTGCCCCAGCCAGGTGTCGGGTATTGGGGTTACACTGGGAGTAACGGGGCAACTTCGGGCTTGCACATCAGTTCTGCTGTCATATAGAGCGACTTCCATGGGCTCCTGCTTGATGATTGGGGTGACACGGTGCATCTGATCCGTAGATGCAGATGAAGTATGTTTGGGTGTTGCAGGAGACTCAGAAAGCTCAGACTGGTGTAGGTATCTGTGGTTGGCCATGTTGACCCCTTGTCGGTGGTGATCAGCTTGGTTTTGTACCAGCCTGGCCTGAAGACTCTGGATGCTAGGTTTCTGTTGTTCTCCAGCAACTTTAGGGCAGGCCCCGTTAAGACCCATATAACCCATAGCTTCAGGGGGGAAAAGTCCTTTTGGCGCATGGTTGTAGTAATTGTAGGGCATCCCTTGGAGGTTTGGATGGAAGCCATTGATGGGGCTGTGTGTAGAAGACTGGCTGTTGGAAGGCATACTACCTCTTGCATAGGGACCAGTATAGGAAGAGTAGGCACCATTCATACTGTATGGATCAGGACACATTTTGGCATTCCCAAGGGATGGGTATCCATCCAAAGCTCCATTGACAGCCTGAAAGTGGTCGGACGATTCTTTTTTGATGTTGGGCTTCACCTCTTGTTTTGGAATTGCTGAAACAAAAAAAAATACATCATGATGAGATACTAGATAAAAAAATTTTTTAAATGAATACATAAATCTAAATGGAACATTTTAGCACGTACGTCATACAAAGACTTTTGCATACAATAGCAACGTTTTACTCTAGTAAATAGTCAGTTATGCATCTTATGATATGTGAAACTTATGCGATGAGGTTTCACCTTTATTGCCTTGCAGAGAAACCTTCTTAATCATCTTTTCTGGTGTTTCCGACAGCTGCTGTTTCTTGTTCTTTTTCTCAGATGCAGCTTTCTTGGCCTCTAGCCTCCGTTGGCGGCAAGACTTGGCGGGCTCTGGAAGCTTCCGGACTTCCCGTCGAAACTTACTGAGCACCTGGATTGCGCCAGTTTGCATCTTCAGACGCTGGTTTTCTTCACTGCCAAACTCATCAGTCGTTGAGATCTTATAAAGCGGAAGCACATGAAGCTGTTCATCCTCTGGGATCACACCTATTTTCCGATTGTCCTCTTTTGTGAGAGTGCAAACCTAAAAACAAACAAAAATAAAATTAGTTTGTCAGCAAATATTGCAGTTAACAATCCAGTAGGGGTTTCATATCACGTTATCATGTTAATTGTTATAATTCAGAATCTGACACTCCGTACCACAGTGCAGCCGTTATGGAGGTTATGTTGGTCTTTGTGTGCATGAGCACAGAAGTCCATGCATGCAGTGATGCCAGAAAAAGGCCGTCCTTCTTTGAGCCCCAGCCGACAGTCTGGTGCAATTTTCTCTGTTACACACTGCAAAAGACACACCAGCATACAGGGTTTTTTTCCTTCTTATCTTTCTCTGCTTGAGTGCCTTTTCTACCTTTACTTTTCTTTTAAAATAACAGCTTCATGTTCGATCACTTGCAATGATCTTTCTTCTTATGCACAACACAACGTTCCAGTTCCATTGTCTTCTTTTGTTCAGGACAATAGATAATTTTTTGACTAGTTTAGGGGAAAATGAGATGATCTTATCCTTGTTTCCTGCGGCAGTTTTACCTGGTTTTGGTATGCCTGAGGGGCTAGCTGCTTGTATACAGGTGCCACGTTTGTAGCTAATTCCTGGAAGTTATCCCTGAGATGTTCCTCCTGTGGAGTGAGAATACCATAATTTTTCCAAATATATTTGTTTTGGGACAATTTTTGAGATAAAGTACATTCTTGTCTGCATGATATATCTTAAGTAAGCAAGATATCAATTATATGACAAATGCTTCAGTATTGTTTATTATTTATAAAAGATATAAAGCCTCATATAGCCATGCACAATGTAAACAAGTACTTTCTAATTCAGATACAGTCACTAACCTCTTTGGGGTGTTCTCCTTGGAGCCTGAATTTGCGGGGGACCTTGCTGCGGGCGTATTTACACCCATTAAAATACATGCTCCAAGAACACCCAAAAGAGAACGAAGCACCACAGGTTTCGGAGTCTTTTCCCTGGCACGCACATGTACGGCTGCAAAAATAGAATAATAATACAAATACTGCATTTTAGTAAAAAACAAAAACAAAAAAACAAACATTGGACAAAACAAGGGGTAGGGGGAAGTGGCAGCTTAGTGGGTAAGATGTTGGACTTATGATTAGAAGGTCAATCCCATCACCAGCATGCTGCCACTTCTTGGCCCTTGAGCAGGGCCCTTAACCTTGCTCTGTTGTATAAATGATATTATTGCAAGTTGTATTGTAAAATGAAAAGTGGTGAGTGCCACAAAACAGTTTTGTAGGTATAAAAATAGTTTAATGGTTATGCCACAGTGGACTTTTCATGTGGGCTGATGTGTTCAGTTTATATTACAAATAATTATAAATTATTCATTATTGTCTATTTTTGTCTTCATTATGACATTATTGTCATTATGTGTGACCTCACAAAACAAATGAAAGCCAAAACATACATAAATCTTTTTAATGAATAACATACACTGTAACTCTTGTTTCAAAGTGTCCTTTACTGTTTGGGTTGAATTCTGTGCTAGTAGTTGCTATTTGCTAGTACAACTAGATTAAACTATGGAGCTTGCAGATATCTATTATATGATAAAATATATGATAATAGAAAAAGAAAGTGCAGATGAAAGGGGTACATCATTTTTCCTCACTCACTCGTCATTGAGGCCACAACGGCGACTGGTGGGATTGCCATATTTGGTGATCGTCTCAGTGATCTCTCGATAAAGTCTATCACCAAGAGATCTTGGGATGCCCTCCCAAGCTATGATGATGACAATAATGACAGTGTTGGCACAATGGTGCCCAGACCGCTGCTTCACCACACACAATAGCTTTTCTTTCTCGCCGCTACGTCGAATCACCTGCAGGGGGCAGACAAGGAGTAAAGAAAGTGGCAGAGTTATAACTCGGGTCATTACATGAATATTGTTCCAGCGTTTACATCAGGTTCCGTAAACCACTAATATAAATCATATAAAAGGTTCTTTTATACTGAAGCATGCAGGGTAAAATTCAGAGGATAGAAATGTATGTCCCTTTTTTCATAGTTTAAAGTGTTTTAGTTTAAATATAAATATTTCTATGAAGGTGTGACAATGTCCAGTTTTAAATGCACGACATAAATTACTAATTTACCTTTGTGGCATTTGGCGTGCGCTCTTATCCAGAGCGACTGACAATTATTACATTTGTACAAATGAGCAGATATGGGGTTAAGGGCCTTGCTCAGGGGCACAGAAGTGGCAGCTTGGTGTGGCTGGGATTTAAATTCACGACCTTTGGAGCCGAAGTCGAATGCCTTTACCACTAAGTTACCACCTTCTACAAATGTAAATGTACCACATAAATTACTATTTTGACGCTTTGCATTTTGCACCACCCACACCAGCTCTCATCCTGAATAAAATCATCCATTATGACCTCTAAATCCAGTTTAAAGCCTTGTACATTGGATTTCTATTTAAATAAATTACCACAGATTTCTATGAGTACGGAATTGACACTATTGGGCAATCATGCTACTATGAGACTGCAAGAGTAAAAGACATTTGGGAGACTGAACATCCCGTTAGACCATTTGCAAAAATACTAAATAATCTTATAATTAAAAAAACTTTTACACACATTTTAAATCCATAAATTCTGTGAAAATCGTTACTGTACAACCTGCGATGCATTATTTTACAAGCACATAAACATAAACACATTCCTTGCAGCCTGATTGTAATGATATACAATGCACGTCAGACAAAAAAAAATAAAAATTTGTAATCTGCTGAACGTTCACGCAGGCAATGTTCATTAAACTATCCGGAGAAGTTTTATTGCAAACGCTTTACTGAGAAATGAAGTGTGAAAGAATGGAAATTTGGAAGCATTTGTCGATTTATTTCTCCTGCTTTTAGATCAAATAGAAAAAGACCTCCACTTATGCATGTGACACACCTATGCAAACTCAATTAAATGCAAATTATAATATAGAAATAGACGCAGGTGAAGGATGAAATATGAATCAGCTTTCTACTATTCCAGCATTTTCTTTTTTATTTGTTTATGAACCAATACACATGCTACTATATTGTATTCTTTACAATGGTTGATTATATAGTGTTTTAGTGTATGTGACTTGTAGGTGTAAAAGGAATATCTGTGGGTATAAAATGTTGCTTCTGGCACTATAAGAAATGTTTAACATCTGCACCAGTGAACCATAAACCCATTAGCATAGAGAGTGTAAGCTGCCTATGTGTGCTTGCTAAGACACTGCAGTCCCCTGCTGCTTTTATAGCCTTTAGCTAATGAGAATGGCTTGTCTCGCAGTGAATTGTCTATTCCTACTTCTGACAGATGAATTGTTAACTTGTTTGATTGCAGGGATCCTTAAGGATAAGCCATTTACAGTTATCTCAGTTAGACCCTGGCATGCTGGAACTTGTGTGCAACATTTCAGACTCACCCATTTTGCGATAGGACATCCCTGGGAGCTCTTGCCTTCTTTTCCTGTGTACACTACCTTCTCTATACGGATAGCCTCACCCTTCTCTCCGTACCTGCAGTGGTAAACACAGACAACCAGGCTTACTTTCATTTGCACCAATACCTACTTTCTAATCTGTGAAGTTGATCAGGACCTGAAGGATGTAGCTGTTATAAATGATGCTATCACTTTAGAAAATTAAACAAGTCGTATTGATGGTGATAGATAGTTCCGCATTTGTATAGTCCCCCTCAGTGCTTTGTTTTATAGTGAAAATGATACACCACTAAAGAATAAAATGCCTTGGTCTCTTAAGTTGTTTAGATTTTTCTTTTTGTCTGCCTCACGCATTTAATGCAAAGGCTTTACCCATCTTAATATCTTCAGGATGAAAGCTACACATGGGTGGTGGTAGCTTATTAGTTATGGCATTAGACTTTGGATCTGAAGGATGAGTTCAAATCCCAGCCACACCAAGCTGGCACTTCTGGGCAAGGCCCTTAGCCCCATTGCTGCTCATTTGTAGGAATGAGTAAGTTGGATAAAGGCGTCTGCCAAATGCTGTAAATGTACTGTATGTGTGTACGTGACTATTCAAGGTCCTAATTTTGTGAAAAGGTACACATTTATGCACCCACGCATACATTATATATTACCATTATACTCAATGTGGAGTACTTGCAGAGCACCCCTCCCCCCAGCAGTTTATTTTTTTTTTAAGTTGGAGGATAATGACAGCATCAATGAGGTTTAACACACACACCCACTATGCATTCATCAACAATCACACACTTCAGCGGAGAAGGATCAGGCTCCATGGGGTGCCCCTACCTGGGTCAGGGGTCATGCCAGGATCAGCTTAGGGTCCAAAATTTTGAGTCTTGATGCAGGATGCAACCCCCGCATTCGACTAGGTTTACACATACCCCTTTGGGTTTAAATATATTAAAATTATTACCGTATGCCCACACTCCATCTCCTTCATTCTTCTGTCTTTCGTTACTGACTAAATACAATCATTTCTCCTCCTGCTCTCTGTCTCTGTTTCTTTCTTTCCCCTCCCTCTTTCTTTCCCCTCTTTCTCTCGTCTGGATCTGCTGATGGTAATTATTTCCCCTTTACTCCCATTGCATTATGGGTCAGGGATTCCCTAGGGATGGGATCACAGTGAAGCTGCAGAAGGGAGGAGGGGAGGGCAACAGAGAGCGGGAGGAGTAAGTCAGGAGAAAAAAAGTAGCAGAGCAAATAGAAATGGAGGGGAGAGATTTTTATCCACAGCTGTGCAAGAGCCTCGTGCCAGGATCTTCTAGCTACAGTGCTCATATAATGTTCAGTGAAAAAAAAAAAAACAGCCACAAGAGGAACAACTAAAGCAAATTATATACAGCAAGGAACAGTTTTCTCTTGTTTAAAGTTCAGTACCCAATAGATTTAACATCTGAGCTTGGAAGCCTTTTTTTTTTTTTTTTTTTTATTGCCCTTCACACATGCTTGATTTGTGATTCCTGTTTCATCTTTGAACTTTTATACTATACTTCTATACTGCTTTCATTATTAAAAATTGTCACAAAATGTCAGTGTAAGGGATAGAAATAGAATACAATTCTGAAATTGAAATGAAGGCAAATTGAATATTTATTAAACGTTATAAGAAACAAAAAGTTAATCTGGACAACTCTTAAAACTGGATCTTAATATTGCTGCTCAGTATCCATGTCATGTATAGGACACTTATTACATAAACTATGATTCCCTGCTATCATTTTTACCCCCGTGATGGAGACAAAAGGGACACTGGAAGGGCATATCCGAGTTAATGGGAGTAGACTAGAGTTTCTCACCTGTTTTCCATAAGCTCTCTTATTGAAGCCACAGTTGGCCCTGATCCCAAATGATTGTAGTATGGGCCTTCATCTTTTTCTTGGGTGTGCTCTGTGAAAATAGAGTTAGGAGAGTAAGTGTGAAGGACCGGTAAAAAAAATTTTTTTTATATATATATATATATATATATATATATATATATATATATATATATATATATATATACACACTTTAAATTCAGGCCACTGTATTACAGCATGAGAGCAGGACAGTGGGAGCAATGAACAAACTAGAGGCACCCAGTCAATGAATCTTTGGGATGGTATTTAAAAGTCTTTAAAGTGGTGTTTGGCAAGGAGCACTCGAGGAGTGAGTCATTGCACGCACGTGTGTGTGCGCGAGCGCGCGTGTGTGTGTGTGTGTGTGTGTGTGTGTGTGTGTGTGTGTGTGTG
>JAAIIK010000287.1:640406-656092 GCA_014706435.1 Silurus glanis
ATAGATAGATAGATAGATAGATAGATAGATAGATAGATAGATAGATAAGAATCCACCAATCCTATCTATTAGCACTACAGCCCCCTTGCTGTTGGTAGTAATGTGTGTGTGCTTGTGTCTGTGTGTGTATTGGTTTTATTGGAGAGATTGGTTGCCTGGTGACCTTAGTTCCTGGTCACAGTGATAAGCCAGCAAGTGTTCAGTACCAACTAGTCTCACATTTACATTTTGTGACATTTTGAAAACACAAATGATTAAACTAAGCATGTATTCAATCATTCCTCTCTTAGAACCTACATGGAAGAAAACAAACTGTAAATGTAGGTCTTCTTTCTTTCACTGTTGTCTCACTCTGTTTTAATGTCTAACCACTGTACACACAGCATCACATGACATAGGAGCACCATTTTATTATCTTTCATGCCCTATGTTTGCTGCTTTGACAGAACCAGAGACAGAATTGCTTGTAGAGCTCTGGACTGTCTGGCGACCCCTGGTCTAATACAACACAATGGGCCTCTTCTGTATGGGCTATTGTTCCTGCTGCCTACCCACAAAGAGAAGACTTAAGAAGAGACTTAAATCATGTTAAAGTATTTATGATAAAGGTGTTTTTAATCCAGAACACAAGGATTTTCTTTCTAGTATTCTAGTTTTAAAAACACTTAAGCAAATAAACAGGATTGTAATTACCTGTTTCAGTTGCACTGCAACTGGTACATTGCCATAATGTGGAACAGATATGTAAAGCTAGAAGCCTGGGATCTAGTATACTCACCCACACAGTCGCAGGTTGGGAACTCTGCTTGAGCGTCCTTTACCGGTGTGTCCAGAAGGCTCTTGGTTGGGGTATCTAAGTAGCGTAGTGGAGATTCCAGAAATCCTTTTAGTGAAGGGGATGACGGTAAACAATCTTTTGTGGGTGTATCTTGATTCTCCCCTGCAGTGGAGAAGTTGCCAGTCGTGGAAAGCACCGTCACCCCACCAGATGATTCGATCTTTACTCGTTTGGTTGGAGGAGAGCAGGTCGTGGTGAATGGGTTTACGAGGATTTTGTGATTTAGCTGTTGCAAATAAGCCTCTGTTGCCTGGGCCAGTAGCTGATCTGAGGGCTTAACATCTTCACACTCTTGAACTTCCTGTTTGATGGCAGAAGGCTGATTGGGGGACACTGCTGTCTCCTTTTTCTCTCTCTCAACCTGTTCCAGGCTGGGCTCAAGCTCAATTGTTGGGGCAGAAAGGTTGTTAAGTTTTTCTGTGGATGGTGACTGGGGTCTAGCTTGACCTGAGCTAGAATTTGTTTGTGAATCAGTTACCCCAGGAGGAGCAGTGCCAGGATCTGTGGCAGGGGCAGATGTGTCCCCGAATTCCTCCTCAAACTGACGAATCAGATCTTCAAATTTTGGATCCAGGGAATTTAGGCCACATAGAGGTGAAGTGGACTGAGATGTGGTTGTCTGACTTGTGGAAGTGGTGGTAAGGGGACCCTCAGCCACTGTGGTGCGGTCTGAGCTAATCAGTCCATCCTGGGCAGGGGAAACAGGGACATTAAGAGGAGTGGAAGCTAGGGAGGTGTTTCCAGAGATGGGGGTACTACTGCTGTTTAAACTTGATTCCTGAGATTGGGCTGGAGCTGCTTGGCTCACAACCACCTGAGAGGAGTTATTTGGGGGGGCACAGGGAGGGAGTGCAGCCTCCACAACAGGTAGAGATGGTGTAAATTGGGAGAGGGAACTCACTGACATGCTTGATTTCTGTACTGTGATCTGACTCTGTGGGAGAAAGAGAGGCTGGGATGCCTTTTGCTTGGTCTTTTTAATGATAATCTGTTTAGGTTTTGGAAGAGCTGGGCCAAATGGACCAAGCAGTCCACCCATAGACTGCTTGAGGAGAGGGGAACTTTGTGTGTTCTTTTTCTTTTTGGGTTCTTGTTTAATGCTTAGAACACTCTCTGGTGTAGATTGCGGCCACCATTTGCGGAGAGTCTGGGATGACATCGGTAATCGCAGATCAAAACTTTGAGGGCCGGAAAAGAGGTTACGTTTATGATGAAGGTGCTGTTGCAGTGCTGCCTGAGTTGAGTATGTGATAGGGTGAGAAATCTGCTGGCCTGGAAACTGCTGCTGACTATTTAACATTCTATACTGGCTCAATACTCCACTCATTTCACCTGGGTAGTCTCCATTGTTGACCTCCTGTTTGACATGAGGCATCACTTGTTGGTTGTCCTTTAGATTTTGAGGTGGGGCAGGAAACTTAAAGTTAGTACTGGTGTACTTTCCACTGTTGTCTCCCAGAAGCTGTTTCAGTTCAGACATTGGGTCACTGCTGCCATGGGATGGATGTGGAAAACAAGCCTGAGTTTCAGAATTCAACATCCATGGATTCCTAGGTGTGCTTTTCTCTGAGCTTGCTCCAGTGCTCTGTTGCCACTGGTGGGGTGATGGACTAGGGGTGGATGGGTGTGAGGTTGGAAAGGGGGAGTTGGAGGACCCGTATTGGGAGGAGTGATGAGTAGGACCCTGTAACTCAGGCCTGTGTTGCTCCCATAAAGCAGAAGTCTGCTGAGGGAAATTGCCAGAGGAAAAAGATTGGGGTATAGAGGAAGCAGACGATGATGAAAGGGCCCCAGGAGATGAAGCAATCAATCGCATCCCATCTTGGGTTTGAGAAGGGGGCTGAGATGAAGCATGGTGGTTTGAGTTTCCAAATGTTGATTCACTCACAGGCCCACCAGTGCCAGATAATTGGGTCAGTGCCTCAATGGCAATAGCTGTCTGTAGACTGACATTCCTCTCCTTAGCGATGGATAGCACACTTGGAGAACATTGAATAGGTGGTAGGGGGCCATAAGGTCTTGGGACTGGAGGCTGGGTAACCGGGTTCTGTGACAGTGGTTCTGAAGCGTTGTTTGCACTTTTGGGTTGAGGTTGTGGCTGAGACTGATAGTGTTGTTGCTCTGTCTGAGAAGCACCTGATAATTTGCAGGGAATCTTTTCCTGAACATTGCCTGCCATTTTGATCTTCTTCTCTAACCACTCAAGGTAATCAGGACAGTCCGGTCCATCACAGTCACAGTTTGGTGGCTTGTGACCATGACGGGCTTGATTTAAAGCCATTTGGAGGGTGTTGAGATCCTCTGAAGTGCAGTGCTGATCATCACCGCTCCATATTTTTTGCTTATTTCCATTACCTCGATTAGCCATTTCTTGGTTGAATTTTTCATACAGCTGTATGTAATTAGGGTTAGGAGGAGGTTGAGGAACACTGCAGGGTGGTAGGGAACCTGCACTAGCTGAGAAGGCCACCAGAGTTCTTGCATTCTCGATGTCTGCACTGTTCCCCAGGCTACTTGTGCTCTGGTCATTCCAGCCTGCCTCCTGCTGCTGGGGGGTAGAGGCTCCTTTTGGATTCCCAGGCCCCCATCCCGGTGTCTGGGGAAGACATGTTAATGTCTCTTGGTGCAGGTGGCTAAGCTTTGCCAAAGCTCCACCTTCAAAACCATTCGTTTCTTCTCCATGCTGACTAAGCCCATTGGACAGCTCATGGTTCAACACGCCTTTCTCCAGGCATCCATGGTCAATTTCCATCTGGCCACTTCTGCTGGGGCCATCCACTGAACCCACCACTGAAACAGTCTGCAGGAAATACAAGAGATCAAAACGTTAGAGAACTACTAGAGAACTCGTTAGTGTGTGTGCAGTGTTGCTTTGGTCTAATGCTATGTACATGCACTTGTCCTAGATGGCCAAGCTTGTTTTCCCTAATTTAACACATTGATGATATCCACACCTTTTTCTGATCTTACCGAACAAAAGTATGCTCTAAATCTTGAGCAGAGATCTCAAGCACACGCTGATCTTCATGCCTCTTTGACAGGAGGATTTCCAAAAATTAACGTTAACTTTAAATCAGCATCATTCATTGTAGAAAATTAAAGAAGCTTTAAAGACAAGTGCGTCCAAAAAATAAATTTTCGATACTTTGATTGTGTTTTTTTTTCTTTGCTCTAGAAAGGAGGATCTTGTGGCTATGCTCTAGCAGTTTCAGAATGCTTGGTGAGCAATTTAATTATGAGAATGCAGACTCTACTCACATTATTGCTATATTATTGCTTCTATGAATGGTATCTAATCAGGTTCCCACAGGGGCATATGACCACTGAGGTGCCACTGTATGTGTTTGCAAGTTTGTGTGTGCTGTGTACTTTTTTTTTTTTTTTTTTTCTCTCTTTTAAGAAAGCGTGGTTTACAGGCCTGAAACCCCACCGGTCACGAGTCCGTGATGCTTTTGAAACAGCCAAACCACACTTCTCTTACGACAGAGTTTCCCCCCTCTCTCTTTTCAGCAAAGCAGTAAAAGAGAAAAACCACCAGCAAGTAGGAATAATAAATAGCTCTCGTTAAATGTAGTACTTCTTTCCTTCCCATTTACATCCGTAAGAACGTTCCATGTGAACACATACACACAAACCTTTGCTTAAAAGCAATGAATTGTGCTTTTGGTGTTGTTCTCAAACCCTCATGATGGTCTGCTGCCAAAACATTAACACGCCCAACCAGAACGGGCCGCCCGACTAGTTTTATCTGACACACGTGTTTGCGTAACATCGAGCCCTTTAAATACAACATGCTGAAGACGAGCTCTGGCACAGGGCCATATCATTGAACTCTATGCATACAGTCACACACACACACACACACACACACACACACACACACACACACACAACTATACGCGTGCGAGCAAACGCAACACTAGATGCCCAGAGAGGATGACAGCACAAAGCAGAAAGGAGACCGGCATGAAGGGGGGGGGGGGGGGCAGGGGGAGCCGTCTGAGAGCAGACAGCTGGACACATATCCACACGGATAAACACACACGCACACACACACACGCACACGAGCGAACACACAACCCCCAGGCTATTGCTATTACAACCACGATATAAGGGCAATGTTTCAGAGAATATAAAAAAGGCAGACATGTACTTACATCACGCGTGTACGTGTCCCGATCGAGTAGACACAAAGACAATGGACGTTGGAGTAGACAAAAAAGCTCATGGAACGTAGCTGGTGGTGAATCTTTTCTTCCTTTCTCGTTCTCCCGCTTCCCCTCTGTGTCTCAGTGCGGCATACACGCGCACACGCAAGTGCAGACACGCACACGCACGCACACACCCGTACACACACCTCCCCCACACACACACACACACACACACACACATACACACGCGTGCTTGTTCTCTCAATCTCTCTTCCTCCAGCCACCACCACTGCTGCAATCGCTCTCGCTCTCTTTTCTTTTCCTTCTCACATTATGTCTTTCTGTCCCTCTCGTCCCTTTCTCTATATTCCCTTTTTCTTGTTCACGGTCTGCTTCGTCTTAAACCCCTCCTCTCTCTTTATCTCTCTGTGTTGTTACTCTATCGCTCTGCTCTCCCTCCCTCGCTCTCTCTCTCTCTCTCTCTCTCTCCCTCCTGTTTCTCCTCCCCCCTCCTCTTTTCAGCTTGCGCAGTGCGAGAGAGGCCATTATCTGACTCACACTGGGCACGTACTATGGAATGGAGGAGAGCGTCGTGAACGAGGGGGATGAACGCTAGCAGCCGCCACAGTGGATAGAAAGGGAGAGAGAATGAGATGCAGAGATGAACACAGCACCATTTTTTTTCTTCTTAACATCAGTTTAGGCTTGCTTTCTCCCCGAAACAGGACAGGGAAACTAAATAACGAGCCGTGCTTTCGATATTGGAAGTTGGTTTTGCAGGTGATTTGACAAAAATCTCGAACTGCTTAACAACATGGAGGCTACAACTGTTCATTCTTTACTCAGGCTTTCTCCAAGCCCAGGCAGCTGGCATTCAGCTAAAAATAATACAGAATTATGCTTTACACTCGAATCGTACCCTTCGTTCCAGAGAACATTTTGATGCATACGTTTATATCATCTTGCCTTGTATAGAGTGGCTTTCGGCGGTCGCTCTTTCCAATAATATGCTTTGCTCTCATTTCTTAATTCTCTTCGTCTCTGCGTATCACGTCTCCAATCTAGTCTTATAATAATAAGCCTAATAATGGTGAGGGCATGCCAGAGAAATCGTTTAAAAGTAGTCCATCCGAAGTATGATGAGATGACCAAACCTTTTGTACAGCAGGGTACTTATCGAGTTTGGGGAAGTGAATGGTCAAAAAAAAAAAAAGGTGGAAGAGTCACAAAATAACCCAAGACAGGTCTGGAACTATAAGAGCGAAAACTACACGTAATAAGACGAAGAACACAAAACAACAAAGACCAACAATCTCACTCATTCACAAAATGCATTTGCTGCAGATTTGCGTCTCCTCCAAGAGGGAGAAGAACCCAAAAGATGGCGAGGATGCTGGAGTCCAGAGAAGAGAAGTAAACAGTGTGAGAAATTTGTCTTGTCACTTCAAATTACAGTGACCTGCCCATCCTGCCCTCAAAATCGTCTTCCCTGCTTAGTGCCGATTCCCCCGTCAGAATTAAATCTTTCATTTCTCCACCACGCTAACCGCTTGCCCATAGCTGCTCATCTTTTTCACTGGCTCTTTCATCTCTCTCTTTTTTTTTTTTCGTCACATCCCTCCATTGCTAGCCGAGCCTCTCTATAAATCGATGGCTCCGCAGAAGAACGGCTCGGAAGTTGGCGCTCACGGCAATTCACAGGCGATAGTAAATAGCTCGAACTGGATTAGCCCCAAACAACCATCTTTTCTATCCTAACACAACCTCTCGTTATTTTCATTTTCCTGACGCACTCGTCTTTTTTTTTTTTTTTTTTTTTTTTTTTTTTTTTTTTGCTTCTCCACAGTTCCGAACCTGACGGATGGAGAGTCTTCGTCTTGCTCACTCTCCAGTCCCGTCACTCCAATCAGCACGGACGACACTGGCGTGCATTCAGCAGAGACCAAGGCAACTCAAAACATGCGCACACACTCGCACATGGGCGGTTGCCAAAGAGCAGAGGTAGAACTGCTCAGTCACTGGCAGTGGGTAAGTGGGTGAGGAGTGAGAGCACGAGGAAAAAAGAGAGAGAGTAAGCATGACATCACTGTTGCATCATCAGAATTCCTCCACTGCTCCCTCTAAAGCGGGTACGAGTGGGGTAGACAGATGTGTCATACCACACTACATGAAGGTCTCTACCCCGCCTCATGAACACTTATTCAGCCTGCCTACCAGACTGATGACTTGATCCTTTTCCTTTTAATCTCGCCCTGAGTGACACGGCAGTTTCTTTACACTGCATACTGAATTGGTTCTGCATCTAAGCCAATGTTGTAGAATTCCTCCCCCCAAAAAAACAAAAGGATCGAATTTTCACATAGCATTCAAATCATAGATTTTATCATGTGATAGCTACAGTTACCAGGAACTGCATACCTACAGATAGCTTTGGTGTCATTTATTAACAGGTACATTTAATATTTACTGTCACAAAGGCCAAAAAGTTAATGGATGTTCAGTAGGGTAGATTGCAGTATTCATCATTTTGAAGCTTGTGGCTATAAAGTAGTGTGTAGGCACTGCCACTTCTCAGAAAGGTTCTCACCCTGTTAAATACAACACATACTGTGAGTCACAATGCTCCAAACAAATGTACTAACCAATGCACACTCCAACAGATACAACCCTGGAGTTCTACTGTAACTATACTGTAATAGGATAAAACTAAGTTCACTTATGTAATACATACCTAATACAATGCAATACTCCAACCCTTTGATCTGAATATCTGATGTGAATCTGGGGGAGGTGGTAGCTTAGTGGTTAAGGCAGTGGACTTTGGATCCGAAGGTTGAGTTTAAATCCCATGCACATTAAATCTCAACTGAATAAATGAGAAATTTGTCACTGTATAAAGTTGTCTGCCAAATGTAAATGTAATCCTGCATACACTACTATGAAAAGAAACGACTCAATAGGCATCTGCTTTGCATACTAGCCATAATGCCACACCTGTTATTTTGGAAATGGCACAAGATATCAGGCCCTGTGGCAATACAATTATTAAACATTTAAAAAAAATTAGCCTTTACATTCGCACATTAGGGGAAAACAGCCTTAAATCCTAATGGCTCTATACAATGACCTTGAGAAGGTTATTTTTTAAAGAACAGGTTCTCCCAGTTCTGTCAGGATTTAAACACAACTTCTAAAATGCTTGGTCTTATTTTTGATGGTCCCAAATTACAAACTATATTGTAATAGTATTTATTTTGAATTTCAAAATCAGACTTTTTATTATGAGATCAGGCTTTATTAGATCCGGTTCAGAATAAAAGCTTGGGTTGATTTTCCATCAAGCATGCTAGCAACAGCTACACAGTGATCAGGCTTGCTGAGCCTGTCAAACAAGACAAGATAAACCTGTAGGTATATCAATGGTGATAGTCTAATAAAGTCAAAGGAAATAATGAGTTGCAATTTATATATATATATATATATATATATATATATATATATATATATTCATATAAGTGAATTCAGTGTTACAAAGAAGCCAGGTAGTTTATATTTCCCTGTTATGCAGTATGGCAGCTGTTTTGGATTTTTCTAAACTGAAGTTCAGTTCAACGAAATGTACCTGAACAACTGGAAATGCTAGACAATATAAAACACAAAACATTGCCCTAGAGTCTATGGAACAAAATGTCCTCTGTGTCAACAGGACATAAAATCCTGTTACTTCCTCGAAAAATGAAAAAAGAAAACTAACCCTATACGTGATATTTCCATTTTCTCTGAAAAGAAAACGGCAGTAGCAGTTGATAGATTAGAAGAATTCCCTGCTAAACAATGCATGGGTAGTTTGCCTACGTAAAATACAATATTTAAATTAAACCCGAGTAATTGAAATGTCAGCTGAATTTCTAAACAAACTAAAAAACATCTTAAGACACCAGTCAGCTCGCCGCCAAGTCACAAGGCACCGCTATGTTACATCATAAAGGATGTGAAACTGAGCCTTTACACTTGTATGTATACACCCATTGATCATTTATGCATGTTTATAAACTGTACAGAATTCCCCAGGTCTTTGTAAAGCAAGCGATTCATCATAAGTAATAAGAGCAAAAACAAACATTAGATTACAATACCAGCCTTCCTAAATGACAACTACCACATAATCCTCCATGAAGACCTCTTAGGATCTGTCTGCTTTGTTTGCCGAATTAACCACCATCTACCCGTTACTTATTATTACTGGTGTAACAATTGTGTGCACATACAGTTATACACTGATCAGGTATAACATTATGATCACCTGCCTAATATTTTGTTGGTCCCCTTTTGCTGCTAAAACACTCGTAGACGTCACAATTTGTCAAACTCGATCAAATCCAATCAAATCTGCTTCTAACATCACCTTTGAGGACAAGATGTTCACCTGCTGCCTAATAAATAAATCCACACACTAACAGGTGCCATGATGAAGAGATCATCAGTGTTCTTAACTTCACCACTCATAATGTTATAACCGATCAGTGTATCTGAACACTATAAGTTCATCCCAGTTTAAATGCAATTGTTAAAAGCCTTTTTGGTGTACAAGAATATTATATAAAAATATATGACTGCTAAAGAAGGACGTAAGAATGCGTATAACAATGTTACATGGTTTAAGAAGCTAAATTAACATCTTTATCCCAATCTTGACACTCAAGCAGTACTAAACAATACTTGGGCTGTTCAGACCTGTAAAACTACTAAATTATACAAAATAATAAAACATTTTTGTAGCTTTCCCTACTCTCAATAGTTTAGCTTTGACATAGACTGAATGTTCAGTGTTGATAAAAGTGAAACATATTGTAAATTCAAGCGAAATGTTCAGAGGAAACATCAGCCAACAATACTGACATGAAGCAGTCAGGACATTTAAGGCTTATCAGTGACCCTGATTGTGCTGATTAACAAGTGTTAAATACTATACATGGGAATGTCATGTACACCCTTCCTTTCTTTACCACTGAGACCTAGATGAAGATCAGTCCACATTTTTCTCATGTTTTCTATTTGTCCATAATCCTTCTCATTTTTTTTTTACTTTCCTGTTTCTTTCTCCCACATCAACACAGTCACGATTAATCATATAAAGGCATTCACGTCTGATACTCATTATCCTTTTAATTTTTTTTAAAGAAAACCCACAAAATATGCTAATAGATGCAGTACAGGTTTGTGTAAGATCTGAATGTAACTGACCTTGAGTAGAAGCATTGCAAAGTTGCCCAGTCAGATCTCTGAAGCACATTGACTGAACACTAGCTTAAAAATGATCTGTCTTCCTTTTTCAGTTAAACAGTCATGCCTGAGTCATCAACCTCACTCATCTCTCCATCTCTCCCACACACACATACACAGTAAACACTGACATCCACCCCCAGGCAAACCTACACTCATACAAAGAAAATATCTCTCTCTCTCTCTCTCTCTCTCTCTCTCTCTCTCTCTCTCACACACACACAAATATCTCATATAACATCACATTGATGGCATACAGATCATGTATTATTTAGTAAATATCATTCCATGACAGAAAATCTTCTGTGCCCTTTGTTATAGATGTTTGAAATTAGTTCCTCTGTATATTTAATTTAAAATGGTAGAACTAGACTTTCTAGTTCTACTTTCTATCCATCACCACACACTTCAACAATGATGAACTGTAATAAATGGTAATTTGGTGCCACTCAGATAAGCATGGGTTCCCTCTTGTGTCTGGTTCCTCAGTTCCTTGCCACAGTCGCCACTGACTCGCTCATTAGGGACAAATTTTCAATTATAAAAAAAAGTTATACATTCTTTATTACCGCTTTATCTCCGTAAAGCTGCTTTGAGACAATGTCCATTGTTAAAAGTGCTCTAGAAATAAAAATGAATTGAATTGTAAAATTGAATGTTCCATAAAATGGTTAGTCCTGTGTTTGCTTGCTGGGGGAGGTGGGAGCTCAGTGGTTAAGGCTCTGAGTTACTGATCAGAAGGTCAGAATTTTCAAGCCCCAGTATCATCAAAGCTGCCACTCTTGTGGCCCCTGAGCAAGGCCCTTAACCCTGAGTGCTCCCTGCACCCTGACCCCATCTTTCTAACATTGCTGAGATATGTGATAAGAAAGAATCGCACTGTGCAGTGAAAGTACACGTGACAAGCATCAAGCAGCTTCATTTTATACATTTCTTAAAGCTACAAAGCTGACACAATGGGCTCACAACTCGCAATATGTAAACATCAGAATCATTCATGTTTTCAATAACGTCAAGAGATACCCTTTACATCTAGGCAGCCAAGAAATCAAGCCTTGGCACCGTTTGGTTTTGGAGCTCCAGTTTCTTTTTTTTTTTTATCCCGTTATGCGAGAACAAATCAAATTGACTTAAACCTCAAATGCGTTTAAAAATAATTTCAGGAGTGGAAAGTTCTATAAGTGATGCATGATGGTGCACTGGGTATCATTTTAGCCTCATAGCTTCAGGGTCTTGACTTTAATCCTCTACTCGTGTTGCTGTCTGGTGTTACCCGGTGTTCGCATGGTTTTAACTCTCCAAAACACATCCAGTTTGGCGCATTGTCTATGTTTGACACTCCGTGATGGACCAGCCTCTGTATCTGGGGTCATTTCTCCTGCCTTGTCTTGTTACCAGGGTTCCTTAGTATTAACTGCCTTCCTGAATAAAGTGGTTGTTGAAAATGAATGAGTAGAATATTCTTCAGATATTAAAAGAGTACTTTAGATGCCCCTCTGTTGGGAACAGTTAAAGGTTCCATGTAGAACCATACAACGGATCTGTCCAACACTTTAAGAAAGCTAGAGATCTTATCTATTTATAAGGTAATTATGAGGAGATATTTAATCTGGTATAACAAATAATTTTTTGACAAAACTAAACCTAACAAAAAATAATAATTTGGAAATGTATTACAGCAGGTGATTAAAGTTAGACCTCGTTAACGGTTAAATCCAACTGCATGTGAATGAAAGGCACATGGCCAGAGACACAAAAGATTAGCCATTGAGGTTATTAGCCATGAAAGAATCTTTTCCTTTTTCTTTTTTTTTTACACCACCTAATGTAAACTATAACCTCTTTCAATCCTCTGTCTTCTCTTTGTCCTTCACTCGCTCCATTTTAATCACCTTGTCTCAGTGATTGTGTTTTTCCCCCCCCTATCTCTACATCATGTTTTTGTTTTTACCTTCTTCACCACATCTACGACCTGGTGCATTTGTCTGTGTGTTGCCTTTCTGCCTTGTCTGACACTCGGCACGTGTAAGTCGGCACGCAGTGCTCAGCTCAACAGCCCACCTTCCCACTACACACACACACACATATATCCCTACCACTCATAGAGAGAAAGAGGAAAAGATGGGGATGGGGGAAGGGTGGAGCCATTCTCATCTCTCACTAAGGCAGCAGGACAGAAGGGGGAACCTGCAAAGAATAAAAGAGAGTGCTCTTTGTACAAAGAGCAAAAAAAAAAACCCAGGAAATTTGAGGAGAGGGGACGCACGAGAAGTAACCAAGAGAATAAAACAGCGCAAGAAGAACCTTGAAAGAACAATAATGCCGGGACAGATATGAGAAGAGCGCACGGAAAGAACTAAACACGAAGAAGTAATGGTTGATGGTACTGATGTGGCATGTAAACGAAACATGGCTGTTGGGTGATGTAAATCTGAAGCCATGAGGGAATTTGCAAAGCAAAAACGGAAAGAAAAAAAAAAAACACGACACACAGCATCAGAGAAAATGGCTTCAAAGTCATTGTGATCCGACTATTGTAATATTCCTAAAAAATAAAAACGAGGGTGAAAGAGAAAGAAAATGATATCGTTCCAGCTCTGAATGGTGGCGTGTTGCCAGGGGTTTCTTTCTTTCCTCCTCACAGGAGTCAGGCTAAGATTAGCTCCCCATATGTTCGAGGCAGACGTAGCCGCATTTAAAGGGCCAGAAACTCTTTATGGATCTCGTTGCAGTGTGGACTGCAGTATTGCGTGTGCTATGAGTGCTGCTTGTACTGCGCTACATCACGTCACAACAGCCCAAACCCTCCAATCGCAATGGCGATAGAAGCGCCGTAGGATGATAATAATGATGATGTTGATAATACAATTTAAAACCTGAGGCAATCACTAAAGCAAGATGTATGCAATACTGTTTTCATCGTCAAGCATTCCATCATCTGCAGCATATGCAAAGTGCAGTAATAATTCCACCAACTTTTTGTTACACATCAACTAAACCCAAAGATCTTCCTCGTGCAGACAATTTGTGACCCCTTTCCTCCAGCACAATGTAATTTAGCTGCCCCGCCGTTATAGAAGTGAGGCCACAGTTCTCAGTGAGCATTCACAAAACTGCTAAATCTCAATGACACATTCATCTAGAAATAGTAAAGCAGGGGGGTGTGTGAGCTTACAAAAGAGATACTGCTAAATATAAACAGATTAGGAATAGACAAAGTGACAGAGGTCTTGACCACAACAACATGAGTGCATTTTAAAATGTCGATTTTGTGCCTAAACATGAATAAACCTCATTTTCTTATACAAAGCAGACAAACAAAAAAATACAAATAACAGCACACCAACAGGGCACTGCACCGCCATCTTCAAATTGTAACACAACAATTGTGTATTATTGTTTTTGCAAAGCTACCGTTTGATTTTAGTGTGGACTTTTCGAATCCATTTTATAATCATGAATATACAGTTTAGTGTCATAAATTAGTCCTCAATATTAGTTTTTCCTAATGTGCCTGCCAGTGGCGACAAAATTCTTAAGACTCCAAGAGTAAGAAACCTTGAAACCTGAAAGGGAATCTTGAGTGACATTGTACATTTATTACTGTTGTTAAGGTTATCAGCTGTTCACTGAAACACCTGAGTGTAAAAATGGTAGCACTTAGCATCCCTACGCCTGTAGCATGTTTATATTAATTACAATCCAAGTCCATCTTCATGGTTCTTAAGTTTAATTATGGCTGGGAGGTCTGTCAAGAAGAACAAAAAATGGAGGTAATATGTGTCAAAAATATTCTGACACTGACATGTGTAATGAGACCAGAAGGCTTGCACAAGCACAAAGGTGTGCACACAGACCCGTACGACATTTACACAAAGTGAAAACAGGAAACGGGGGGCCCCTGAAAAAAAAATGCCACTTCTAAGAATTTGAAGAAAAGTGAGACAGTAGTGATAGCAGAAGACAGACAGTGTTGGAGATAAAAGATGATACACACTGGTATAAAATCCATGTTCAGTCACTGAGAACGATTATTCAGCCAGAAATAAAACATTCTCTCACATATGATTTAATTCCTTACATATTACGCAATGGCAGAGAATAACCTCAAAACGTGTGCTTTCTCTACGAATACCCGAGGTAGAAAACATTCCTCAGATCATAAAACGCCAGACAATAAGACCCTAAAACGGCATCCGGACCCTTTAATACCAAAAAACCGACAACTTCCTGTGCGTTCCTTTACCTTTAAACAATCTTTTACACACACACACGCTGAAAATTTCCCCTACTTTCTACACACACGCGCTGCTGTGTCACATGACTGTAGCCTCAAAGGCGGTCTTGTGCTATAATTGTAGCCGTGATGTCATGCACCACTCACTGTTGCCACAGAAACTAGGTCAGTGTTAACCCTTTCCCATAATGCCGCGGGGATTCCGCTCCATGCAAAGGAGAGAAGAGAACAGAAAAAAAAAACATTACGAAACACTTTCCACTGGTCCTTTTCATGTGGTCGACTAGCTTTCAGTCTAATGAAAAATACACAGCGTTTATCGTAGTCGCTAATTCTCACAATCCAAGAGAGCGCTTTCGTGACGATATGAGCCGAAACACCTTCTCGTAAAAGCCGGCAGGGGAGGGGGTGTTCATCTTGTATCATACTTTTTTTTTGTTTATATTTACGAACCGCTGACTGAGAGGAAAAAAAAACACGCAAACAATTCATGACTAAAAGTCAAAATCGCTGAGCAGCAACGCTAAATCCATCCTTCACGCTTCTCAGTAGCTCTGTATTCTTCTTAGAAATATGTACTTGTTTTATGTTATAATGGAAACTCACATTTACAGAAGTCTATCTGGTTCTCAAGTCATTTCAGATCAAAAGCAACATAATGACCTTCAGTCATCTGTAAGGTGTCAGATTCTTACAGATTTCTCATAGAGGACAAAGACAGATATATAACTGTCACCCTTCAATTCCCTCCGAGAGGAAAATCTCTTGAACAAAAGAAAATATCCATAAGTTCTATAGAAAAAAAATAGCAAAAATCTCAAACAATACCCGGTTCTTCATTTCCCCAAAGTCTCTTTCATTCTGAATGTGTAAATAAGTGCATTATTAAATGCTTCTAGAGGATATACCTCACAAAGCCTAGAAAAAAAAAGAGCCTTGAACAGTATTCATATCTGCAGGATTTCAATATTTCAAGATCCTTCCTCAGTTCTCAGCCTTTTAGAAATGATATCTGGGCTCCTTTGTTCAGCATTTCCCATAAAAATCAATGAGAGAGAGCACACAGCTTAATCATAAGCCACAAACACGTTTCCTCAACACAGGGAAACCGGAGGCTTGCATACATACGTGTGTTGATTTTGTGTGTGTGTGTGTGTGTGTGTGTGTGTGTGTGTGT
>JAAIIK010000287.1:669474-691098 GCA_014706435.1 Silurus glanis
ACACACACACACACACACACACACACACACACACACACACACACCTGAAAGGTGTCAACGACACGATGCAGGAACTCGATGACGAACAGAGGAGGAACCTCGCTCTGGATCACGGCCACAAAGTAGATGCGATGTCGGAGCACGTTGATGAGGTAGTGGTGCGGTGTCGAGATCACCGGGGGAACGTTCTCCGGCTCGCTGGCTCGTTCCTGTGCCTCGAAAAAGTAATCGCACACCGAGCGGCTCACTACGCTCTTCCAGTGCTTCTCCAGGAAGATGTCTCCCGTGGAGTTCACCAGAAACAAACTGTGGATCATCTTCGAAGAAAACTGGCGCCTGAAATCGAGACGACAGAGGTCAAGTCAAGTCAAGTTTATTTCTATAGCGCTTTTCACAACAGACATTGTCTCAAAGCAGCTTTACAGAAATCAACAGTGAAGGTGAATGGTGTGTGTTTATCCCTGATGAGCAGCCGTGGTGACTGTGGCAAGGAAAAACTCCCTTAGATGTTATGAGGAAGAAACCTTGAGAGGAACCAGACTCAAAAGGGGAACCCATCCTCATTTGGGTGAACACACCCAAAGGGAGCGATGTTAGTACCATGACCGTGACGACATGGACCTGGTTCTGTGTCAGTGAAATGAAAAGAAACGGGTTGTTGAGGAGCATAACAGAGCATATCAGAATCACCGTTTAGCTACAGTTGTACATACGAGGTGCGTATCAAGAAGTTTCGAGACAAGCTCTGTTTACAAGAAAGTACTTTATTTATCTACGTTTGCACACTATCCCCTTTAACACGACCCCATTGCACAGCAATACAGCGCTTCCAGCGTTACTGCCACTTCAGCAATGTGTCCTGGAAGTCTTCTATTCGAAGCATGTCAAGCACCTTCTGCTATTCGCTCTGGATCTCTGCAATGGTGTCAAAAAGGCAGCCTTTGAGCTGATCCTTCATTTTTGCCGGAGCCAAATCTAGCGAGTAATGTGGGTGCGGAGGTGAGAACGTGTCGTTTCCAGCGAGAAACTCACGTCTGAGAAGAGCTTGGTGACAGAGTGCGCATGCGGTCAGAACAGCACCAGTTATACAGCTCCTGATGTACACAGGACGGATGTCTTTCGACACACTGACTTATGAAGGTCGGTGCTCCCTGTGACTGTGCACGCAGCCCTGTGCTGCCACTAAAGTTATTTGCTGTAACAATAAACAAATTTTAAACACATAAAACACAAAAGTTAAATATCTTGTCCTATGAAACTTCCTTAATTTTATGAATGTATTATTAATGGTTATAATGGTGTACAAACAGTGGTCCTTGACTGGAATAAAAAAAGCGATCTCACCTCGGTATGGATTTATTTTTGTTATTTTAAGGGTACATAAATATATAAAATAAAATTTTCCCCCATATTTGAATATGTTGTATAAAAGCCATGATATTTTATAAACCAGATGATTATACTGTAATAAATTGAATACAATTCTACCTCATAAACCATCAATTATTATATCCCTTTTTTTTTTTTAAAGATGGCTATTAATAGGAATAGTGTTTATCAATCTAAACTTGCACAAATGAAGGCTTTATGTACGCAAAAAGCGGAATTATATATAAATCCAGTCTACTGTTGAGTAATGCATTTCATTGGCTCTGTACATGTACCCTGCACAATGACAATAAAGTGGAATCTAATCTAATCTAATCTAATCTAATCTAATCTAATCTAATAAATGGAAAGATGGGTTTTGTAAACCCCCCCACCCCCCCATATACACGGCCTTGTTGACTTGTTCATCCGCCTGCACTTTCTGGAAATCTGATACATGAATGAATATTTAATGCACAATGAAGTTGTGTATCTCCTACACAAGGCTACACAATGATCCACACAGCAGCTGTCCATCCTTTTCCTGGTGTATCACAGGAGGGTCATGTGATCGTTTGCGCTTCGGATTCTGAGAATAACACGCAATGTAATTGTTTATCTATATTTCCGTTAAACAAACTGTTAAAGCGAAACACTTACACGATCCCCAGAAGGTCTGTTCCGGTGTCGGTTCTTTTCTTATCCGTTAATAATAATTACAGTGTGTATTTAATATTTAAAAAAGGCGCAGATGAGAAATATCCCTTCCCTTCGCCGCTATTCGGGTTTCAGAGGGCCGGTGACAGACGCACGCCTCGACCAATAGCGAGCCTCGCCGAATGTTTAGCCCCGCCTACCCGGCCCCCCTGAACACGATTGGAGGAAACCGCGGAATTAAAACGATCGCGTCTCAAACCGCCGCGGCGGCGCGTCATACACTGGCGACGCGTCATAGCGACACGTGCGTCCTACTTAGTGCACTTCATCTCCAACAAAGGGCTTGTTTTTGGATTGTGGCCCGAAACGAAAGAAAAGATGGACGACCGGAAGCACAAAATAGTAACAATAAAACGCGTATTTATTCTTATAAAAAAAAAAAAGAAAACGCTGTTCGGGCGCAATAAAACGTCCCCAGAGTCTTAAAAGCTGAATTTAAAAGATTGTTTAAAAAAAAAAAAAAAAAAAAAAACCTCACTACAGACTCGATGTCTTCATAAGAATTAATAAAATATTATAAATTGGTTTTTAAAATAAGTGACTTCTTAATTTTTCTTATTATTTTTTTTTTTTTTTACATATTTGTGACTGAAAATCAAGAAAAATAATTATTCAGGGAAATGATGTGCCAAGATATAACAAAAGGGAATATAAAATTATTAGCTCAAAATAGATTTTAGTCATTTATTCTTCATTCTTCTTTAATAACGTCATTACTGATGGATGAAATACACAAAACGTGTAAGTTCAAGTAGAGACTCAGTAAAATGTGACTCCAGTAAAAGTGTCACTTTAAACTTTCACTTGAGAAAAAGTACAAAAGTTTTTGCGCTTAAGTTTCCAAAGTACCGATTTATTATGACTATAATGTTCCTATGATCATTTTTATCACAAGACTCTTTAATCACCTGTTTATGTGAAAAGACTCGAATGTGACTCTCAGCACACTGATCTATTAATAGAATGATATTAATGACTCAAACACTGATTTCTATTACAATTATTATTATTTTTAAATAAATTCATCCATTGTTGAAAGTGCTGCACAAATACAATAGAATCGGTTCACAACGTTCGACTGCACGCCGGCTTCTTCGGGACCTCGGAGCTACACTATGACTTCCACCCATATGTGGTACTTCCTCAAACTTCTAGCACAAAGGTGGAGGCACACGATTGTACATGATGTCTTCGGAGGTTGTAGCATGAAATATTCCCTTCACCTCAACTTTGAAACCCAAACCTGTTCCAGCACGACATTGCACCTGTGCACAAAGCCAGCTCCATGAAGATCTGCTTTCCATGCATTGGAAGTGTGTGGAAGATTTCCTGCTGTTGAGCTCCAACCCTACTGAACACCTTTGGGATGAATTTGAACGCTGACTGCACCCCAGGAGCCTCCTCACCTCCATCAGTATCTGACTTTACTAACACCCTTGTTGTCAAAAAATCTCCACAAAATCTAGTGGAACATCTTCCCAGAAAAGTTTATTATAACAGTAAATATTTTTTTAAAGGAAATTGCTGGGATCGAAATCAGGATCAACGTTCTGTCACAAATGACTACATTGATGTGATAGAATTCTTTAAATTACGTTCATAAAATAAAAACTCCAAGATCAAAGAATTAGTTTTCGTAGCTTGGACCATCTGATGGAGCTGCGTCATCACGCGATCACAGAAAGGGAAGAGCGAGGAGGCACAAACTAGTAAAACGGCTCAACATAATTTATTTTCGTTTCATGTTAAAATGTACAGAGTTCTTTGAAAGTACTTGCTAAGAAAGGAAAAATAAACAAATAAATGAAAATACATACAGGGAGGAAAATAGAAAGGAGGGAGGAGGCGAACACGCTGTCGCTCGCGCTCTCCCTTAGCTTACAACTCACCATGTACAATTACAAAGGATACAAAAAAAAAAACTGGGAAGCAATATAAACAGACAAACATACGGAGCTCATTTTTACATGCCTCTTACATGGAAGTCGTCCTATACACACACACGGGGGGGAAAAAAAATGAGCGCGGGGAGAAAGAAAACAAACAAAGAAAACAAAAAAAAGAACGGCTAATTGACCTTTAGATATTCATTGTCTCCTTTTGTTTTAAAATAGCATTAATATACTACACAAAGATAGAAAACTCTAGAGATGAGATGGAATGGGAAGGTTAAAGGCATCTTATTCACTAGAAGTGAGCTGCGATTTTATTTTTTAAGTTTTGAATTTCTTATTAATATTACCCCAAGTTGAGCTAAAAAATATGTCGGATTTTTTTTTTTTTTTTCGTTCCTGAAACAGAAGTGAAAAATGACAGTACCAATATCCATGTCAATTGTTTTTTGATTTTTTTTTTTTTGTTTGTTTTATATTATAGAAAAAACATTTTCTCTACAATAAGTTTACTAAAGTCAAAAAAGAGTCAGCTTGTGTCATAAAAGAAAGCTGCCCAGTCTGATAAAATTCAGAAAAATAAAACAAAAGGAACAAAAAATAAAAAATAAAAAAAATAAAAATAAAATGCACACAAATAATATACGAAAACATCAGATCTTTTAAGAATCCTTATATTGACATTGAATACTGGACATACAAAGGAATACAAAGGAATTTCTCTGTCCCTTGTCCTATATTGGTATCAGTCCCTGTACAACGTGCGCTTTAACCAAGACATCTTGATTTTCGCATGTACAAGAATGCGGCTGTGAATCGCCGTCCACCTGTCCTAAACGCAAACAGCACTGTATTACCGAGCTGAAGCTTTGAAGGTCCGTGATTGTTCATGTGTCAGTAGGAGTCAACGCGTATACACCTTGTGAGTGCCCTTGGTATTAGTGTGTTTATTTTTTTTATAAACCCTCCAAACCTGTGGTATACTGTGCAGTATAAAAGAAAAAAGAACCTCCCTTGATTAGAGTGCCCTCTAGTGGACTGAGTGGAGTGTATTTATTTTTGCAACCAGAGGGGGCACTCACTCACTCTGCAGTTCAGGGAGCCTGTGCTGTGAATCAGGAAGTACCAGAATATTTACACATCTAAAACGGTTCACAGGAGCTCTAACAGCCCCCTTCTCTCCGTGTTCAGGAGCTACTGGTACTTTCTTGCTACTTCGTGGACATCTACGTACAGTCTTCTCCGTGCCCATTGTGAATCGTAATGCATGCGGTCCCTATACTGAGAACTGGGAAGACACGGATTTGCTAGATACGTCTCGTGGTGTCTCCTTGGTAGGTCTATGCTGCACATGCGGAAGTGCCTCCACCTTGACTCTGAAGTGACTGTTGAAATGTGTGTGCGAGAGCGTTTTTGTGTCCGTGTGGATGTTTGTAAGAGCAAAAAAATAAAAAAAATAACGCTTTCCCCCTGTATAACCACACACAAAGCATGAGGCTAGACTGAAACACAAGCATTTGAAGTCTTTCAAAAAAAATTTGAACATAAAAAGTGGCTGTAATAATAATAATAATAATAATAATAATAATAATAATAATAATAAGAGCCAAGTTCATCTACAACTGTTTTTTGAAGGTAAGGCTTCCTATGTCAATTCCAGAAACTGTGCACAATCCCGCTTGTGACGCGAGTTTGATTCTTTGTTCCGTTTTATTTTTTTAATTCTGCAGCTGCTTCGTTTCTTCTTCAACCCAGTGTTGAGCACCAGGGGAAGGAAAGGAGTGCCCCGTTTTGCACGATGCGTTCAGGTTTGTTTGCACCTCGGACAGCTCAATGACAACTGCACAGCTTCGGGGGCGAAACCGAGTGAAAACCTTTCCGCCGTGACGTACGAGTAAAGACACGAAAACTAAAACCTCTCCAGATGCGGCACCTTCTCACGGTCCACCACGACAACGCCAATTCTCCAGATCCCCGGGAAAGTAGGTGTGCACCGGTGACAACGCGGAGAGTATTGCGAGAGTCTGTTTCTGGAAGGGGTTCAATGTCTTTACTCTCTTGTTTGTCTCTGCATATCGATTCCCTTGCTCATCTGCTCATGTAAGGCGACTGTTTGGGGACGCCGGCGTAGCTGTGGTGCGATGGACCGGCGTACATCATGTTGCCATGGTGATTGGGCTGCATAGGCTGCTGTGGGTAGGCCTGACCTCCCATCATTCCCATCTGCATTTGCATGGGGTACTGGGCTGGCTGGTTCATGTAATTGCTGTGGTAGCTGCTGTTCATCATGGGCTGCGGCATGCGGTAGCCGGCTGACATGGCTGCGTTTAGTTGGTTCATGTTCATGGAGTTGTATGCAGCTGGAGTGGGCATGAGGTTGGGCATCATACCCCGCTGCACTGCCAGGGTTCGAGGGGAACCTTGCATCGAGCTCCGGCCGTAGATCTGCTGCTGGTGTGTGGAACCGGCCGGGATTTGGGCCTTGGAGCGGATTGCGATGTGGCCCTTCACAGTGGCCATTTGACTCTGAAGGCGCTGGGTGTGGGGCGGAGGAGGTAGGCCGATGTTTGCACCCGGCATGTTACACTGGATTAACTGAGTGCCAAGGTTCATGGAGCTCGAACTGAGATTGGGAGGTGGAGTCATAGTGGCCTGAGCCTGTGGCAGAGGTGGATGTGGGGACGAAGCAAGCTGCGCCAGGCTGGGATTGGGCAAAGTGGCGCTTGTAGCGTAAGACGTGACGGCAGCAGAATGCGAGTAAGACATGGCATGAGGGTCCATGATTGTGTTGGTGAGCTGCTGGAGTTTGGCCAAGCTAAAGGTGGCTGAAGGTTGAGCATAACCACCTGCACCGAAGTCCTGGCCCATTCGGTCATAAATGCTTCGACCGCTTCCACTGCTTCCTGCGCTCTCAGGAATCTCCATGATCATGGGTGTGGAAGCAAAACTATTTCCCATGCTGCATTGGGAAAGTGCCTGCTGCTGAGGAGGGGGTGGGGGTGCTGATGGGGCAGACTGGGGCTGAGGGGTTGGCTGTTGCTGAGGAACCTTCTTTTGCTGCTGCTGTTGGCTTGCACTCGGGGGTCTTTCAATTACACAGCTTTGCGGAGACTTGATACCACAGCTTGGGGTGTTTGCGGAAGGGGGAGGAGGTGGAGGTGGAGGCTGAGGGACAGTACTACCACCATTAGAGCCAGGACCGCCACTATTTGGACCAGGACCAGCCTGCTGAATCAAGCTGCAGCTGCCCATAGCAAGTTGAGAGCCCACAGAAGCACTGGAAGACGACATGCCAGGAGTGGACACAAAAGAACAGCTATTGCCTTGTGAGGAAGAGGATGATGGAGTTGACGATGAAGATGCAGACGAGGCGGCTGCTACAGTAACGGACATGCTGCTTCCGCTACCGCTGTTCCCACCACCGCCACCCATAGTAGAGTCATAACTACTGGGGTTATCATAGTTCTCTGTGGTACTCTCAATGCTGCCCAGGTCACTAAAACCACTGTCCACCACCTGCTGAGAATGGTCAGACACCGATGGCACGTCCATCATGGGTGATGTTTCCAAGTTCTGCAACGACGGTGCAGAAAGCGAGCTAGGGTGCTCTGGAGTTATTTGTGTGTAGCCTCCTCCATTTCCACCTGCCGGACCAGAAACACTTGGTCCAGTTTCAAGAGGTCCAGGAGTCATTCCAGGGCTGTTTACCGAGCGCACGGATTGACTGGCTAAAGGGGGCATGGGAGGGTTGGGCATCGGGCTGCTACGTTGAGAGGTACCACAGTCTTCAACCATGGCCAGAGATTCCTCTTCTCCCTCCCCATGGCTATAGTTTTGCAGAGTTCGACAGGCAGCTAGTGTCTCCTCGCAGTCCTGGTAAGCGCCATGTGGCTCAGCTTCCTCGTCCTGGGCCTCTCCTTGCGTGAGGGACTGGACAGCCTGGACTGTCTCCAGATCCAGCTCACTGCTGTGGTGGTGGTCATGTGGATGATGGCTTAACTCGTCCTTAAAATCAGAGTTTGTATGAGGGTGTTCCGTCTCCATCAGAAGGTCAGATTTGCTGTCCATTGACTGCATGTGGGATGGATCGGAAGGAATTGCAATCGAAGTCACTGTCTCAACGGCAGCGGCTGCAGCTGCGGATTCCTCTTGCTCCCGTCGCCGCCTTTCATCCTGGGAATCAACCGAGCGAGTCTTTACCTCTTGGACCTCGTCTTCGTCTTCCTCATCTTCCACCTCTTCCTGCTTGTGAATGTACTCACGTGACCCACTCTCCTGCATGTCTAAAAAACCTTCCCCGCTTTGTGGTTCTTCTTTAACGGGAGGTGACCGAGGAGGGGATGGCTGCTCCTCCTCCTCATCTTCTAGCTCTTCATCATCATCCTCAGAGTCCCGCTTTTTTCTCCTCTTGTCAGCATCAATTTTCTCCTCCAGTCGACCATCCCCTTCATCGTCCGCATCGTGATCATCACTTCGCCGACTTCCTGAGCCTGGCATTGCCCCTGTTCTCCTGTTGCCTGAGCTGTTATGATCATCATCCTCTCTTTCCTCATCCTCCGCTTGGTCTGCCATATCGCCATCTCTGTTTTGAGGGACTCGGGAGCCAGAGGCTTGAGACAAGGTGCAAGAAGGTGAACGACTTGGCTTCTCTTCAGACCATGTTTGATCTTCCTCCTCCTCTTCTTCTTCATCATCATCATCTGGCTCTGATACATGTGCAGGTTTTGAAACAGAGGGTTCGCGGTTAGGCTTTTTCGGAGGTCGGCCTCGTCTCCTGGGCTTAGGCTGTTCTCTCAACTGTTGAGGGAAAACGCTTTCTTCATCAGAGTCCTTAATCTTTTCGCAGTCGAGGTCCGATGTCAGAGGTCTCCTCTTGAAGGTTCGGTCCTCTGGATTTTCTAACTGTAACTGAGACAACTGACTTCTGTCCAGCTCTTCTCGAGCACCCTCGTCCTGGATCTGTTGCGGGTAATAATTGCGACGCTTCCTGCCAGGTTTGCTCTGGACGCTTTGTCTCGGAGGTTCCTCCAAGGACTGAGCTGTCAAACTGCTGCCAGCAACCTGGTTGGTAGCCCCACTTCCAGGCGTTCTCCCAGGGGTCTTTTTCCAGTGTTGCGGCTTGCGGCTTTTTCCCTTAGGCCACCCTTTCTTCTTCTTTAATGGGACCTCTGGGGTCACAGTAGAAGGCTCCACTCTTTCGAAAGCCTCAGTCTCCTCTGGTCTTCTCAGGCCACTGACTGGTTTCAGCACAGGACTGTGATCTGGGTGAGAAGAAATGCACACCATTAACTACAGAAAAACAGTGGAAAAAGAGGAAAACAGGGAGAAACCAGGGTATTACTAACCATCATCAGACTCTGAGAGATTGGTAGAACGAATCGTTTTAAGCGTGGAGTCCAAGTGTTTGCGTGCAGGCGGGTAACATCGAAGGCCATGACCAAATGGTGTCTGCTCCTCTAACATGGGCATGGGTCTCTCCGAGTCAGAGTCTACAAATGGCTCATCAAGAACTTCAGTGGTTTCCGAAATGGTTTCAGTCACAACGCTGCTGTGCGGGTGGCTACGCTGACGGATACGCCTTTTTCGTGGGGGCTTCTGGGGGAAAATAAGGTGGAATTTATTCAGAATGTACAAATAAACAGAACAAATTATCTTGCATGCATTTACATTTCCCATAATGTTTAAATAATAACAATCTGCAATTACTGGGTTTAAATTAATTGATCACATAAAGCAGGGGTCCCCAAACTTTTCATATTATTTTTTCTTTCTTTAATGGGGGGGTCGGGTCGGTCTGTACTAGAAAATGACATGGGCCGAAGTGACTACCAGTATTAATGAGGAGATTTTATTATGATTTAAATGCATTTATTATGCCTCCTAATGCTAGATTATTTATTTAGTAGTTTATTATTACTTTGAGAGATATATAATTGCATTAAAAAGCATTATTACCATCATAACATTTTTGCTATTGAAATCAAAACATTTTCTCACTTATGCATTTGATTGGTGGGTGAATCTAACAAAAAATTAGGCTACGTTAATAACTAAAGGTCAACCCGCTAGTGTATTTTACCGATAGCTAGGTTGGATCATACTTGCTGATAACCAATAAATCAACCGATAGTAAAATAAAAAATATTTAAAGTGCTTAATCATGAATATGTGCTAAAGGAAATAAACTTTCTTTCGGCTTCTCCCGTTAGGGGTCGCCACAGCGGATCCTCCGCACGTTTGATTTGGCACATGTTTTTACGCTGGATGCCCTTCCTAACGCAACCCTCCCCAATTTATCCGGGCTTGGGACCGGCACTGAAAGTGGCTGGGGTTGGTTCCCTGACCGGGGATCGAACCCGGGCCGCAGCGGTGTGAGCGCTGCATCCTAACCACTAGACCACCAGGGAACCCTATGTGCTAAAGGAAATAAATATGAATATATTTACTTAAATATAATATGATTAATAAAGTATAAATAATAAATAGAATATAGCGCTCTTCGTGCAGCACAGTCTCGTGTAAAAACACAGCACGTGGCGTCAGTGATTCTCCTCTAGAGGTCCCTCTTGATTGACAGCGGACCAGAAGCTGTAAAAACTGTGTGTATGGATTTTTGCTGATAGCTGATAGTTCCAGCGATCAACTATCGCTGCCTTGAGCTCTATTAATAACTAAGGGAAAATTTATAATCAAATACAGATGTGAGTAAAACATTTTAAAAATGTAATTAAAAAAAATGTGTCTCTGGCATTGTTCAGACGGCCGCTCCAAATGTGGGGGCGGGCAGTTTGGGGACATAAAAAAAAATTAAATTGTGATTTTTACCCACCTTGCTTTTGAGCCCTAACGTCGGCTTGGTAAGAACAGGAGGAGAGCGAGTACCCATCTCGTCATTGTAATCATCCTCCTCTTCGCTACTTTCACTCGAACAGGAACGAGGGACCGGAGACTCGCTCAGCCTGCCCACCGTCGTTAACAAGGGCACATCATCTCCTGACTCTTCACTCAACTGGCGTTTGGGGCCTCCCCTTTTCCTTGCGGGGCGCCCTCTGCTGCGTGGAGTAGGAAGTGCAGAGTGCCTTGAAGCCCCAATCAGTCGCTCAGCGCAGTTCAGCTCTTTTTCAGAGGCAAAAAGTGAAGATGGAGACATGGATACTGGTGTCATTTTGTTTGAAGATTGATATTCTTCATTATCATCCTCTTTGGGCCTGGATTTCCGAGGTCGCCCCGGACCTGGACGAGGTTGATCCTTGACTTTGCCCCATGGCCAGTTTTTCGGAGGCCGTCCGCGACCCCGGCGCTCCCCATTGGCTTGAAGAGCCGTTGTCTCAGGGCTCAGGAGGCTGTTGCGTATGGGAGACGAGGGTGGAGAGCTTTGATTCTTGGGGAATGTTGGGAAGCACTTTTTTTCTTCATTGTCCTCCTTGTCTACTCTTGTGTTCCATGGCAGTGGGGAACTTTTGCGATTTGTTTTCAGCTGCAGCACACGAAACAACGTAGTTATTTAAGTTCACTCGATACATGCTACAAAGTAACGTACGATGAGCGTTCGCATGAATGTTTGAAAGGTTTGGAAAAACAGACATTACTCACATTTTTGTTGTTTTCTTTCTCTCCATCCTCTTCTTCATCGTCATCTTCATCTTCATCCCCATCTTCGTCTGACACCACAGGGTTGGCGACAATTACGGGTGTCCACCGTAGGCAGTCCGGGTCGACTTCCAAAAGCCGAGGTCGAGCATGGAGACGGGCCATGTGAGAGGAAACCAGCTTTTCCCTGCGAACCAGAACCAGCCTGGATAGAAAGGAAGAGAGAGAGAGAGAGGGAGTTAAAGGCCCCTACACAAATCCAACTATGAACAGCTGGAGATTCAATGCTTCGATAGGAGTTTTTGATTAGACTACCAATTTGACGGTCGAAATCTTCACAGAGGTGTTATGAAACGAAGATCATGCCATTTCTTTCATTAAACGGGGCTCAATGTCCGCTTTCACATAGAACTACCGGATTTGTCCATATAATTTAATATACAGCCTATTTAGTGATAACGCAGATAAATTATGTATTATGATAACGCTGTAAAATAAAATGTGAAAAGAAAGACGCTTTTAATAAATATTTAACGAGCATGAATAATCCTGTTTTAAATAAATAAATAAAATAAACTTTTAACAACCTAAAACTACCATGTCCTGTTGTAGCTTTTTGCTAATGATGAATTAATCACCTCTGAATTAGTATAATTGTACCACTATTATTTACTAAATTAAAGCGTAAAATCACATTTATCAAGGTGTTACTTCAGTTTGATAAACAGTACTGCATGTGAACACGGGTAGTTTTTCGCTCTCTTCCTCTCACCGTTCCCCTCTGTGCTCCAGCATGTTTAGATTCTGAAGAGTGGCCGTGATGTCCTGAGGGCAGATGCCTGTAATCTTGCTGAGGCGGCGGATGGTGAGCTTTCGGTCTCGCACCTCGTGCAGGCACTCGAGCACCACGCTCCGCCAGTAAGCCATGTAGGAAAGACGGCCCAGATCAGACAGAGGCTTCTCTGGAGAACCAGGTTGACCTTCTCGTTTTGATAACAGGTAACCTACATGACCAAAAACAGACGCACACGGTTATTCTCAGGTAGAGGCCTGTGGTAAGATCATGAAGGCAAAACTGGATGAAGAAAGGAAAGTTTGAGAAAACTTGTCATGAAGAGAGAAAAAGAACAAAGGAAACAAGAAAGAAATGGAATTAAAGGACAGATGTGGGGATGGGATGGATAGACAGAAGATGGAAAGAAAGCCAAGTGAATAAAATATCTGTAGGAAAACTTGAGGGATGAATAAATGGATGAAAGATTGGATGGACAGATGCAAAGATACGAGGAAAGAAGCTTGGAAAGACGGATGGTAAGGATGAGAAAGGTAATGGATGGACAGATGGATGGATGAATATGAGGTCCATAATAAAAAACTGAGCTGAAAGTGTGGATAGATCAGTGGAAATAAATTACGATAAATAAATTGAAGGATGATGGGAAGGAAGGCTGGATGGATGAACTGATGTATGGCTGTGAGGATGATGAGAAAGAAAACTGTAGATGAACAGACTGATGTGAGAACCATGAGAAGGAAGACTGGAACAAAGTATATACAGTGGTGTGAAAAAGTGTTTGCCCCCTTCCTGATTTCTTTTGCATGTTTGTCACACTTTAATGTTTCAGATCATCAAACTAATTTAAATATTAGTGAAAGAGAACACAAGTGAACATAACATGCAGTTTTTAAATGAAAGCTTTTATTATTGAGGGGAAACAAAATCCAAAATTACATGGCCCTGTGTGAAAGTGTTTGCCCCCTCAACCTAATAACTGGTTGGGCCACTCATAGCAGGAACAACTGCAATCAAGCGTTGTGAAAACTTGCAATGAGTCTGTTTCAGCGCTGTGGAGGAATTTTACTCCACTCATCTCTGCAGAATTGTTATAATTCAGCCACACTGGAGAGTTTTCGAGCATGAACCGCCTTTTTAAGGTTTTTAACCGCCTGATTCAGGTCAGGACTTTGACTAGGCCACTCCAAAGTCTTTAATTTTTCTTCAGCCATTCAGTGGATTTTGTTTTCCCCTCAATAATAAAAACTGCATGTTGTGTTCACTTGTATTCTCTTTTACTAATATTTAAATTAGTTTAATGATCTGAAACATTGAAGTGTGACAAACCTGCAAATAAATAAGAAATCAGGAAGGGGGCAAACACTTTTTCACACCACTGTACAATTATAAGGATGATGGGAAGGCAAACTAGATGGATGGGAAGGAAGCAAGGATGGACTGATGAATGGATGAAATAACCCAAACACCTCCACATTTACACAAAACGTCTTCCAGTCCTGCACGTTTGCAGGTTCGGTAAAACAATGCGAGACGTACTGAAGTCGATGAGGAAGCGTCCGTAGCCCTTGCGCTGGTACTGTGGAAGAATCATGATGCAGGACACGTTGTACTTTTGCTGGCAATGTTTCTCCTGTAAAGAAGCAAAAACACAATGAACAGGAGTTAAGGAAAAAAAAAAAAAAAAAAATTACATTTCTAATTAATAAACGTTCTAAAGAAAACAGAAGCTCACCTTGGAGAAGTATCCGACCAGGTGACACCCTTTGGAGTCGTTTTGCGTGAGCACGTAAAAAAGGAATGGTTCCACGTCGTAATACAGTGTCTTATGGTCCAGAAAGAGCTTGGCGAGCAGACAGAGGTTCTGACAGTATATTGTGCTGACGTTCCCATCAACCTGAATAAAAAAAGGCAAACAAATAATTGAAGAAAAAAAAAATACAAAAATTACATTTGGTGCATTTTTCTCTTTTTTTTTTTTATGGTGTTTTTCTTCCCAGCAAATTTCTGCATTTACATTAAAAAAACAAATAAATAAAAATAACTACTAATAGATATATAAATGACTTTTATAAAAATGTAATCTCTCTCAATCAAAAACAAAACAAAAAAAGTTAGTAAGGATACGTCTTAAAACATACTGAAATTAAACACACACAAAAAAATTAGTTATTAGTTCCAGCAGTTGAAATTTAACAACCTTATTTAACTTTAATGTCAAATATATATATATTTTTATGTTTGTTTTCTTTTTCATTTTTATTTACTGTAACATCTACTGGGGCTGCAACAATTCCTTGAGTAACTCGAGTGATTCAAATACAAAAAATAAAAATAATAATAATAATAATTCAGCAAGGCAAATTATTTATTTACTTGGTCTAACAGTCGGCTCTGGAGGAGACCGAACAAGACAGATGAAGCAGAGGAACCTCGTTCATACACTTACAGCTTCACACTTCAGGCCCACAACATGGTTACTGGTGGCGGCACCAGAAATGTTGGATGTTTATGAGAAATAAAGTCAGAATTGTGAGTTGTAATTACTTTTTTTTTTTTTTATGTGTTGGAAACGGACTCCAAAGAAAATGACAAGGTTTCCAAAGTAAACACCGTACAGTGCATTTCCTTTTTTTTATGATTTTCTTTTTTAATTTATATATTCACATTTAGATGTAATGTCAAGTAAATGCACTGAATGGGTTTAGATTTCACAGATAATCGTGTGTGCAATTCCAGCAATAAATTGTACAACTTTCTAAAAAAGTTATAATAATAATAAAAAAAGAAGAAATGACTTACTTTTTACTTTAAATTTTCTCTTGTATATTTAGTATTGCTCTTTAATAAAGAAAAATGTACTGCTTACTCGATTAATCATTGGAATAAACGGTAGAAAACTCTATTAGTAAAATAATCCATAGCCCTAATGTCTACTATACTCTGTTATCAGTAGCCTGTAAGAAAAAAGTGCAGGTTTATATTCATGAATGATTATATTACGTTGTATCGTTAAGGTTTCTATAGCGACAGCTCGTTCACTAGGACTCTTACGGCAGGAGCTGCTCTACCGTATGTGAGAACCCGACCCGGTTCATGTTCTGCGACACGAAATCAAAAAATATGAACGATTAAAATGTACTTGTATGCGAGTTGTGACATTCCACATTCTGGATAAAGAAGAGATGCAGGGGAAAAGAGGAGGAGGAAAGAAAAAAAAAAAAAAAAAAAAAAAAAAAAAAAGGAAAAAACCCCACCAGACCAGTTCATGCTGCTGAGTCAGGAGTTGAAACCTGAGCCTTTTGAAACCAACCTAACAGGCGCTCGCAAGTCTGTGTGTGTTTTAATGAGTGTCCACATTTGGACAGATGGCTGCCAGGAAAAGGAGGCACCGCTATTTTAAAATAAACAATACTAACTACAGGCTCTGGCTACCAGATTCGCTTTAGAATATTATATATAACGTTTTGGGTGGGTTAGGAGTTTATTATTCCTTTAGGGAAAGCCCGAGATGAAGACAGACCCACTTCCGTATCCCTCAGTCTCATGGTGCTAATTACAGGAGACGGTTTTAACCAATCTTTATTATTATAAAAAAATATATAATAATATATATATTTATATAAAAATCTCCCTAAACTACTATTGCACAGCTCTTTGTGATTCGTCATTACAGCAGCTATAAAGAACAGGATATGGGTGTAGGCCACAGACAGGCCCTGTGTATGTGTATGTGTGTGCATGTGTGGCAGTGTGGGGGGGGGGGTTGTTTTGCGGCTGGGAGGAGGTCTCGTAGCTTTACCTCGAACACAGAGACTTCGTCCTTCCTGTAGATCTCGTTGGCAGGCGGGTGAAACCACATGCACTTGCGCATGTGCTGGTACAGGATGCTGCGGCTTTTCATGTAGCGCAGGCAAAACTCGCATAGGTACAGCTTAGGAAGTCTGGGAGAAAAAACACACACACACACACACACACACACAATTACTTAGAAATACTTATTACAACACGATGCAGAAGAAACAGGCAAAGAAAACGTGATTCCGTAACCATAACAACGCTCTTATCCTAGCTAATAAAGAAGTAGCACAGCTTTGCCTGGAATAGATTTAATATTCTAATAAATATTATAATAACAAAAATGGACAACTATTTTTTCGATGAATTATTTATAATAAAAAATAAATAAAAATTTTAAAAAAGCTTTGCTTGTTATAACTATATAAAAAATTAATTCAGGGTATTTTTGTATAAAATTTCTGCGAAAAAAAAAAAAAAAAAAAAGAATTTAAAAAAAAAGAACTTAAATTTAGACATTTTAAAGCAGCTGTTTTTTTGATGCATGCAGGATTTCTCCCTTAACAAATTCTCTTTTCTTTTTGTAATAAAAACATTGAGTATGTAAAGTGAAACAATTTGTGTAAATAAAATTTTCTATCGTTTTTAATAATAATTGCAGATGTAAAGTTGACAATTCTTAGTCAAATTTTTTTAATTTTTGTAAATAAAAAAAATAAATAAATAATCACAACTGAACAAAATGTCTAAAATATAAATATCTAGAATATATAATGAATTAAATTTTGCATAATTAAATGATATATGCATGAATTAAATATACAAACATTGAAGGAAAGCATTAGTGAAGCCGCAGTAAATCATGTTAGAAAACGGATAAGTTACAGTTGTAGTAGACGAATGCTATAAAAAGAGAATGGAACGGAGAAACGCAGTAACTAACAGACTTATTAAAAAAAATAAACATTGGTGTACAAATGCACCACAGTGAGTAAAAATGCGATCGTTTCCTGCTGCTGTTATTTGCTGCTTTTAGATTTAGTGTTTAATTGGATCATCACTGTGTCGCGAACGAAATGATGCAATGACGCAACCTGATGCTCGCGAGTCACGACAGTAACAGCAAACACACAGTTTACACAATACCACTTAATTAAAGTACCGTACTTTCCGGACTATTAAGCGCACCCAAATATAAGCCGCACCCACTGAATTGTACAAAGATTTTTATTTTGAACATAAATACGCCGCACCTGTCTATAAGCCGCAGGTGTCTACACTGAAACTAATGAACTTTACACAGGCTTTAATGAAAGACAGTGTCTGTTACACGGCTTGTATCTAAACAGTAGCCTACCAAGAAAGTCATTGTTCACTGTCTTCCTCCTTCCTTTCACAACTATTTCTCTCGAGAGTTTTTCTTTTGGCATCGTCGTGCGTTTAAAAATCACCATCAGTGAATCTTTTCTCCCGATGCCATGCAGCTCAGAACACAGGTGAAGTGTGTTTTCATGCCCGGTTGTTTTCAGCGTGACGAAAGATTCACATTTCCTGTAGACAGTCCGAGTGAGCGGCAGGTCAAACGTCAGAGGAACCTCATCCATATTTATGATGTGGTGCGGCCCGATTCAGTGGGAGCGCATCTGATTTAATATAAAGAGTTTCATTGGTTCACCTGAACCCGTTTGGCAATTTCATTGGTCTAATGTTATGGGGCTCAGTTTTATTTGTCTTGAAGTTTGTGAAACCGAGAAAACCCAGGAAAAATCCATAAAGTAGCCGCTTCATTGTTTAAGCCGCGGGGTTCAAAGCGTGGGAAAAAAGTAGCGGCTTATAGGCCGGAAAATACGGTACACAGTTTTCACATGATGCACCGTGCTGATGTTTCACCTTCATCTGTGACACTGGTGTGTTTTATTTTCACCTGCTCGTGCATCACTGTGGCACCTCCATCCCACACAAACTCCACTTTACATCAGTTCCAGGTACAGTTTTCTTTGTTGTGTTTAATATAAAATGCTTTCATGCCTTAGATGACTTGGGACACACTTTTTCCTGCTGCCGGTTGACCCTGAACTCGCTAAACACACTAAAGCGTAACTTCAGCAGCCCAACTAATCGATAACCATAAATTTAATTGTAGATTATCGATTAGTTGTTGCAGCTCTATTTTCTTGCGACCTGATTGATTAGTTGCCTACAAATAAATAAAGGAAATAAAATAAGAGCGTAACCTGCTGTACTCCTGAGGGTACGGTGACGAGTACCACGTCTGGATCTCGTACTTCCCGAACTCGATGACTGAGGGACAGCGCATCTGTGGGTCCGGTGGCCCCGTCACACCGACTTTCTGCATGGGGGGGAAAGAAAAAAAAAAAAATCAACTTTGGGGTTAGGAACAAACACACAAACACACACCAGCTAAACCTTACAACAACCTTTAAAAGAGAACCTCACAACAGCAGCCTAATTTAAAGCAGATCAATTAAAAAAATGGCAAAAAGTCATGATCAAGTCTGTCCTGCACTGATCTGAAACGCTCTGCTCAAACGGATCAGCTTTATACCGTGCTTTAAAAACGAGTTACGTTTTGTTTTTATCTGCACCGTTCCGTCAAATGGAAGCTTGTTGCAGATTAAAAAGAGCGGACACCATGTTGGAAATATCACTTACACAGAGTTCTATTGTCTGAGTGAGGAAGAGCAGACCTGTCTGCCAGCTGCTATTGAAATGATCCTTTTCAAAAGGTTTGTGTGTGTGTGTGTTTGTGTGTATTTTTTTCTCTCTCCATACAAGACTTATGATCTCAGGAGAATTCTCAGGCTGCTCCTACACTCTAAACACAGATGCAGATACACCTTTCCATTTCTTCAAACAAGACACTGAAACCTGATCCAGGGGGGCGGAGCTAGGGACAAATTTTGTGACATCATAAAATCTAAACCATGTCATCGAATTGCAGCTTGGTATTCAAACGATTAGCAGGTGAAGAGAATCTCAAAGGAAGCTATGGGCTGAAACATCGTTGCTATGGCAACCCTACAGATATGACCATCTCATCCATTCTCACCTCTCTCTTTTGCTTCACCTGGCTCTATCCATCCATCTTTTCTTTCTTCCTACATTCCCTCCATACCTGTAGCGCCAGCTCCTGGATGTGTCTGAAAAGTTCCACGTCCTTCTCAGTCAGGTTCTCGTGTCCCGGCAACTTTTCCTCATCCTCCTTCCAGTCCTCGCAATCTTGATTGTCTTTGGGTATGCCACACACACACACACACACACACACACACACACACACGGTCAATTAGTTGTGCATAGCAGCAATAATGTCCTGAGAAACATGTTTGAAATGAATTTTGACGTCCCATGAAACCTGTTAGTTCCTGCTCTCAGTTGCTTTGTAGCAGCGGTCATGTATATATATATATTAAAAAAAAAAAAAAAAAAAAAAAAAAAAAAAAAAACTGACACTGGAGACTCCTTCCATAAATGTTACAGAAATCTTCTCTGTATCAACAAGCTGTCACTATGGAAACATCAAGACATAATCCTATGATCTTGAAGCTACACTGTAAAACCAGCAGGTTATGGAGAATTAGACAGCGATCAGAGTGTGCGAGTGCTGTGGTGCCGCTCACCCCCTGTGCGCTGGTGCGTGTCTGATTTGCGACCGCTCTTCTTGCGAATGCGGTGTTGCTGTGTGTAGTCGAGCGACTCGGTGCGAGATTTGCGTCCGTCCGGCGACGGCGTGAAGAACTTGCTCAGGGCGTCGATCAGCCCTTTGGTCTTTCTGTTGAAGCGCGTCACGCCCAGAGACTCGTCGTCCTCGTCCCGACGAGAGAAGAGGAGCCGGTCATCGCCCGGGTAACCGTCAGCCAGGTAACCGTCACACGACGAACTCGAGGACGAGTGCGGAGAGGCGGAGCCTCGCGAGTGACTCACCCCGGCGCCCCGCCGCCGTCGCCCACGCCCACTCCCTCGTAGTTTCTTAAAGGGCCGACCCGGCCTACAGGTACACACGGACAACCATCAGGTCACAACAATCACTAATATATGCCAACAATGAAAACGTTACAATGTAGCAAGATTTTAGACTTTTTGAAGATCACATGCATTTTTTTATTGTCCTGCAACAACACACACAAAAAAACAAAACAGAAGTAAAATCAAACTTGATTAGATTTCACACAGAACTCAAAAATGGACTGGACATAATTATTGTCAAAATTGTAAGACATAATTGCTTTTCAAGCATGTGATGCTCCTGCAGTGTGTATTTAGACACACCTGTGGGCAATATAGTAATCACACCTGCAACCAGGGAGAAACCTTCACGCAACCTTTGTGTTGCATCACACTGAGCATGGAGAAAGGAAAGAAGTGTAAGGAGTTGTCTGTGGATTTGAGAGGTCCATCTCCAGAGATCTTAATGTTCCTGTGTCCACTGTGTGCAATATCATCAAGAGGTTTACGGCCCGTGGACGGAGGAGCAAAATGAATGAAAAATTACAATGAAGGATTGTTCGAATGGTGGATAAAGAACCCCGATTAACTTCCAAACAGTGTCGGCTCGCACTATCCGTCTCCATCTCAATGAAAAGGGACGCTATGGTAGGAGACCCAGGAGGACACCACTGCTGACATAAAGGCATAAAAAAAAAAAAAAAAAAAAAAAAAAAACAAGACTGAAGTTTACCAAAACCTATGGGACAAAACCAAACTCCTTCTGGGAGAACATACTGTGGACAGATGAGACAAAAGTAGAGCTTTTAATTTAAGGACATCATGGTACTGTTTACAGAGAAAAGGCCTTCTAAGAAAAGAACACATCCCCTACATTCAAACATGGTGGAGCTTCTAAGATGTTTGAGTGTCGTTTTGCTGCTTCTGGCACTGGATGCCTTGACTGTGTGAACGAGATAATGAAATCTATTGATTACCAAAGAATTTTGGGGCCAGTGTCAAAAAGCTGCATCTCCACCAGAGGTCAAGAATCTTCCAGCAGGACAATGACCCGAAACACACTTCAGAAATGGTTACAAACAAAGCGCTGGAGATTTCTGAAACGACCAGCAAGTCCGGATCTGAATCCCAAAGAACACCTGTGGAGAAATCTCAAAACTGCAGTTGAAGAAGGCATCCTTCAAATCTGGATGACCTGCAGCAGTTAGTGAAAGAAGACTGGTCCAAAATTCCAGTAGAGAGGTGTAAGGAACTCATTCATGGTTACGGGAAGCAATTGATTTCAGTAATTCTTTCAAAAGGAGGTGCTACAAAATATTAAGTTATGGGTGCCAATAATTTTGTCCAGTGAATTTTTATTGGGTTCTGTGTGGAATTGTATCAGATTTGACTTTTCTTCTGTGTTTGTTTTGTGATGTTCCAGTGCAAACAACAATAAACATGTGAGTACCAAAGCATTTGCAACTGCAACAATTTTGTGTGTGTAGGTATATATATATATAT
>JAAIIK010000287.1:702745-715461 GCA_014706435.1 Silurus glanis
TCTGGATACACCTGGACATCCCCGTACACGTCTGGATACACCTGGACATCGCCGTACAAGTCTGGATACACCTGGACATCGCCATACATGCCTATGCCAAGAAATACCCCTAAATGCTAATATACAACTAGACACTGACGTATACATCTGGACAGACATGCCTGGAGACACCTGGACAGCTTCATATATGTCTATATACAGCTGGGCATGATCCAACACACACACAGATATACACCAAGACATTTCCATACACATCTGGATACACCTGGACAGCCACATACACGCCTATACACACCTGCACATCTCCATACACACCTGGAAACATCTGGACATCCACATACATGCATATATACACCTTGACATGCCTGTACACACCTGGAAACACCTGGACATCCCCACAGAAGCCTATATACATCTGGAGATTGCTGTACACATCTGTAAATTCCTATACACGCCTAGATATACCTAAACGTCCCTGGACACACCTGGACAGCCCTACAGAAGCCTATGTACACCAGGACATTGCTGTACACATCTGGATACACCTGGACATTCCCATACATGCCTTGATATACCTAAACGTCCCTGGACACACCTGGACATCCCCACAGAAGCCAATGTACACCAGGACATTGCTGTACACATCTGGATACACCTGGGCATCCACATGTATGCATACACACACCCACAGGGCTCCATATACATCTTGACACCCTCATACATGCCTACTTAAGCCACATACATGCATACCTATATACAAATGTACACCACTGTACACATCTGGAAACACCTTGAAATCCCTATTAACACTCATATATACACCCGAACATGCCCAAAGACACCTATATACAAATGGACATCCATACACACCTGGAATCTCCTTGACATCCCCATACACATCTGGATATCCACATACATGCCTGGACATCACTGTACACAAACGGACACACCTGGACCTCCCCAACATACCTGTACACATCTGGATACACCTGGACATCCCTGCACACAAATCGACATCCCAGTAAACAGCTGAACATTTTATATGCACCTGAATTTCATTCTTTATCGGCCATCATCTTTCCCAACTGCATCCAGCACAAGCATCACGGAATACATCTGACGCTGTTCTTATAACTGGCAATAAAGCTTTTATTCCAATCTCATGTAGACACCAAGCCATCCATCTGTCTAATACTGAAAACATAAAACATGACAAGACCACACGGCCGCTTCGGTCTGAAAACCAGCATTCACGTAAGGATCGTGTGGTCACAGAAAGCGTAAATTCGTCCAGCTCATGGAGGTCGGACAACACAACTCGACCGCTCCATCACTGACTCTGGACACTCCTTATACACATCAATGATTTAAACACACAATTGAGTGTGAGAAAGTTGCTTCGGCGTTCATGACCTGGTGTAAGATCACTAAATGGATGTAAGGACTTCAGAACGAACGAACATTTCAGAACAAGATAAAAACTTGGGGGATCTGAATATTATCCAGAGGTTGGATTACCTCATACAGGTACCCGTATAAAAACTACAACAGAACCACCAGGAAACAACACAGTGAACAAAATATAAGCCTTGTGTGTGTGTGTGTGTGTGTGTGTGTGTGTGTGTGTGTAGTAGCAGTCCAGAGTTTTGAGCCAACTGTGTTTTTAGACGCAGCTAAAGAACTGGTACAACAGCACAAAACGTCAACATTGCTTTAAATAAATATTTTTCTTCAATTAAATCTCAAACAAAATCTCAATTATATCAGAATAAGAGAAAAAACACAAACACTTTACACATTAACTGAAAGATGCAGCCATGAGGCTCTGAAAACACTACTGAAATATAGCATTGACCACACACACGATAACAAACACCATATTTCACATATCCATATTTTCTGTTTTTTTTTTTTTTTTTTTTTTTTTTTTTAAACCTTTGCATTTACATTAAAGCGAGAAATTACGGATTATAAAACCAGTTCAAGTCTAACTTTCCGCGCTGGACAGAAGCTAAAGCTAAGCTGCGTGTTTTGCTAACAGTGTTTACATTTGCATGGCTTTCGGGGAGGCAAAAAAACGACAAAGCTGCTGCTGGGATTACAAACCGAATAAATAACGCTTCAGTTTATATTTGGAAATAATCCAAATTAAAAACAACACCACAAACTGTTAATAAACAAACCCCATCCCTAGCCAGTTGTAGCGAGGCTAGGCTAACCCACCGTGCTAATCTCTCCCACAGAACTGAGACTGGGAAAAGGCCAGACAATGCAAAAGCAAAGCAGTGTAATATCGTGTTTTTTGTTATTATTATTATTTATTTATCTCCTTCTGCTCGGTTGACTTACATTTTAACTAATTGCGCCTTCGGGCATGTTTACAGACGAACACGCGAATCCTCCCGCGGGATCTTTGTGCGCCCTGACGCAAAAGCGCGGCCACATCCTCCCGTTTTCCTGCTTCCTTCCCCCGCTCGCCCCCTCCCTCCCTCCCGCAGAGCGCCCGCCGACGGCGCGGTGGTGCTGCCAGTGGTGGGGAAACGGACAAGGCCGTCTCCTCCACCTCCTCCTCCTCTCACCACCTCCATAAACAGACTCTTTTATTTATTGTTCTTATATTTATTGTTTATCTGAGTTGTGTGTGTGTGTGTGTGTGCGCGCGCGCGTGTGTGTGTGTTTAACCAGCAACTGTATTGATCGTTAATACTTTTTATTTTGTCCTTGGTTGTTTTATTTATTTATTATCAGAATGATGGAAACGTCTTGAGATGGAGTTCGAGCTTGAACGTTCTAGTCATTGAAACCACACAATCACAAACAGGAGATACACAAAAGTTACACAAACGATCCCGTTCCAGATGCGGGCCTCCGACTCCGTCCTCCGTCCTACACCAGCCCCTATTTATACCCACCCACCACCACAAAGAGAGCGTGCGCGCGCACGCTTTCCCTCCATCCGTACATCCATCGTCTCCGTGCGCGCGCACGCACGGAGTCCAGTTACGGGCTTTCAGAGAAGGAGGGAAAAAAAAAAAAAAAAAAAAACGGAATGGAGCGCGCGCGCGCGCCCCCCCTCACACACACACGCGCGCGCACGCGCGCACACACATACACATACATACATACACACTCCTTCCGCCATTGGAGGGGGAAGAAAAAAAAAAAACAAAACAGCGTTTTCTAGGAAAGAAAAACCTAAGCGGAACCCAAATCACCGACGCGACTCACCGGAGTGTGGGGTCGAGCCGCCGGGAAGGACTCGGCGAACAGCACAGAAGACGCGCGCGAGGACGACGACGAGCCCGAGAGCGCAGGCGGAGAGAGCGGTGGCTCGGGAGCGGCCGCCATCTTTGAGTGAAACAGGAGCGTTGCGCTCGCTCGCGAGGGGGAGGGGCAGAGACCTCAGGGACCGTCTGAATGTTCACACACTCTCACTGCAGCGAAAAAACAAATCAAATAAATAAATAAAAAAGAACAAACAAGGGACAAGGACCAGTGCGATATTCCCCTAATCATCCCAATAACGAAAATTTAGTGTAAAATCGAAAAACGATTTACTGAGATTACCAACAGATTTTAACGCGCATGTGTTTTTATTATAATAATAAAAATAATAAATAATAATACCAAGCCTCGTGTCCTGGAGCTGGGCTTAGGGACTGTCACGATTTTCAGAGTTGTTGCTCTAAGCGTAAAAAAAAGTGTACTATAAAAACTGTACTATATGTCTAAAATTTTCTATACACCCGGCATAACCTTTATATTAACTCTCTTGATAAGCTATACATTATGTCCACAATTTTTTAGATATCTGGCTATAACCTTTATATGGAGCCTTTTGCCAAAGTATATACAGTAGTGTGAAAAACTGTTTGCCCCCTTCCTGATTTCTTATTTTTTTGCATGTTTGTCACACTTTAATGTTTCAGATCATCAAACTAATCTAAATATTAGTAAAAGAGAACACAAGTGAACACAACATGCAGTTTTTAAATGAAGGTTTTTATTATCGAGGGGAAACAAAATCCAAAACTACATGGCCCTGTGTGAAAAAGTGTTTGCCCCCCTGTTAAAACTGTGGTTTATCACACCTGAGTTCAATTTCTCCAGTCACACCCAGGCCTGATTACTGCCACACCTGTTCACAATCAATACATCTCTTAAATAGGACCTGCCTGACAAAGTGAAGTAGACCAAAAGATCCTCAAAAGCTAGACAGCATGTTGAGATCCAAAGAAATTCAAAAACAAATGAGAAAGAAAGTAATTGAGATCCATCAGTCTGGAAAAGGTTATAAAGACGTTTCTAAAGCTTAGGGACTCCAGCGAACCACAGTGAGAGCCATTATTCACAACATAGAACATTGGAGAACCTTCCCAGGAGTGGCCGGCCAAACAAAATTACCCCAAGAGCACAGCGACGACTCATCCAAGAGGTCACAAAAGACCCCACAACAACATGTAATGAACTGCAGGCCTCACTTGCGTCAGCGTCAGTTAAGGTCAGTGTTCATGACTCCACCAAAAAGAACATAAAGACTCGTCTCAGTTTTGCCAGAAAACATCTTGATGATCCCCAAGACTTTTGGGAAAATACTTTGTGGACTGGCGAGACAAAAGTTGAATTTTTTGGAAGGTGTGTGTCCCATTACTTTTGGTGTAAAAGACACCGCATTTCAGAAAGAGAACATCATCCCAACAGTAAAATATGGTGGTGGTAGTGTGATGGTCTGGGGCTGTTTTGCTGCTTCAGGACCTGGAAGACCTGCTGTGATAAATGGAACCATGAATTCTGCTCTTTACCAATAAATCCTGAAGGAGAATGTCCAGCCATCTGTTAGTGACCTCAAGCTGAAGCGAACTTGGCTTCTGATCCAAAACACACCAGCAAGTCCACCTCTGAGTGGCTGAAGAAAAATTCAATAAAGACTTTGGCGTGGCCTAGTCAAAGACCTGACCTGAATCCTATTGAGATGCTGTGGCATGACCTTAAAAAGGCGGTTCATGCTCGAAATCCCTCCAATGTGGCTGAATTATAACAATTCTGCAGAGACGAGTGGAGCAAAATTCCTCCACAGCGCTGAAACAGAATCACTGCAAGTTATCATAGCTGTTCTAGATCTCGATTAATTACACTAAATCTTATTGATTTTGTCATTTGAATTAAATAAATAAAAATGTAATAATGATTTAGCCAACACTATATGGCTACAAGTTTGTGAACACCTGAGCATAAGATTGGTATGAGCTTTTTGGGGAAGCTGTTCCACTAAATTAGAAAAGTGTGCTTGTGGAGATTTGTGCTCATTCATCCACAAGGGTGTTAGTAAAGTCAGGTACTGATGTAGGTGAGAAGGTGAGGGGGTCTGGGGTGCAGTCAGCGTTCACATTAATCCCGTAGGTGTTCAATAGGGTTTGATCTTCCACTCCAACCCATGTAAAGTAGATCTTCATGCAGCTGGCTTTGTGCACAGGAGTATTGTCATGCTGTAACAAATGTGGGCCTCCTATTTCAAGTGAAGGGAAAATGTTATGCTACTGCATCCAAAGACGTCCTACACAATTGTGTGCCTCCAACACAGTTTGTAAAAGAACCACACGTACTCTTGATATATGATAGTGATATGACCGTGATTTAATTCTTTACACTTGGATGAGTGGAAGGTCAGATATTGGATGATGATGATGATGATATTAGAGTGGAAGACAGGTATTAATGTGTTGTTGCTTGTTTATTTGTAAAACTAAAGCTGAACTGACATCAAAAGCGGGAAATATTTTTCACTCCCGAAAGCATCCATGTCTGCAGAAAATCATGGCTGAATTGGTTGAGATTTTTGAGTTTATCAAGAGGATCTTGTGGGAGTCACTCGAGAACTTCTTCTGTAAACACACCCTCGAGATGTTTCACGGAAACTTCAAGTGTGTGGAGAGGATGAACTAATAGAACATGGTGGTTTTCTAAAAATAAGGAAGAAAAGGAAAAATACTGGGCACACACACACACACACACACACACACACACACACACACACACACACACACACACACCAGGGGCGGATCTATCGGGGTAGCATGGGTGGTAACTGCATTGAAACCCCATCTGCCACATCAACACTGGTATCTCAGTGTATAAAATATAAATGTAATAATTTTCCTCGACTGATTTCTGTCGCTTTAATTGGATGACATTAAAAAACATATACTCAATTCAATTTGTTTTTATTTGTATTGCGCTTTTTACAATGAACATTGTCTCAAAGCAGCTTTACACAGATAATGTGGTGATAAAAATGAATAAGATGTTCTTTATAAGTGTAAGTTTGTCTCTAATGAGCGAGCCGGTGGCGACTGTGGCAAGGAAAAACTCCCCGAGATGGCATAAAGAAGAAACCTTTAGAGGAACCAGACTCAAGAGGGAACCTCATCCTCGTCTGGGTGTCACTAAATGTCCATTTATTACAGATAAACGATGTTGAGGGGTGCAGTGATGATGATCAGATGCAAACTGTATTCCTGAGTCAGTGTAGCAGACTTTTGACAATAACTACAGTCCAAATCCAAATCCTCCCGTTCTTACTCCGGAATTTCATGGATTCCCAGGCCGTAGATGAGAATCTAATCGAACACCAGCCAGATTTAGGCCGAGATGAAGTCGGCAGATCCAAGGAGAGAAGAAGGGCAGGAACAGTGGTCACTGGAACCTCGGGAGCATGTTTAACTCGACCGAGAGAGAGAGAGAGAGAGAGAGAGAGAGAGAGAGAGAGAGAGAGAGAGAGAGAGAGAAGAGGGGTGATGGAGAGAGAGAGAGAGAGAGAGAGAGAAGAGGGGTGACAGAGAGAGAGAGAGAGAGAGAGAGAGAGAGAGAGAGTCTGTCTTGTTCCATAACTGTGGGGTTTATAAGAGAAACATCTGCCCCCTGCTGGAGTCTTCATTATTTGTGGTACCAACAAATAGCCTGCACCTTTTGATCTAAGTAGGCGTGGAGGATCATACTGGTACAGAAGTTCACTCAGATACTGCGGCTTGAGAGCGTTAAGTGCTTTATACGTCAGTAGTAGTATTTTATAATCAGTGTGAGATGTAATTGGGAGCAGTGTAGATGATTAAAACAGGGCTGATGTGCTCATATTTTCTAGCTCTAGTAAGGACCCTTGGTGCTGCATTCTGAACTAACTGAAGTTTATTTATGCACTTACTCCAACACCCAGACAGTAAAGCGTTACAGTAGTCTATTCGAGATATAACTATATATGCTCCTCCAGATCCTTGGTGCTACATTAGAAGCCATGGTGATACATAAAAGAACATAAAGCTACATAACAGAACATAGAGCTACATACAGAACACAAAGTGTCCTCGCCACATAAAGTGCGTCATTTGCAAACAGTGCAGACAAAAAAACAGTGCAGACAGACAACACAAGACAGTGTAGGACAAATACACAAAACACACAATAGCGCTGACCAGTAAACCTGCTGTATAATATATTATACAGTACAATGTGCAAAAGAGGACTATAAACAAGTGTATTTGTAAACAAAAACACAACACAGTGCAAAAACAGCAGTAGCAGCAGTAGCAGCAGTCAAGAGGTGCAGAACAGCATGTAAACAGTATAATATACAGTAGATAATATAATATGGAGTTGTTCAGGATGCTCTCGATGATGCCGCGGTAAAAACTCGTTAAAATCCCTAGATGAGCTTTAGAATGAGCATAGAATACAGATGAGCTTTCTTAAGACTCCTCAAGAAGTACAGGTGTTGTTGTGCCTTCCTAACCAGAGCTGAAGTGTTCTGGTGCCAGGACAGATCCTCAGAGATATGAACTTCCTAGAACTTAAAGCTGGAGGCCAGCTTTACCTCAGATCCATTTATGTGGGAAATGTCTCCTGCTGTTAGTTTTTCCGAAAGTCCACAATGAGCTCTTTAGTCTACATGGTGTTGAGGGTCAGGTTGTTGGTGGCACACTATGTTTTCAGATTTAGGATCTCTTCCCTGTAGGCCGATTCGTCGTCGTTGCTGATCTGGCCAACCACGGTGGTGTCATCTGCATATTTGATAAAGTTGTTGGAGTTATACAGAGGAGCACAGTCGTGGCTGAACAGGGAGTAGAGTAGTGTTCTCAGAACACAGCCCTGTGGAATGACAGTTGAGGATACCCGTTTGCCCAACCTAACAGATTGAGGTCTGTTGGTGAGAAAGTCCAGAATCCATCTGCATGTGGAGGTGCAGATACCCAGATTACCCTGATGAAAGTGTTGTTTTTATCCAGGTGGGTGAGGCCTGAATGAAGATCCATGCAAACTGCATTCTCTGTCGACCTGTTCGGGCAAACTGGTGTGGGTCCAGTGTGTGTTGAGTTATATGTGTAATAACAGTTCAGTAACATACAGCTGTGTGTGTGTGTGTGTGTGTGTGTGTGTGTGCGTGTGTGTGTGTGTGTGTGTGTGTGTGTGTGTGTGTGTGAGTTTTGTAAGGTTCAGTTCTGTGCGTTGGGGGTACCTGATGGTTTGAGGGAAAAAACTGTTGCACAGCCTTGGATGTCCTTGATGGTAGGAGAGTGTTGAGTGTGTGTGAAGGGTGTGTGAGAGGGAAGTGTGTGTGAGGGGAGTGTGTGAGGTGTGTGTGAGGGGAGTGTGTGTGAGGGGAGTGTGTGTTAGGGGTGTGTGTGAGATGAGTGTGTGTGAGGTGTGTGTGAGGTGTGTGTGTGAGGGGTGTGTAAGGGAGTGTGTAAGGGGTGTATGGGATCGTCCACAATGCTGTTGGCTTTGCGGATGCAGTGTGTGGTGTAAATGTCTGTGATGGAGGGGAGAGAGACTATCCCCTGTTGATGGGGGGGGGGGGGGGGGGGGTGCTCTTGATGATCCATCGCTGATCAGTGGAGAATGGCCGCTCTGTGCTCTCCTAAAGTCAACAACCACCTCTTTGGTTTTGTAAATGTTCAGAGACAGGTTGTTGGCTCCACACCAGGCTGGTAACTGTTTTCCCTCCCCTCTGTATGCTGACTCGTCGTTCTTGCTGATGAGACCCACCACGGCCGTGTCATCGGCGCACTTAATGATGTGGTTCGAGCTGTGCATTGCTACACAGTTGTGAGCCAGCAGAGTGAATGAACAGCAGTGGGCTAAGCACACAGCCTTGAGGGGCTCCATTGCTCAGTGTGGTTGTGCCAGAGAGGCTGTTCCCGATCCAGACTGACTGAGGTCTTCCAGTCAGGACGTCCAGGATCTAGTTGCAGAGGGAGGTGTTCAGGAGGTGTTTGGAGCGTGTAGTGATAGTCTTGGAGATGGTCACGTCATCAACGCACTTGCTGATGTAGCTGGTCACTGATGATGTTAACTCCTCCAAGTTGATGGAATCGCCGTTGGTTGCAGCCTCCCTGCAAAGCGGTAATAAAAGATTGTATGTAAAAGTTTGTTCATTATAAGTTTGACCCTAATGAGCCAGTTAAGCCAGTGATGACTGTGTTGAACGAAAAACTCCCTAAGATTGCATGAGGAAGAAACTTTGAGAGGAACCAGACTCAGAAAGGGAACCCATCCTTATCTGGGTGGCACAAAATGTCCATTCATTACAGTTGATTGATGTTGAGGTGTGCAGTGATGGTGATTAAATGCAATTTGTGGTCCTGAGAAATTGTAGCACACTGTTGACATTAAGTAAAGTTCAAATCCATTCTCAAAACTCTTGTTTGCTGTCCATAAAACAAGTTTCTTCCTGTTCGGTATAGCCACATCAATTTTACTCTTATTATGCTATTTCTATTTGATTTATAAATAGAAATAAAGTCAGTAAACGTACATTATAGCAGCTATAAATGGTCGGCCCCTGACAATTAAAAAACAGAAAATTCTAGAAAACTCTAGAACTTCACATCTGACCCTGGAGACTCCTTCCATAACTGTTAAGTAAATGTTTATTTTACAGGAATCGTTCATCGTACTGACGCCTGCAAATGAGCTGTTGCTTTAGAAATAACGATGCTTTAGATCCAGTGTATTACTACAAACTTGTAATAAAATTGTATCATTGTGAAAAGAAAAAAAGGTCAGGTCAGGCTTCGGGTCAATTTCCCTCCAAACTGGAATATTTACATCTAGAATTAAAGCACAAATATGAGCCACGGGTGTAGATGATAATCCCAGTTAGGTGGATTGAATTATCCAAACCTGTGAGTGACTCTAATCTGATTATCAGATCAGTCCTCAGAGAGAGAGAGAGAGAGAGAGAGAGAGAGAGAGAGAGAGAGAGAGAGAAAGAGAGAGAGAGAGAGATAGAGAGAGAGAGAGAGAGAGAGAGAGAGAGAGCAGCCTGACTGAGTGGCATTAAGTGATTACCATCATTACAGCGTTTCAGCATTACAAATTACACCAACAATGAAAAGAGTCATGTGATCACTCTGAGGTGTGAACGTCGTCTCCAAATCACAGCACACTTGACAGGACTGAAAGCCTTAATTAAATATTACAAATAAAAATGTCATATTGATACATTAATACCATAATATCCTCAAGGAAAATGTTTTTCTTTCCATTTAACACCCTTGTGCTATTTCCAGTAACTCTCTATTGCAATTATGTGCATTTAAAACAGGAGCATGAAAAATGCTAAAGAAAAGACACAAATTTCCTACATACAGTGACTTTGATATAAATGTCCAGATGTTCCACTATATTTTCATTGAAAAACCCTTCATTAGCATGAAGAACAGCTTTACACACTCTCAGCATCCAGACAGTTCATTTCTCCAAAAACATTCAGCTGAAATACTTCGCTGTGTCTCTTACAGAACTCGCCAAAGATGTTCTTCACTAGATGGAGATTTCTTTATGATCCACTTCATCCCAGAGCAGTTCAGTAGGATTTACGTGCGGTGACTGGGCAGGTCGTTCCATGATAGATATCACTCCAGACGTCTGTCTGCTCTCTAAATAACTCTTACTGAACTCAGACGTACGCTTCAGCTCATCGTCTTGTTGTACGGTGAACTGGGTTCCAATGAACCGCAGTCCAGACGGAGCTGCATGGTGTTGAAGTATGGAATGGTTGCCATGTTGATTCTTTTCACATTCCGGAATAAATATCCAACCTTCCCTGCTTCATAACAACCCCAAACCATTAATCTTCCACCTCCATGTGTGACTGTGGGGTTGAGGGAGTCTGATCACAACATCTCTCTTGTTCTCCATCAGAAATTTGGACTCCACAGAACTTTCTTCCACTCATTTACTGTCTAATTCCTGTGTGTTTCGGAACTTTTACAAAGTTTTTTGCATAAAAACAAAAGGAACATGTGTGTATGTGTCTCAAAAACCATAAAAAATGTCATTCTTAAAAAAAAATAATTTGCTAAAATTAATATTTATTTAATTTAATAATAAATTGTAAATCATTCCAATATACATACAATAATATAATAATTTAAAATGTATTCATTATTTTATATTATTTATAGTATGTTGTTATGCTCGTATCATTTTTATTACTAATAATATGTGGAAAAGCAAAAAGCATCAATTATTTAAGTACATAATACAGGAAAAAAAGAAACCTTAAAAACAATTTAATAGTTTAAAAAAAAAAGAGTAAAAGAAATAAAAAAATGGAAATGAGAAAAAAATGAATTCTTCAGAAGAGATAAAAGCAAAAATAAAAACTCTTTTCTCACCTTTACTATTTTATACTATTATTCTGCTTACCATCAGATGTACCATTATACCAGCTTACGTGTTTTACTATGAGTCTCTCTCTAACCACACACACACACACACACACACACACAGAAGAATGTGTGTAGTGTTGAGCAACATGAGGGAACTTGACTCATAAAGTATAAAGAATGTGTGTGTGTGTGTGTGTGTGTGTGTGTGTGTGTGTGTGTGTGTGTGTGGTTATGCAGGCCAGAGCTCAGTGTGTGTTATGAGTTATATAAGAGACAGAGAGGGAGACAGCAAAAACCCAACAAAAATAGCAAAATTCTAAAAATATAAAATATATAATTCTCCAGTGAAGATGAGACAAGATAATAAAAACTTACAGAGAATAACTGCTATAGAGAGAGAGAAAGAGTGAGAGAGAGAGAGAGAGAGAGAGAGAGAGAGAAGGATGGAGAGAGAGGGATAAAGTTTTTTTATTATAGTGTTATATTTTTTTTTATTATAATGATTACTGACCATCACCATTAACACTGTTATTAAGAGTGACATTAATCATTACTTATACTGTTGTTGTTTTTTTTGTTTTGACCAAAGAAAGAAAGAAAGAAAGAAAGAAAGAAAGAAAGAAAGAAAGAAAAAAGTGAATGGAAAAAGAAATAAATAAAATGGGTGGGGGACTAAATTGAGCATGGAACATATAAAGAAAGGTGGGAAGGAAGGAATGGAAGAACACAGTTAATATGAAACAGGAGAGAGAAAGAAAACTAAGAGCAAAAAAAATTGGTAAAAATGTAATATGAGAGTACAAAAGAAGAAAGAGGGAAAGACAGAGAAAAGAAGACTGGAGAGACAAAGAGAGAGGTAGTGTTTTGAGGGAGGAGTTACATCACAGCCGTTGTTTCCACCGAGGGACGTCCATAAAACCGGTCATTACTGCTTTTGTCCATGTGAACTACAGAGCATCCTGCTGGGGCTGGCACTCAGCCAAAACCCCTGAACCCAACCCTACACACACACACACACACACACACACACACACACACACACACACACAC